>CM062805.1:568390721-568990721 GCA_031772625.1 Pinus tabuliformis | reverse complement strand
CTATTTCAAGAGCATGAAAAGAACATAAATTTTAACATAAACAATAACTCTAAAGGTTTCTAACCATAACCCTAGGAGGTGAAGTGCCAAAAGTTTTATGGCCCTTGAGGTTGTTAGTTGATACATCAACTTCATTGGGGTGCAAATTTTTTTGCATACAATATCTATTTGGGACATATAATATCCAATTGGAAAGCTCTTACTAAGAAATATAATTGTGTGAAAGTCTTGGGTGTGTCGAATACAAACCTAAGCCCCTAAATCTCCCAAAAAATATTGTTTAGGGCCTTAAAAACACCTTAGAAGTTTATGACCTGAAATATCATAACAAAATTGGCAAGATGAAACACCTTGTTGATTTAGTGGAAGACATGGATCACCATTAGTATCCACTTGGATCATATGCTTATTAACCTTCAACTTAGACAAACTTAAAATGAGGATCCCTTATCTATTGCATTTTAAATTCTTTTCAAAATCAAAAGCCTAATGCTATGCAATTTTGTCTAATCAATACCCTAATCATAAAGTTGAGAAACGGGCCACATATGCAAATTTTCAAATATGATTTTGAGAATATTACCTAACGTAGTTCAATATGTTTCCTTAGATGCCTAAAAATTTCATAGTTTGAAACTTGTCTTGAAGAATGTTACAAGTAACATACTAAGATGGCTTTTGAAATTGAATTTTGAATTATCACAAAATCTAAATTCCACATACTATATATAAGAAAGTGTAATGAATAAGAAAATGAAACTACTATCCCACGTACCTCACTATCTAATCTCAGTCACCAAAAAAATTCACTATCTGAAACATCCCAAATAAAATGTTATAGTGAAAATAAAAATATAATTCATTTGAGACTAATTTATGGATTAGTCATGAACCCTAACTTCCGTAGGACATATCTATGAAAATGTAATGAATTGGAATCTGAAAAATTTAATCACTTGTACTTCACTATTTTTCCTCTCTTTCCTCAAAATTTCAATTTATGAAAACTTCCCATAAAGAATGTTATAGCTAAAATTCTAATATGACTCATTTGAAGCAACAAAACCCTAGGATCATATCCTCTAATACCAAATGTTTTGATCCAAATAATGAAAATACCATAATAAACCAAAGATACGCACCACATAAACCAATGTGAGCATGGAACAAAACTCCAATATAAATAAGATAAATAAGTTACATAACAACTCCTTAAAAATTTGAGTACCTCCTCCAAATATCCAAATACATCCATACATTCAAATTATATGTCTTCAATCATGACTATATAATCTCTCTATATATATCTATTTACACATTATACATGTGGCCCCTTTCTTATTATGCTGACCCTATTACACACATATTAACCCTATTGCATATATATATTTATAAATTACATGTACATATAATCCCATATATGCAACCCTTGGGATCATATAAAAAATTCCCCATTAAACTAGGGCTACAACAATCTTAATCGATGTAGAGATTTTAAATACCCCACTCAACCATAAAATTATCTTTGGGTGTAGTTATATGTACATGATAAAGTTGGTTTCCTCAGTCTTCCATAGTATGATGTTTCACAATGAGGGAAAGGTTGGTGTTTCAAAATAAATTATGTACTATGAATCTAAGCCACCTACCAACATTGACGATGCCTTATCCACCCTTGGGGATCACCAACACATCCCATCTTATACTAATAACAACCTCAATGTATTTAATACTATAATTGAGGTGTACAACCCCTAACCCTCCGATGAAAGCATCTTCCATGTGCATTGTCACATCATCCAATGAGACACAACTATTGGATACATCTTGTGTCCTACCCATGATATTTCACTTTAATGCCTCAAGGATCCATATCCCTCTTTTTCTCCCTCATCATCATCATCTGAGAGTAACCCAGCCCCTAACTAGACTCCACCTTTAGAGAATGTCCATCTAGGAAACCCCATTGACCATATCCCCTACATTATCTCTTTTATCCAAAGGAGAAAAATCGTAATTTTATTTCAACTTTTGAAAAAAGGAACAAAATCACATTTTGTAGATGTTATCTGCATTCATTGAGAGTAGCCTCTCGACTTATATTCATAAGAAAATTTGAAAAATGCAAAAGAAACCTGAGAAGTTAAGTATGATACTAATCATTTAACTTCTCTTTCTTTCCTTTCTTTTTGTGGACCTTCTACCATCCCCCTTAGTGGGGTCAACTAGAACCATTTCCAAATTGCTCATAGTTATCTCTAATGGGCATTCATTTTTTGAATCTAAACTTTTTGAAACATGAAATCTCTTTGTGCTCACTATCCCATCCTTTTTGTGTGGCTTTTTTTATTGTTCTAGTTCATGGATCACTTAATATGATTTTGTATTGTTTTTCTTGTGGGTTGCATTTCCAACATGTACTTGGGTACTCCCTTTTTCTTGGTTTGATGGGTTCTCTGTGATTTCCCGTTATTCTTCCTCTGTGAGGTAGGGATTAGAAGGCTACCATCCTTTTTTTTGCAAGCCTTCCCTTTTTTTTTTGGGTACTTTTTTTCCTGAGGGAATGTGCCCTATAAGTGTCTTGTTTGGTAAAATGAGTGACATCAGAATGTTGTATTTTCATAATCTAGAATTTGGGTGTGTTGAAAGGTTTAGGTTTCAATTGAATATGGTTAGGTAGATCCTTACTTGGGTTTATTTCTACACAGATTTTGGCGAAGGTAAATAAACCTTTCTCCATTCTTTTGACATCCGTCTTTTTAAATGACTCCAAAATGTTTCTAATATCCTTGAGAACCTTATGATGCGGAAGAGAAAAAGGAATATTTGTTAGCTTCATTTTTGAGACTACCATTGTTGTGAAATCAAAATCAAGAAATTTAATTTCTAATTGAGTACTAATTTCAAACTAAGTTGATATTAAATAAAAAGATTTAGTAAGAATTTCTAATTATAATTTCTAAAATATATTTTTAATCTTTTTCTATAAATTAATAGATAAGGAAAAAATGATTTTTTTAATTTAATTTTACAAATTCAATTCTATTTCATTCATTGAAAAAATATTATAAAAAAAAGTTAAAACAAACACTTTCACCTTTATTTACATTGTTACGCACATTTGTATATACATTTTGGCTATGGAAATATCTTAATTAATATCAAGATATGAATAACTTTTAAAAAATAAAAATTTAATAACACTAATGCCAACATTAATGGGGTTAGTTTCCGCACAACATGGTAAAACCAACCACAAATGAAGCCACAAAAATGGTAATATATGGAAATCACAAACATAGTCGTGCGGTGCATGAAATTACTAAATTGTAGTAATATATGGAAATCACAAACATAGTCGTGCAGTGAATGAAATTACTAAATTGTAATAAATATGGTGAGAAAAACCTTGAAGCTATTGCCCAAGTGAAAACCCTGAAACCTTAAAGATTGAATAAATCTTTGACATCAATGGATAGATTCTTATTTAAGATTGAATAAATCTTTGACATCAATGGATATATTCTTATTTATGGCAACTTTAACAACCATAATTTCCAGAGTTTAGTATCATCATGGTCACACAAGGAAGAAAACGAGACTCTCAAAGAACCTCCATAGGGGAGTGATAAATAAAGTAAATTTGTTTATATTCAATAAAATTAGTCAATAATATTTTTTTTGTTGTTATAAATTAAGTAAATTGATTTATATTCAATAAAATTAGTTAATTATATATATATATATATATATATATATATATATATATATATATATGCCAAAGTTTAGCAAGACTACATTTTCATCATGTTTAATTTTTTACCTCTATCAAGAGATAACACAAGATTTGAACCCAAAGCTTATGGTTCGACAAGACTTCATTTCCATAGCCATTACCAATTGAGCAATCCCAAACATATTTTTGGGCAAATTTTAAGTTATACAGAGATATACATATTTTTTTCATAAAAGAAAATGTACTTTTGCTATTTTATTAAAAATAAAAAATACAATCTTTTGGCTATCAGGCAACTCCCTTAGGTGCATGAATAGCATATGTAATTAGTTCAATTAATTATACAAGAATTTCTACTCAATATAGAGAGAGTAGAATAATAATAAAAAAAAAATCTAAAACATCAATACAAAATTTTGAAATAAAAATTATTAATCATCTAAAAAGTAATATTTACTTTGATAGCTTGTTGCTATGAAATTATTCTCCCCAAATACATGCAACACCTAAATGTCATTGAATTGCTCCTTTGGTTGGTGAATCTTCCTCTGCCATGCTTGCCATGCCTCCAAATGAAGAATTCTCAAATCAACCTTCATCATCACTTAGTTGCAAATGCATGATAAGAAAATAATTATTTATTATTTAAAAATAAGTTAAATTAATAATTTATTGATGATTTATAAAATGTACATATTTTTATTCATAAATATAATTTTGAGTTTTAAGCCATTACAATATTTATTTACATATAAAAAGACGAATTAATCATTTTTTTTAAATTTTATTGCAGATTAAATAAAAAAATTTAATATAAATAATATTCCAACAAATTTAATAACATTTCAATGAATTTATTAATAAAAAATAATTTCAAAATAATAATTTTTTGTAACATATATAACATTCTACAAGAAATTGGTTAATAACTCACTAGCTTAAATCTATCTTAATTTCGGATCTATCAAGGTTGAGAGGGATCAACTTAAGGGATTTGATCCCTCTCAATGTTTGGTAGTTACAATGTTAAGATGGATCTAGGATGGTTTAATTTGCCTCCTTAAATAGGCTATATTCCACATGAATACCATGGGTTTTCAACATCATGGGTCATTTTTTTATTATTATTTTATTTTATAGGGTTATTTTTATTTTGTTATTTTATTTGATTTTGACTAAGTTAAAATGTTTACATGATATTACATTGCGCATTACATTACATCATACTATACCTGGCACAATTATAAACAAAATGATTTAATTAAAATAAAATTATATTAAAAAATAAAGGAAAAAACAACCAACTCCAAGGGTTAATTTGGTTCAATCCCTATAGTTAAAGCACCTCTACTATTGAGAGGTCTCAACGCTCTTGGGGTTAGGTCAAATAGATCTACTAAATACAATTATTGCGTATGTGTAGCAATTATTGATCTACAAAAACCATAAACCACATTTTTAAAAAATTACAAAAAAACCAGCTTTCACATTATTATTTAAAAAAACAACAACAACAAAAAAAAATGCCTCGATACTAAAACCCTTCGATACTTTTTTTTTCAATGTAATCACATTACATAAATAATTAATAACATTTCAAATATATTTAACACATATTATATTAAAAAATAGTCAATAATATTATAATATGTTTTATATCGATTATAATTTTTTAGTTCAATTTCTCATCTTACAAAAAAAAAATTTGAATTCAAATTCATTTTTCCAATTTTTTAATTAATTATAATTTAAACCCTTAAAAAGTTCATAATAATAATAATTAACATCAAATATCCTCTCATTATTTAACTTTTATCATTCATCATTAATTAATTATGACAAATATTTATTTTGGAAAAAATTATTCACTATTAAACATTCAATTCCTTAAAAAAACACCTAACCAAAAGTCATGAAATACTTCAAATAGTGGTTTGAATACTAATTAGATATCAAACATATTCAAATCCAATTAAATCCCCTAAATAAAACACACTATCCCCACAAACTTTAAACGAAGAATCCTCAATCCATTTTCAACTACCATTAAAAAGTCCATCACATCAGTCCATTGAATTTCTTGGAATGCCTCTAGTACCATTAAATAAACATGCCATTAAATACACACTTTAATCACCATAAATATATCTGCATCTTTAAAAGCATTCATGCTGACAACTTTTTACCTGTTTTTACCATTTAAAGAGACACATTTCTCGCTCTAAGCAACAACTATTCAAGATTTTAACATTTGATTTTTGTGTTACAATGTAATGGAAGACTATATAACAAACACATAAAACATGGTTTAAAATAAATAAATCCGCAGTCTTCATTAGTCTTGTTCGTTTTCTTGGGTATTGTGTTGCACACAGGTTTGTCACATCCAGATGGATCAATCTATTTGTTGGGTATACTCTTAATCATGGGAATCCATTGCTTGTAAAATTATTTGATAATGTAGCCTATGGGTTTTAATGATTCATAACTAGGATTTTTATATATGATTTCGTTGACAATGGAAACCTGGAACAATGGCTTCATGGAGACGTAGGGCCTGTTAGTCCACTGACATGGGAAATCCGGATGAAAATTATTCTTGGAATTTCCAAAGGGTAATTAACGTGAACATATGAATTTGTCAGCTTTTCTTGATGCATAAGGCCCATAATGCAAGCATTCTAGATAGATGTTGTTGTTACTGATTTAGAATCATGGATGTGTGCAGGTTAGCATATTTACATGAAGGGTTGGATCACAAGGTTGTTCATAGAGATATAAAATCTAGCAACATTCTCCTGGATAAGCAATGGAATGCCAAGGTTTTAGATTTTGGGTTGTCTAAGCTCCTTGGATCTAAGAAACGCTATGTGAGAACCCGGGTAATGGCCCTTTTGGGTAAATACATGATCCCTATCATGCTATCTGGTTTCAAGGCCCAGTATTTGGTACTGAACCTCAAAAATGTTTTTTCATTTTGCTGGATTACTGGCCTACAAATAGAAGGAATCATTAGCTTTGGTGCAGGAAAAAATCAAGTTTATGCAAGATTTTCCCTTTTATCATTCGGTTAGAGCATGCCAATCTATGGGACTGGGAAAAACTTTAAACTTGTTGAGATATAGTCGGGGTATTAGGGGTCTTTGTTATTACTCATATTGCTAGCAGTTGTTGATGGTGTTTTGTGATTCTGTTTTGATTGAATGTTTTTGCATTTTACTGGATTAATGGCCTAGGAACCAAAGAAAATCATTAGCTTTAGTGAAGAAAAGAATCATGTTTGTGTAATGTTTTTCTTCTATTTTGCAGTTAGACCGTAGCAATCCATGGGACTCAGAACTTAATAGTATATTGGGTATTCGAGATCTTTGTTATTAGATTGATGGTGTTTTATGGTGCCCTATCTATTCAGCTATGTTGCACCGGAGTATGCCAGCACATGAACGCCGAATTTTGGAGTACTTATCATAGAAATTATTTCGGGAAGAAGCCGTGTTGATTATGGCAAACCTACTGGGGAGGTTAGAATATACAATTCCCTTCAATCCATTGCTAAATTTCTTCAATACTTTCATGTAATAAAGGCATATCTTTAAGGTCTTCAATCCCTTGGTGAATTTCTTCATTAATTTAATTTAAATTAATAGAGGCATAACTTTAAGTTCTGAAAGAGGAATGAATCTTTTTGAATATAAACTTTTGCTGGTAAACTTGGTAGAATGGCTAAAAATGATGGTTCTGAGCCGAAGTTCTGAGGAAGTGGTAGATCCATTGCTTGAGGTTAAGCCCACATCATTCCTTTGCATGGATATAAATGTTTCCAAGAGGCCAAAGATAGGCCATGCCATACATGTGCTGGAGGCAGATGAATTCCCCTTTCGTGGTGTATGTTTTTTCTTTGAAACAATAACCACGTCATTGTAGAGTATCAATTCCAGTATAAGATTATATATAAATGAGCAAAGTATCATTCACAATGTTTGTTTATATATAAACCAACTGATATATATGTATACACAAATATTTAAACGGTGTATACAATATATCTATACTCTGTTTACTTGTATTAATACTCTGTTGCCCAATGCTTATTATTGTCATTAGAGGCATGTCATAGTAATACAATCTGAAACCTGGATTTTGCAGGATCGTCGCCTAGGGCGTGAGGCTGCTGCCCAAGCACGTCGTGAGAATCCAGCTAATGACAGAATCTCGAACCCAAATGGTGACAACACTAGTGAAGGTGAAGTCAACAGCCCCAATCACAGAACGAGGTGGAGATTGTGATGACGATCATGGGATTTTTTCTTATTTTCACCGCAGATTCTGTTGGGCCTCATGTGCCTATGCTCCCTCAAAAGTAGACCTAGAAAATTTGTTGATCATAGCCAACTGATATATTATATCATAATTATGGTGCTCATTTGTTATTTGAAGGCCCTGTAACATATGACCGATTGCTGAGAGCACTTAGCATCTGTTTCTGTTAGTGTTTGTCAGTGAAATTTTACAATTATAAAGAAGAATCCTCTCAATTAATTACGCCTGTAGTCTTGTGATTAAGACATGCCATTTTCATGATCAGACCCAGGTTCAAACCTCCACAGACATAAATCCCTGAAATTAACTTGTTAACTAGATTTGACAACCATTCATATGTTCTAGGTAAGAAACTTAGTATCCCCAACTTTGTTGGAGAACATCTGAGTGACTGAAGGCATAAATATGTGCACATTGAGCTCCAATGCTCAAACAAAATATTTGTAAAAGGTAATTGACTGGTCTATGGATGAAGCAAGCATTTGGAGCCTAATTCCTAAGCATTTGGAGCCTAATTCCTAAAGCTAATCCAAGAACTTAAGGCTGAAAAATGATGCCCTAACCCGACACCCACTAGGGCACAAATGATGGGTTTATTTTGAATCCTCTTAAGGACATTTGGAAGGTAGATTTGTGAGAATGCTTGACACATTTTTAAGGTTAAATTCATGGCATAATTCTTAGGGTAAGTCCGAAGAGTTGTTGCAAACAAATACAAAGATCTGAACTTACAAATCTGAGGCAACTTCTGTGAGTTCGCAATGTCTAATCTTTCAACTATCCCTTTGTATGAGATTCTATGTGCAAAATTTAAGCTTATCCAAGACAAACAGTCCAACACTGATCTGCATCCTTTCTTGAGGATACTGTGGAAGATTTGTTCTACAAAACTACATCATACTTACAGATTGTGGTCCAGGTGTTAACAATGAGCACTAAAGTTATTTTAGTTAGAATGAGTAATGATAGGACAGACAACCTTGTATAGAAATTGCAATGAGATTTTGCTTAAAGGTGACTTAATTGTATCACATTGATTTTGACATGACAACATCAGTAAAATTATATAAGTCGTTGCAACTGGTACACCTATGTTTGGTGCATTAATCACTGTATGAGATTGAAGGAATTTGGTGGCATTCTCGATCAGAACTATTGCTTGATTGGCAACAACATGAACATTGTTTTGTACAACATTTGTATTGACTGTGAAGGATTTAAGGAGCAGTAACGTTGTTTTTGCTGATCCTAGCAAGGATTATCAAATAGACTATTTATTGGTCCTTGTGGTATACATTGTTTGGATCTTGTTTTTTCCCTTAATTGTAAGTGCATAAAGATATTAGATTCATAGGACATGGTACCATTAATCATGTGATCTCTTGGACATTTTTTGATTGAATTCTTCAAAACTTATCATTTTCCATTTGATCTTCCACCTTACATTCTTTTTGTGGATATGTGTAAGCAATATGCTCTTCCAATTTATGATGTTTATGATATTAATCATGTATTTGAGCATGTAGATTTATGATATTATGTTGGGAAATTGAGTGCTTGCTGGATTTTCCTTACCTTATATTTTGTATCATTGAGCAACGTACTATACCCACAGTTTAGTGTGATCGATTTAACTTTATATCTATTTATGACAAGTCCTTTTGACATAAGATCGTGGCTTTACCCAAGCAAGATGTAGTTAAACTATTGACCAAGGCTGACATCTCTTGGACACTTACCACTAGGATATCATTCTTAGATCAGAAACATACATCACCGATGGTACCACCTTGTGCCAAATGTCTTTTAGAATAATAGAATACACTATATAGTCTAAAATTCATATTTTTTTGACTTAATAAATTTAAACTTTAAATCTTATTTTTTACGTCATATTTATCAACTCTACAATTCATATTAAATAAACCATATAAATTTTAATTCTTGTATATTTCTCATGATTTATGTTTATGTTTTATAACAATGAATGGAGATATAGCTAAAGAGTGACCTAGATTTTAGACCAGACACTCCCAAATCTTCTACAGAAATATTGCAAATCAAAGCCTAGATGGCAACACTTCATTCGATAGTACAAAACTTAGATGGAAGCATTTCATTTGATAATACAAAACTGAGATGGCAACATTTCATTTAATGACACAAACTTAGAAGGTAGCATTTCATTTAGTCAAGGCACATGCTTCTATATGGTTTATTGAATATATTTTCTCAACATTTCTTCAACATGTGAAGCCTTTGGTGAGGCGAATCTAATCAGTGAAAATTGTTCAAAAGAGAAGAATTAAATTTCATATAACGCTCAGGCTGAAATTGAAGATAGCACCAGTGAATGACTTATCATTAGAATGCAGAGAGAGGTATTGGCACCTTATTTACAACAAAAACTGAACATTGTGGATGAGAATGTGGTTAGGTAGTAATTTGGGAAAGGAATCCAAACTCCAAAGTACCAAGTTCCATACTCACTATCACTGAACAAATTGTCAAATAAGTTGTTCAAATCTCCTGCTACATGTCCCAAGTCACCCCACTTATTAACTCCTATCTTGTTGAGTGCACTACATGAAGCCATGCTATCTGGATTGAAAATATTCTGAAATTATAGTTCAACAAACCAGACAATGTGTTTTGGGTTGTAGTTTAGTGATTAAGATGGGCCATTGGCATGATCAGACCCAAGTTCAAACCTCAGCAGACTTAAATCCCTGAAAATTAACTTGTTAATTGGATTTGACAACCATTCATATGTTCCATGTAAGAAACTCAATAGCCCCAACTTTGTTAGAGAACATCTCAGTGACTAAAGGCATAAATCTGTGCAGATTGAGATCCAATGCTTAAACAAAATATTGGTAAAAGGTAATTGACTCGTCTATGGATGAAGCAGGCATTTGGAGCCTAATTCTAGAAGCTAATCCAAGTATTTAAGGCTGAACAATGATGACCTAACCAAACGCCCATTAGGGCACAATTGATGGGTTATTTTGAACCCTTTTAAGGACATTTGGAAGGTATGAACATATGGATTTATCAGCTTTGTTTGATGCATAAGGCCCATAATGCAAGCATTCTAGATAGATGTTGTTGTCACTTATTTAGAATCATGGATGTGTGTAGGTTAGCATATTTACATGAAGGGTTGGAGCCCAAGGTTGTTCATAGAGATATAAAATCTAGCAACATTCTCCTAGATAAGCAATGGAATGCCAAGGTTTCATATTTTTTGTCGATAGAATATTGGTATTGTCGAATCAAGTTCATACATTTACAAATTGGTTGGCCTCCTTCATTTTCAGATTTTGTAAATTGATATCCTATCAATAAAGTGTTTTGTGTTTGAACATGAAATGGTACTATTTCTCAAATTGAGATGGCATGTTGCCCTGTTCTTAGTCATCTTATGAGCATACATTTTGTAATTATTGTTTGTACCCTATGGATACAAGAGTAAAGATAAAATATAATACCCTTTCTATCTTTTCAATCAATGGGTCTTTCTTTGTGCTACACAAATCCCATTTTTAGGGACAATATTATCTATTTATAAAGCATCTACTATGCATTCTGGATTAGTCAAATAAATGGAATGAATGTGATAGGGATAGGACCTTGAAGCTTTCAAACATGGCTGAGGTGATATATTTTTCTGAGTGACATTTTAGAATTTTTGTTTTATTTAATATTTTAATTTGACAAAATTCCTGTTGTGTGCAATTATATTGCATTGAAGTAAATAAAATATATAATGTTGTGGGAAGTTATAATAATTTGTTATTTATTTGGTGGGCATGAAAGGAAATGCACTTCATTATATATATAAAATGGTGAGCCAGGTTTGTTTGTCATGAATATTTTCCAGTTGCCTTACTGTGATGTAAGGCAACTGGAAAATATTCATGACAAACAAACATCAAACAAGCTATTAAATGATATGGTACAAGCTATTGGGCTATAAAATCAAATTCATACATTTACAAATTGGTTGGCCTTCTTGTGTTGAATCCAATCAATCAATCAATACAACTACCTGTATTTTTAATAATTAGAGTGAACCATTGCCACAGTTGTTCTAGACTCAAAGTCTTACTGCTCTATACTACTTTGGATAATATTTAAACTCCTCATCAAATTAATACACTCTAATATTGCTATGGAACTGTGCAACGAATTCAAAAACTCAAATATTTTTCATAACCCAGGAAGATTTCAAAAGCTTATATTAACAAACTCAAGTGAAATCATGGGCTACTTGCAATGATTGGAGAGAAAATGCCCCTTTAGCTCCTCCTTCATATCATGTACGAATGTTGGGTTTGACACATACTCTGCCAACTTCACCAATCCAAAAAATCAATCCAACTTTGGATCAATTGTTTGCGGTTGTGAATGTGATTAGTTTCCTACAAGAAAAGCATGAACATGTTTGTTGAATTCAATCCAGCTGCATCCTGGTTTCTTTTCTACCCCATTGTCTATCATCATCTTTCACAATCTTGGAATTTCATCCCACTTACCGGTTGCTTCAGTCTGCGTTGATGTGGTTTCTCACACTCAAAAAATTCAAACAGTAAGTAGACATTTCCTGAGGTTGCATCACAACTGCAAACATGTTTTTCACAATGTGTGCACAAATCTGAACTTGGGCCCAAATACTCTGATACAGTTGAATCATCTGCTATGGTAGGCTTTGGAAAAAGAGTTGAAAGGATAGGAAGGTTTCCATACATAGTGTTCCTAACCATTTCTACACTATTTTGAACACCCATGAAATTTGTTGATGAGGCTGTTGAGAAGCCATATAATTGCATCCCTGATAAAAAGGGTATAAAGTAGGCACAAAACAGATCTCTGTCAATTCCCAACCTTGTTGAATGTTCCAGATCTCAGGCCTTTACTTCTAGACCATAGTTACTAGGTTCCTCATACCACTGCCAAATACTTTTCAATGGAATGTTAGGGATCTGGCAGTTACATATTAAACTTTTATTCAGTGAAGTACTATCAGAGTTGTAAGTTTGTTTATCAGGGACTTGCACAACAACAGGAGACATGGCATCTAGAACCTTCTCAAACTCGACTATGGGGCTGCCAATCTCTTGTGCAATATGTTTTGAAATCATTTGATACTCATATGAAGAATCAATAGACTTTAAAATGGAATGAGCCTTCTTGTTTGATTCATCAAGAAAGTGTGAGTCATTCCCAATCCTCATGCAACCAACATCGAAATCTAATATAGTTTCTAAAACTACATGCTCTATATGGTCACTATTACTTGTATCAGTTTCCTTCAGTGCATTATGTGGACATCTTAATATCTTAGATTGTGTATGTGATTGACTGTCCCTAAATGTCATTCCAGGTGCATTTGTCTTGGCACTAGAAGCTAATCCAAGAATTTAAGGTTGAACAATGATGCACTAACGAGACACACACTAGGACACAAACGATGGGTTTATTTTGAATCCTCCTAAGGACATTTGGAAGGTATGAACATATGAATTTATAAGCTTTTCTTGATGTATAAGGCCCATAATGAAAGCATTCTAGATAGATGTTGTTGTTACTGATACAGAATAATGGATGTTTGCATGTTAGCATATTTACATGAAGGGTTGGAGCCCAAGGTTGTTCATAGAGATATAATATCTAGCAACATTCTCCTGGATAGTATTTTGTTTGTTGGCCTGTGGTTTAGTGGTTGAGATAGGGCATCACCATGTTAATGACCCAAAGTCAAACATAGAGATCAGAGCCCTGAATTATAAGTTGGTTGAATTTTATGAGATTTATATGTAATATTAATTCAATAATTAATAAAAAATATAGTCTTAGGCACCCTAAATCAACTTTAGTTCATACATCTTCATAATTTCATTTCTGCTACATCTCTGCATCTTATTTAGATTTTCTCATTCCCATGTTGCAATTGTTCCTCAATTTATGCCTTACGATGTTTCCTTTGCAACATCTATTGCAAATGCTAGTTATTTCCTATATTGGGTTGGAGAGTCTCTCTCGACGCAATTAGTGAAGAATACCATGGGAAAAAAAACCAACTTTCACATTATTATTAAAAAAAAAAAAAAATCTCCATACAAAAGCACCTAATAATTTTTTCAAGTGTAATCACATTGGATAAATATTCAACAACATTTGAAATATGTTTAATGCATATTATATTATAGAAATAGTCAATAATATTATAATATATTTTATATTGCCATATAATATTTTGTGTCTATAGCCCGCATCAAAATAAATGGCTTGAATGAACAAAGTAACAAAATTCCATTACTTCCCATTGATAGAGAACCTAAGAATGAGATAATAAAAGCACACTACTCCTATGGAAAATTCCTTTAGGAAAAAACCACAATGCATAATACATGAATTGAAAACCTGCAAAACCATATCCTATGGAGAATCACGCATAAAAATCCTAGGATGGAAGCTACCTCAAGAAAAGTCATAAACTACTTACAGTCAAAGCCTTAATAATAATCTTTCCAAGAACCAAAAAACTGCAAAGGGTATTACTTCAATTTTATTTTAATTATTTATTTAATTATTTATTTTATCTCATTTTTTAAATTTTATTTTATTCTTATTTTTATGTAATTTGAAAAAGTAAAAATGTTTACATAACATAATAGGTTATGGCATTACAACATCTTTTCTATACTAGGTTGGAAATTCCCTCTCGACATAATTACATAAGAATGCCATGGGAAAATCAACGGGTTGTTACAATATGGAGCTAAAATACTACAAACAATGACTAACTTACCTCAATTTTATTTTAATTATCAATTTAATTTTTTAATTTTATCTTATTTTTATGTAATTTTACTGAGTCAAAATGACATTACAACGTCTCTTCCATACTGGGTTGGAGAGTGCCTGTCAGCACAAAAAAATAATAATAATTTTTTATTCCAAAACGAATAAACAATTTTAACACCAACGACATCCCAATATGATTTGTGTTAACTTTAATGATCCTTTTCTCCATATAATTAATTGTAAAGTTCAGAGTGAAAAACTGTCTACTTTGAAAGAGATGTGAGAGGTTACCAATCTAAGTCTCAATTTAATTTAAAAGACTTTTCGTAGTTGATCCTTTTTGTATGCTTTATGTTATGATTTTGTCTTTTTATGTCACTTAAGTGACGCATAGGGACTACTCGACCATATTATTTGCATCATACATCCACTACAAGGAAAATACCTTCTAGCGAAGGTTATAACATAGGTTTTTAGTCTTACAAAATTGGTAAAAATCATCAAAAAAACCTCCAGTACAACATCCATTTGTGGTAAAAGATGTTTTAATGGAGATGATAATGAAACTTCAACATAACTAAAAAAAATTGGGCAGCCAAAGGTTTTAGTAGATGTTTTCTTAGCGTTGTGCTACCAATATAAAAGCATAAACGATGTAAATTTAAATAAATCACTATGACTGGAAACAAATGTTTAGAGCACGAGTGTGTTAACTTGAAAAAAACACTGGTGATTTAATAATAAAAATGCATCGACTTGTATAATCTATGATACCATGCACTAGGACATTGAATGAAAACAACATTGGTGCCTAAAAAGTGCACCGCCCCATGCTTGTCTTCTAAAAATGCCCCGGGTAGTTCAGGAAGGGTACAGGGGCAGGCAAAAAAACATTTCAAGCCCAGTGCTTTATCTTCTCCAATGCACGGGCTAGTTATGTGTAACAATGCACCAATGTTGATGAGTTGTATAAACAACATCGGTGCTTGAAAATTATAATGCCCTGTGCTTATGCATTTCCAAAAGTTCCAATGTTGTACTTTTCACAAAAGGCAATGGGGCAGGCAAAACAAGTCTTACAGTAATGGTGATTTTACGTAATCTAACTCATCAGTGCGTTAAAGGTAACAATGCATTGGTGCATTAAAGGTGAATCATACCGATGCATCAAATGTATATCTTCCCGATGCATATTCATTTTACAAATGCACCAGGCTTTTGTATATACAAACACATCGGGATACCATTTTTTATTATTATAAATATCATTGTTGAAAAACTCATATTCAAGCCAATGCACATTAATATACAATGTCCCGATATCCATTTTCTATTTTTTTGAAACATCGATCTGTGACAGTGCAATTATTGTGATTTTTAAATCTATTATTCATAACAAATTGACATATATCTTATAAAAATATTCATATAAATTAAATTTTGATTAATGAATTTGTATATGATGTTTGGATTAGTTTGTTTTATCATCAGATTTCACATCTCTTCATTATAATATTTAATCATCCACATATTTCATTAGTGGTGTAACATTTCACAATGACATTGGACAACACAATAGAATAAATTAAAGTATATTTTATTATATATGAAAAAGAGGCTCTTTGTCATACAAAATGAAATAGTTATTGGTAACTCCTTGTCTTTCAATTGGGACACTATGCCTATTACATTAAACAAAATGTCTTATTTTCACAGACAATTATTTCAAAAAATACAACAACTTGCATTGATATCCAAATAGATCATCATTCTTCACTGGAACTGCTGTCAGTGCCCGAGCTACTTCCATGAATTGGCCTATTTGGATGAATGTTTTGTTGATTGCATAATTTTTTTTTGCCTTCTTAAAGTTTCATCTACAAAAAAAAAAAAAAAAGTGTAATGAGTGTATCTACATTGGTGAGAATAATGAAAATTGAAATTGATAATATACATCAATGTAATCGAAAAACAATGTACCATAGCAAGAACTGAGTCTTGAACTATATACATATTATTTCAAAACCAAATCTCATGTCTTCTTTCAACAACTATTTTGTTGGCACATTTCCATACTTTGTTTCCTGCAAGTTTCGTACCCCATAATAAAACATAGATTTAATATAAAGGATTTTTCGGTCTATTAATTATAAACTCAGAGAAGTAAAACAACATAGATACTTATAAATTTCATAATTAATTTTTGATATCCCAACATACACTCACAACCCATATTTAACCCAATGTCAATCAATTCTTCTGATGACTTTTCTTTGTATGTTAGCACCTATTTGAAGACATTCAAGGATGGTTGTTGTAAAACAAGTTAAAATATACAAAAATAAAATATTAAATTGTTATAAGAAAATATTAACAATTACTCACAAACTTTGATATCAACCCTTTTCTTCATTGTCATCTTGTTTTATGTGCTGAATGAATTCCATTTTGTTTTCTTTTTCTGCAAGAAAATACTTGAAACTTAATACTTAATGCTAAATTATTTGCTTATATGCACCTAATAGAAAAAATCAATGATTACACGCATTTGAAGCACATTGTTGTTTAGATGGCTCCTCCCGTGATGCAATTATGTTCATTTCTTTGACCATCTCCTTGTACATTTTTTCGAATATTCTTGATGACATGTTTCAGATATCAATTTAGTGATCCTTTGGAATTTTCATAATCTTCCTAAAAAAATACTAAACTATTTTTATATTGATATATGAAAACTAAATATAACAAAATTGATATTAATAAATGAATGCTTTGTAGTAATATATACATATAGTTTTAGAAAAACATTTTAATTAGGAATATTACTTTTTGAATGATTATTTTTTGTTATTATATTTTTTTTTTCTATTGCAAGTTTGACAAGTCTCATTGACCATTGCTCTTAAAACACTTCTTATAGTTTAAATATAACTTGTTCTTGGAATCATTATATTGATTTCTGTATTGTAAGTGGAAAATACATCTATATGTTCGTTCCACTATATCCCTCATAGTTTTGTAAAAATTCCCCACCTTTCATTAGCCTCTAACACCACTCCAGATGAGCTAAGGACCAATTTATCGTTATTTACATGTTCTATAATTTTTATTTTCTTAGAACACCATTCTTTCCCTTCGTTGTTGGTACCTGTAGAACATTAAACATATGTGAACTAATATATTGTTTGAAACATGTTATCTAATATTCTTAAGCATATTATTAATGAAAATTCAAATAAAAAATTCATATTAAATAGTATTTTTTCATTCACTTGACTCATCCTTTTGCAATTTTTCCATTAGGCTTTTATGCTCTTCTACACTTAGAAGAGAAAGAATCTTATTGAGTTTCCTCATTTTGTGGTTCTGCATGACACACACTAACCAATACATATTAGTTAAACTTACATATAGTTCAAACACATTAAGTTTGTAAAGAATTTACAAAGAACTTGCATTTTCTGATTTTTTGCAGACATTTTGTTTATCAATACACAAGCTATACCACTCAATACATAAGCCATTAAATATATTTTATAAATAAATCACATAATTTTAAGCTAAAAATAGGTTTGGTAACTGATGTGCTTATGTGCATAAACACACTAAGGCGTTCAATTGTTTAGCATCGGTAGCGAAAATTATTTTTTTTAAATAACTTTAAATTATGACGGTGCAATATGTAACGATAAAAGCACCGCCATCATAGTAAAAAATGAAAACATAAAAACTTAAATACAAGTTTTTTGGATTTAATGGTGCTATTTGGCAGAGGCACACCGATGAGTTATATTACATGGGGTACATCGATAAACAAATTCCGTTAAAAAAAACCCAGACAGGGCTGACAGGGTTTGGATTTGATTCAATAAGTAGTTCGTCTTATTTACATGTCAAACACCTTATATATATTAACACAAACCCATTAAATCTAAAATGCCTAAAATGAAAAACCCTAATTGTGAAGTAGTAAATGGAGTTAAACCCTAACGTGAAATTTGTAGTCACATAAGCAAGAAGAAGCAAGGGTTTAAGGTAAGTATTGAATCTTTTTGTTTTTTTTCTGAATTTTAATTAAATCTAAATAGGAACAAAGATTGTAAAAAAATTTATTAGTAAAATCAATAGTAAATTTTTTACTATGCAGGGTTTTTATTTTTTTCTAAATTTTAATTAAGTCTAACAAAAATTGTAAAAAAAATTATTTGTAAAATGAACAGTGAAATTTAAAATTTTTACCATGCATGGTTTTGAGTGAATCATCATACCTTTCAAATTATGATCTTATGAATAGTTATGATGTTCCAAAGTATTCTGTTGCTCCCAATATGTCTCTCTTGCAAATCTCTCCCTTGAAATTTTGGAAAAAATAATGAAATAGTGAATAACTTTTTACTATTTAAAATACTTTATGAAATTAGATTTCGAAAAATTATTTGCCACTCTTTTTTCAATTTGAAAAAAACAAAGTTTCAGTTATATATATATATATATATATATATATATATATATATATATATATATAGTTCGGAACATTGGTGCGTTTCTTAGTAAAAAGCACCAATGCGTTTACTAGTAATGAACACCGATTAAGATAACTTATCAGTGTGTTAATTTTTTTTAACACATAGATATGATAGAATTATTTTTCTTTTTAAAATTTTGAAATCTTGGAAACCAATGCGATTATTCTTTTAGCACATCAGTGTGATTATTATTTAAACACATTGGTGCGATTAGTTTTACAAGAGCACCAATATGCTTTAAAAGTTATTCAAATTTTTTATTTTCACATAAATGAAATATTCATCTCAAATTATCCTTTAAGATGCATCCACATGAGTTACAATAGTTCATAGTATACATTTTCTGCTTAAAGTCACCTTATTCTTGAAAAATGGTTTGAAAACTATATTGAAATTTAGATTGTGGTTATATGGCTCTTGAAATTAATTTTCGGTATGTAGACAAAAAATTATTGCTGATTTTTTCAAGTGGTCAATTCTTCAAATTCTATCTCATTCCATATTTCTTAAAGTCCTTCACGAAGTTCTCATTTTCCATCTCTAGTAAGTTCAAATTTTATTTATATTTCAATTATCTAATTGATTTTTTTAATCCATGTCAATTTGAATAAAAATGTATCCAAATTTGCAGGATCTCGATTCAGAATATTGTTCAGATGTATAAAATATTCGACTAGTTCAAAAACGACAGAAGCTCTTATAAGGAGAAACATACCACAAGAAGTTTGTAGATGAAAATGGACAACCACTTTACCCTGTCAATTGTAACATGCCATATTCCAACCACAATCCCAGGTCAAAGATGGTAATAATTGTTTGGTATAATGTAATTTCAAAAAACCAATTGCATTCTGCTTACTAATATCATTGATGTACTAATGTTCAATATTTTTTGAAATTATGATTCTAGTGATGATGAGCGGCCCACCTACCATCTTCCAGTGCACCCCGCTACAATGTCAAATCATAAGAAGGTTGTATTAAGAGAAAAAAACCAGAGATGATGCATACCAAGAATGGTTGAATTAAAACCATCTATTCAATTCCCACTATGTCTAGATTGACCAATTAGGAATGGATACAACAATAGTAGTTCTTCATCACAAGTTGGCAATGGAGGCAATCAAATAGAGGTTGGTATGGATGATTACTTACGAGATACGACTTCCATGGAGACAATGTTGTTAGATGCATTACAAAACAACAAGCTAGGGGATGCTGCTCATATCATTGATACCTTTTTCGAAAGCCTGAAATATGCTTCCACCACCCCACTCTTTGGAATTGGTGGCCAATAAAAGTCTACCTAGCTGGGGACAATGATGTTATTGTATAATTTGAAACAAATTTTGGCATGTTGAATGCATGTTTCTCGACAATATTGAGGTAATTGACCATGATCAAGTCCCTTATATTTTGATAAATCTTATCACACAATCAACATTAAAAATGGTCAATTTTATGAATGTTAAATATTGACATTGTACATTCATATTTCCCACCAACTATAGGTTATTCAAAGATAAGGTTCTTCTGAGTGATATTGTCTTGCCTAGTAGTTGCGAAAAGGCAAAGTAGTTGTTTAAAATGTTGGGTGTTGAGTACATATCATATCATATGTGTTTGAATGATTGTATCCTATATAGAGGATAATATGCAGATAAAGATAAATGTTTGAAATGTGGGCATGACAGGCACCATAAATAAAAAAAGGGTAAGTCCACATGGTTCTCCTCATAAGATATTGAGGCACATGCCTATAATCCTAAGGATTCAAAGGATCTTTCGTTGCAAAGAATTAGCCATGTTGCAAGGATGGCATGCCTCACACATAAGTGATTCGGGAGTTATGGGAATCCCAACAGATTCAATAACCATGAAGCACATAAATGATACATGGCTCGAAAAATTCAAGGATGAAGTACAAAGTCTACGACTCAGCATAGCCATGGATGACATCAACCCATACTCCAAAACACAAACTCTTCTATTTGGCCTATAGAAGTGATCAATAACGACATCCCCAATGGTTGTACATGAAGAATGAACATCTTATGTTGGCTCTCATAGTCCCTAGTAGAAGAAAAGTGAAGAATATGAATGTCTACTTACAACCATTGGTAGATGAATTGAAAGAATTATGGGAAGGGATACATGTATACAATGTATTAAGACCCATCACAACAAAGAGGAGTTTTACATTGTATGGCATATTTTCTTACACCACACATGATTATCCAAGCTTAGGAGTTTTCTCTGGTAAATTACATGTTTATTGATTTGTTTATATATGTAACAATATTGTTTCACATATTAATTTAATTTGCTGCAATTGTTTTGATCTTCATGATCACTAACGTGCCTTGTATACAATAATTTCACAAGTCTTGTAACAAAAGGGTATCATGGATGTAAATGTTGTGGACCTTCTCTGAAGGCTAGGTGGTCCAACCACCTACGAAAACCCATGTATGACTGATCCAGGGTATTCCTCCCAGAAGAACACCCTTATAGAAGAGCAACATCCATTTTCAATGGTAATCTAGAGATAACCAAAGGTCTGCAAAAATGAAACGAGATGAATGGATTAGAGCATATGAGAGAGAGAAGGAGAAGGAGATTACAAACATGTTTGATTCAAGTGGGGAGCCTATGTTCGATGATCTAGAATTATTTGACACCTATATTGAGAAATTTCCCATTGGGATGAAAAGGAAATATGTCTTTAATGAGCACCCATATTGGGAGCATCTTAAGATTGCCCACTTAATATATCCCATCCATATATTTCAAAATGTTTCATCTTCTTTATGGAGGAACATATCATCGAAAGACAATAACACACTAGATGTTAGGAGAGATCTTATTTCTTAAAAACTAAAAAGAAACATTGGCTAAGAAGAAAAAGTATAGGAGAGGCTAGTCCCTCTTTGTATTTGAAAGAAGGTGGTGTCTCATGGATTTTAAAGAAAGATGTATCTTTCTTTTGCAAAGGAAGTTATAATGGGTGTGAGGGTGCCTTATTTATATGGGTCTTCACTACGATGCTACTTCATTGTGGAAGACCATTTGGCAGGGTTGAAATTGCATGACCATCTGAACCCTCTAAGAGTACGTATGTCAAAAACACGATTTTATTATTTGTTATTTTTTTTATGCCATGGGATAAAATATAATTACTTTTTGTATGTGTTTACTTTGCTATGTCATTATCCTTTGCTCCTGCATGGGTGTGTGAACCATGACTTCCCCCAAGAACTATGATGTGCCATATATAAATTATATGCATTTGTACATTGGATCACATCAAAGGAGATTCATATGGCTAGCATTCCTGGTGGCGTCAAGAGATAGCTGAGATTGTTTACAAGTTTGAGAAGGAACTTCTGTCGAGTTTCATGGACATGCAATTTCATGTTCTAATTCACCTAGTAGATGAGGTTGAATTAGTTGGGGTGGTTTCTTGTCATTGGATGTTCTTCTTAGAGAGGTACATAAAAAAATTGAAAGGTTTTTTTCAACAAAGGAAAAAAACTAAGGGGTGTATTGTAGAGGGGTACATATCATATGAGTCATTCTATTATGCCACTAAGTACATCAAGCAAATTGACAACACACCAAGAGCGGTGATTTGAGACGATGAAAGGGATGAAGAGAAAAGAGAAGGGGAGCTTCTCCAAACGAATGGAAAAAGGCACGTGATAAAGAGTAAGTGACTTATCATTTGTCAAATTTCTACATAGTAACTATTCACACTGAACTTCATAATTTATATTTTGATCTCATACATACTATATATGTCGGTTTGATTTCATCAACGAATTCATAAATTGAAGCCATCAACAAATTCATTCTTTACAATTCGGAAGCGACACAACCATGGGTCACATTGTACGAACATAAGAGGAGGAAATGGGATAGTGACATGAAAGAATTCAAATGGTTGAATGGTAGAAGCATGCCTTATCATAATCATTTAAAATAAAATATGCCAATGATATGCCTCAACAGTTGGGTTGATGACCAAGTAAGAGAGAAATATGGTGCATCTAGTTGTTACGCATGTGCTGAAAAGGATGCACTAAACATAGGGATTGGGTGCAACAACTCAGTAACAATCTCTTTCTGTACATTTTTAACTTCCTAATGCAACTTTGAATTGTAGCATATATATTTTATATTTTAATTATGTTTGGGTTATTAGACACATGACACTGTGATTTTTTCACCTTTTTATAAGTGCATTTTTTCCCATCTATGTGGGCATGTGGACATCATTTTTATACAGAGGATGTCGATGATGGATGCATGACACAAACTGTGGATTGGAAGTCAATTTCAACCAATCTAGTCATGTTAGCCACCATAATCAAAACCTAATACATGAGACATTAGGTTATGTCAGAAAGATACAAGAGATCATTGAAGTAGACTTCTCTTTGTCCCAATGTGTTATTTTTAGGTGCAAGTGGTGGGACACCTTTGAATGGAATAATGTAAGGGAAGATCACAATAGTGGGCCAATATGTATCAACTCTAGAAAGATGTGACATGAAACTAGGGAGCCTTATGTTTTCCCCAAACACTGCAACTAGGTATCTTTCTACCCAAATGTTTTGGATAGGGATTGATGGTTTGTATTAAGACACGACCCTAGATCAAAACATATTTTTGAGAACAACAATGATATCGTGTCAAGTGACGAAGATAATCAGGGTGATGACAAAAAAGAGTGATTTACTTGTGTTATTTCATCATTTATACTATTGTTGTATGTTTTGTTTTCTTTATTTCACTAATTATATTGATTTTTATTTGTTTTGTTGGCATTTTGTATAGTCGGAAAGATTTACAAACACTTTTACACCTTTTTTTTGTTTCTAGTGGAAATGTTTTTATACTTAAAACTAAGTATTTCCAATCGTGTAATTTATGATTTAAAAATTAAAATTTTAACATATTTATTTAATTCTATGTTTGTGATAAGTATTATTTTGTGATAATTTAGTTTTCAACTTAGCTGTTTGTTAATTCACATACTTTTATCATTGCTTTTGGAAATATATGTTGACTAAAACCACACATAATGAAGTAATTTAAAAATATGATAGCAATCAACTTACAAAATAATGACAAAAACAACAAATATTGGAAGATTTGCATCCATAAAACTTTAAGGCCAATAAAATGCTTATTATTGGAGATCATAACTTTTTTGTAATAACAATTTTTAGGGTAGGAGAGTTTATTAAAAAAGAGTAAATATTATAATGGAAAATAACATTTATTCATATGTAATTGTTTTTTGAAAAAGAATTTAGTTAGAATGAATATGTATGAACTATCCATACTATAGAAAGATATTTATGTTAATTTTACAATTATAGTTCCAACCATATTAAACTTTGTAATTTATAAAAATATCTTTGCATATTTTTATTTAAATTAAGCTTTTTTACATGTGATTTCATACATAAAATTTTGATATAAGTTCACCAATATATAATCTATAATAAATAATATATATCATTGCATAAAAATAAACATCATGATGATAACCATATAACAAACATAAACATCATCTAAAATACACATTCAAATTCACTAACATTGCCTAATTATGTACACCTCTAACACATATAAACATTATTGGCTAGCACACAAATCTAATAATTTAACATACATCATTATTGTGATCACATCTAATAATATCCCATGCTAATTATATCATTTTTTATTCGTCTTGTTGGTATTTTACATAATTGGTAAGATATTAAATTTAAATTTAAATTGCTTGAAACTCTCATAACTTTCATGAATAACTCTTATAAATATAAATTTTAAAGTTATATTAAATGTAAATTAATTATAAAAAATTATGGCTTAAGTTTTTTAAATTTAACTATATATTGAATTTTGTAAATAAACTTAAAAGATTATGTTTTGTATTTTTAAATAGATATTGTTGATAATAGTTTATTGAATGCATTTTTTATTTTTTATTAATTTAAATATTATATATTAAAAAAATTATAACTAAAATTTAAAAATACATATTAATTTAAAAATTATATTTTAAATAATATTCTAATTAATAAATATTTTTTTAATGATGCTTCATTCATAATTATTATTAATAAATAAACTTTAATTTATTAAATTTATAAAATCAAATTAATTGTAATGTTATTTTTAAATCCAATATTTTATGAACAATTTTTAAATTATAATTGATTTTATAAACCAATTATATATTTTAATTTATTATAAATATTTTGAAATTTTAATTTAATGATTACAAGTTGCAATATACGTTTTGAAAATTATTTGCAAAGATTAATTAGATATTGTCTAACTCTTGTATATTAAGTATAAGTCACAACTTTCTGATTTCTATGCTTTTTTTTTTTTCTGAATATGACTACTTCTATTAACTGTGTAAAACATATATACAAAAAGATTACATAGGGCAAGGTTTAAGATTTCTCAGTCTCTTTGGCCTTGCCCACATTGCAGCACCCGCGAGCTCTATTACATGACACTGATAAACTGTCCATGGCTGGACTGAACAGAAGAAACACATAAACATATTGACACTTGGACACAGACATATAACACTGAACACATACATTGGACACTTGGACAGGAAGGCCGACATATGGAAATTGAGACAAAAATCCAAAAATACCATAGCAACATCATTCTTCATTCGTAGACTGGAGCTGCTCTTTAATTCGGCATCCGAAGTGAAGCGTGTTCTCAGAATCCGAGAGCTGGATGATTTTGTGAGGACTGTCATTTCTGGCAAGTTCCCTTGGACCTGGCCAGGGAGCCGCATGCACCAGGGAATCAGCAACATAATCCAAATTGAAATCTAAGTCCTCCATTTTCTGTTTTCCTTTGCTCAAATCCGGCGGATGAAGGTTTACGGGAACCGAGGGGCCTGCGTCTGGATTCATATGGAGGCCTGGTCTTTCCAGTTTCCTCTCTCCTGCAGTATACGGAACAGACCATCCCATCCCCGGTACAAGCACAGGCTGAACTCCTCCGCTCTCTCCACCCATGGGCAGGCAGGCAATTGGGGATTCATCCCTGCTGTTGTGCTGCTTTTGTTGCTGAGGCTCCAAATCATGTTCAACTTCAATTGTCACAATCAGAGAGGAATTAACATGCGGACAGGGGAGGCGATACCTGAGAATTGGAGGCTCCCTGCGACTGTCTCCCTCAGCTGGGCTACTCTCCCTCTGCCCTCCCACTTCGTCGTTGCTGTCCTGAAACCAACGAGGATGGGAGGTGACCTCAATTGAGGAAGAGGGGGAGTGATGGTCATCTCTCGGCGGAGCGCGTCCCTGAATTCCTCCTCTCCTGCTACCCATTCGCAGCCTGTCTCGCGGCATGCTGTCACCGTCAATGCTCTGGATAGTCGCCCAAATCAACGCTGCTCCCAGTGGCAGGTCCGAATGCGGCCTCCAATCTCGCTCAGGAACCAGAACCAGTCCTGAGGGCTCGTTCCACGAGCGGGCGACCAGTGCCCCTTGCCAGAACGCACTCCTAATTCCTAAATCTTCCTCACAGACCTTACCAACCCAGTGACAAAGCAAATGCATCTGGCGTACCCAATGACCCTGCAAATTCACCTCGCTAACAGCAAGGAATGTCAACCAAACGTTCAACAGAGAACTCACCGTCGTTTTCCCTGTGCTCTCCGCCGTCTCACCTTTGCCAGGTTCCCACCTCGGCTCTGCTTTCACCTTGCGGCGAGCACAGAGGAGGGTCACAGAACCAGACGCGCTTGTAACCTGCAAACCCGCCATACTCTTCCACTTAACCTCCTTCCTCCCTCGCATGCTTACCTGCTTCCCTCGAGCCGAGAGGACTGGCATTAATGCCATCCCCTTGCCAGCCTCCGCCTTATTTACTCCCCTTGAATTTCTTGCAACGTGGTACCGTCCCACCTTGAGGTCTTGACACCCGGCCACGTGATGGCCCGTGCCACTCTTGCTTGTCTTAATCACCCGCATCCGGGTTTCTGATTTCTATGCTTGACTATGACTAGAACGGTAGTTTTGTTTAGAGGTTTGTACAATTTAATTGTGCATAAAATTGATTTTGTTTTGTAGTGACTATTTTTTAGACATGTTTTATAAACATTTTTTTTTCTATGTTTTCTATAGGCAGGGACTATGCTGCTTGTGGCCCTTGTTTGAATAAGAATTTAGTTAGAATGAATATGTATGAACTATCAACGCAATAGAAAAAATATTTATGGTAATTTTACAATTATAGTTTCAATCATATTAAACTTTGTAATTTATAAAAATATATTTCCAATTTTTATTTAAAGTAAGTCGTTTTGCATGTAATTTCATATATAAAATTTTGATATAAGTTCACCAATACATAATCTATAATAAATATAATTTCATAAAAATAAACAACATGATGATAACCATTTAACAAACATAAACATCATCTAAAATACACATTCAAATTTGCTACACCATTTAATTATATACACATCTAACACATATAAACGTCATTAGCTAGCACACAAATCTAATAATCTAACAAGGCATCATCCTCGTGATCACATCTAACAAAACACAAACATTGTCTAACATTATTACCACACACATCCTCAAATGTACATCTTATGTCAAATAATTTATATAACATATGCACATCTATCTGCAAACACATTAAATGAACATATCTAACATGAACTAACAATATGCACATCAACACCAACATATAAATTATGTACATCAACATGAACAAAAATAATGCACCACATATATATATATATATATATATATATATATATATATATATATATATATATATATATATATATATATATAGATATATATATATATATATATATATATATATACACAAACAAATCAAATAACTACTATAAAATATCTGGTACAACAATACCAGTGAAGGCCTAGTTTGTAGCAGAAGATGATGGATGGCCAATTGCTCAAGAGTCGAAGTAGGAGGTGGTTGGTTTGCTCTCTTAGGAGAAAAAAGTAGTGGTTCATGAGGTGAATGAGGAGGAGGTGGAGTACTACCATAAGGATCACCACCCTAATCATTATTCGATGGGGTAGTACTGCCAGGTGAAGACTGTGCATTTGTTGCATGACCATCCCTCCTCATTGCCAGTGGCCTAATATATCCAATAATATGACGCATAAGACTCATCATATCGCGCAACAAGTCCCTCTAGAGCTCTAGGAGCCTAGGATCTACCCTAATGTCTTAATCCGTCGCACAGAAAACTCCCTCCTCAACGAAAAGTCTAGAGATTCAGTCACTCAACTCCATCTTGAATCTAATATCAGGCCAACATGGTCACATGCCCACAGGTATCTACGTCTAAGGACATCCCTCACCTGCCGCCGCCTCGACCATCTCCACATCTGCATCTGGTGGGGGAGGAGGCATGTCCCCAAAAATATGTGCTAATATCTACAAGATATATAGTACACAATAATAACTGGACAATTTCAATAAACAATATAATAAAACAAGTTAAAGAACGTGTTAGAATAAATTTTATTCTAATTAATTAATACAATAAAATGAAACTAGATTAATTTAAAGAAAACACCAATATTACCTCTATCATCTGTTGAATCATCCTATGTGAAGAGGATGTTGGGAAACTATTGCCAATCTATCCCCTCATAAGGACATGACACCATGATGAACATGTGGTTGGCCTCACTGTCTAATAGCCCCAATGCGTTGGTGGAAATCCTAACTGGATACTTCGGCTGGCCCCTCTTGGGCATCATATCACCCCACATGTGCATTCGTACCTTAGTCATCAGCTTAGGAGGGTGACAGTCAAAAGTAGGCCTCATCTTCGAAAACCTCTCAAAAAATAAACAAAACAAATCTGAAGAAAAAGGGAAGTTCGACCTCCCATGTATCATAGCATGACATCTATCTAAAGCTATACAAAACTACCGCAAAAAAATGGTAGACCATTTGATACATCGTGGCCTCTGCACCAAAGAATCAACATAAAACAAAAGAGGGAAACTAATGCGCTATCCATCACTGATAGAGTGCGCAATCATAGTCATTAATAGTGAGAGGCACCTAACCCTCTATGCACCAAAATAAATGATCCATAGCTATTCGCCAGACACCTGAAAATCCACTAGAGAGACTATGTGATCTCCAACATATCTCTGAGAGTAGATAATATGACACTCTGCTGAAACACCATAGGGGACATAAGGGAACTAGGGAAAATCCTCCTCTCTCTTGCATAGACCAGTGATGAAATATATGTCCTCCTCAGTGGACTAATACCACATGCCAAGACTGACACGAAAAGCCTGCTGTTGGATATCCCACCAATGGATCAACTGTACCAACAACCCGAAGTGTCCCTTCACGGATGTAGCCTTCTCATAGTACTTAAGGAGGCCTACATTCCTCAAGATGCCTTGGGTCGCTGTTGTAATAAAGTGAGGGTACAAATCTCACTCCCTCTCTCATGCCTCCTATTGTCGTACCACATTGTATTAGTCAACCCATTGCTCCTACTACTATTGCTTCTCCCTCCGTTGATGTATCTACATGATTGACATATAAAACACATCAACCTCATACATAGAACAATTTCTTTTTATTAAATAAAAAATGTGTTTATAAATATGGGCATATATCTTTCAATTAAAAAAAAAAAACAACCACGATGCGTGAAAAAAGAGGAATGCACTGGACACGGTGTTTCAAAAATCCGAAATGCAGCGAACACAGTTTGTACATCAACTTGACATGCTAATTTTGGTTTGCACACATACATACCATTAGCTATTTTATTTTTCAATGTGGTGCGTTGACATAACATTTTGCGCCGGTGTGTTAATTTTAATTTGACACACCACACCAAAACATTTAGGTTAATGAACACACCGAGCTATAAATTTTTAATATTATGCGGTGCGTTTGGTAAAAATAAACGCACCAAGAAGTTACTTTTACTAGACACATCACCGTAGAAATTATAATTTTTAAAATGGTGTTTCATGGAACTTCATAGTCAACATGTTTCCATTTACCAAACACATCCAACAATATTAAAAAAATATGGTGCGCTAAAGTTACACACCGATTTACGGTGCACACTGTAAATTTATAGGGTGCACCATAAACAATGTGAGCCGAAGCTCTCGAATTCACCGCACATAATTTTTGTTTTTCAAAAACAATGTATTTTTTTAGTTAATTTTCAATTTTACTCCGCTAAAAATTTAAATTAGTGAAAAACATAGACATTACCTGGACATTTTCTCATCAAGGAGGCATGGTTTCCATGTAAATGAAAAAATAAAATTTGACCACTATTTGACAAAGTTCGAAAGGCATACAGTGAGCAATGGATAGAAAGATGACAAGCAAGGGAAGCACTGATCGTAGGGTGCTTCATAGAGGAAAAAGTAGCACCGATGCTGAAAATTGTAAAAATTAATTTTACAAATGGTGAGTTTTTTTTATTTAACCTTGTTCTGGTGCACTCGAGTACCTGACACATCAGTGCAGATTATTTATGAAGCACACTGCCATTTTTAAATTAAAATCCCTACTGTGGTGCACCATGTTATTTACGAGCTGGGGAATTTCAAAACAAGAATAACATCGATGCTTCATGGGAGTAATGCACCGAAATGGTGAAAATTAATTTTACGATTGATTTTTTTTTTTTTTTTTTCTTTTAACCTTTGTCCGTTGCTATCAAGTAGTTTACGCATTGGTGCTCTGGTTTAACCTAGTGCACTTCTATTTTAAAATTAAAACCCTGCAATGATGCACCATGTTGTAAACACACCGGTGCTCCAAAGTTACTTAGCACATCATTATTTTTTAAATAACTCTCGAACGATGCACCATTGTCTATTAAGCACAAAGATGTACAACTCTATTAATGGCGTTGACGCTTATTATATGAGTAGCACACCAATGGTTTTTAAATTAAAATTCTTGCCACGGTGCACCATGTTTTTACACGCCGAGGCTTTCGTAAAAGAGGAAAACATAGGTGCTTTATATGAGTATAGCACCAGAATGTTGAAAATTAATTTTACGAATAGGTTTTTTTTTTATCTGATGCTATCAAGAATATACACAATGGTGCGCCTTATATATGTAACACACCATTTTTTTTATTTGTATAAAAAATAACCCTACAATGGTGCACCATTTTCTATCAAGCACTAGGGCTTTCAATGCAATTAACAACATTGGTGCATATAACATAAGAAGTGCACTGCTGTTTTTAGATTAAAAACCCCACAATGTTGCACCTTATTATTTATGCACTAGGGCTTCATGAGAGTCTAGCACTAGACTGGGAAAAATGAATTTTATGACCAACACTTTTTTTAAGTTTAACCCTTTTTGAGTGTTATTGAGTAGTATACACAGCGGTGCACATTATGGACTTAGCACACCATTATTTTTATTTTTATAAAAATAACTCTGTCATGGTGCACCATATGATATTAAGCATCGATGCATATAATTATAGTAATGCACCGGTGCGTTAGTGTATTACATACACACCATTAAAAAACATCTGCTAAAATATCTGCCCACCCAACTCCTCTAGTGACCTCCACTACAGATGAATTTTTGGGCTATTTTTATAGGGGCTTTCGCGAAAACTTCCACTATAGAATCTTTTCATTGTAGTGATAAAAAAGAAATTCAAATTTTTACAAGACTCTAATGTTAACTTTGGGTCTGAACTTTACAGGGGGGCTTATGTTGGAAATGTGTGTGTTGTGACACCACATTAGGGCTCTAAAACCCGAATCGAGTGGCACAATAGGGATCCAAAGCCCAAAAAAATGGTGTATGAGAGTGTATGAGAGATTTTCTAGATGATATGTGGTCAGGTTTAGCCATTCTGTATGAGAGATTTCCCATATTTATTATCCCGAACCTCCTCAATATCTGGCATCATGTACCATGTTCTAACTTTAGGTGAAGGTAATGTCTTTATTGCTTCATATCTTCCTCCATGCCTTGCTTTTACGATAAGTATGTAAAAACACATACAACTTCCTTCAAACCCTAGTTGATTTTGAACCCTATACGTTGTCGATCAACTGATCTAGAGGATGCTCAAAGTGGCGAAGGAATTTTAGGACAAGTGAGGTCATAGCAGTAGGAAATAGGGGATTTTTTCTGCCTGCAATGATCATATTTTCACGGTGAGGAGGGTATGTTTTGTTCTTTTTTTTTTTAATTCTCAATGAAATAAGAATAGAGGCAAGGCACACTGGGGTTTGGCTTAGGGTTTCTTTCACAAGAAACAATGTGTAGTACATAGATGTTTCAATTTTGCACTCTCATTTGGTGAAATTTGTTGGTTTTGTGCGTCTTGAGAAAAAGTAGCCTTTGCAGTTGCTCTTTGTGTTGGGAAAAACACTGAGAGTGGGGGGGTGAATCAATATTTTCAAATCATTAAACTTTTAAAAGTTCATACCCAGGTTTTTGTACGTGACTTTACAGAAGGTAACCCATGTGTGTATGCGACTATTATTAGGACGGCTAGCATGCATCTAGTAAACTTACTTTTCAATGAATTCATCTTCTGTTTATCTTAATCCAGTGCATCAATACTTCATTCAAAATTATATAAACAATAACCATGTGCAGTAAGAACAAAATAAACCATCACACATAATCAACACAAATGAACACCAAGATTTAAGGTGGAAACCCACTGTGGGAAAAAACCATCATTGCTGTCGTCCCTATCTTCTTTTATTATAAAGAAAAACTTCTTACAATCTTGTACTGGCACAGACTCATACCAGCACATAGGCACCAACCTACAGTAGGATACAACCTTCGCTCGTTCTCCAACACCCACTGGAAGGGAGGACCAACCCCCTGATCTCGTTTACTGGCACCCACCGGAAGGGAGCTCCAACCCCCTGATCTAATTTACTAGCTACCATTGGAAGGAAGCTTCAACTCCCTCATTGAAGACAACATCTTCAACACTTTCAGAGACCACATTTCTTAAATTTTCATATTGGATCCACCTGCTACAACACATCACAACTTGTAGGCCGCATTTGATCATATTTTTAGAAAGGACCCACTACCAACATTTAAGCCCAAAACCAACCATCAAAACTGAAACTTATTATTGTAACTCAACCATTGAACCAAAAAAACCAACCAATCACTGAAACCCAATCACTGAATTAACTAAATCAACTAAAACCCAAACCAATCGTCTTAACCAACTAGAACAGTCATAACATTGTAACTAGAATACCAATCAACATACTATATATCACAAAAACCAAATTCAGTTACTACAAACCCTGATCAACCATCCGTCAAAATATGTACGCTACTTTACAATAGAAAACCTATGTGTGTACGCCCTTTCCATGAATCATACCCACGTACAAATCTTAAATCACTAATTTCTGAAAACTGAACCACTGCCATTCTAAAATATATACTAAATCATACTCAGATCTACTACATCATTCTAACTATTCATAAAACATTCATCACTTGCACACCTCTACCTCTTTGATCTTCATCCCCTTATATAGCTTAGCCCTTATCCAATACCACAGGTCAAAACCATACTCCAGCTGATGGTTTTCTTATACGGGATCAAAACATCCGTTACAGGGATCAATACCATAGGGAAATACCATGATAAAGACCCTTGGTATTTATAATACCATGGTGCAGAAATTTTACGTGCCTTTACTTCTTCATACTCGTGTGTGTATGTGGATTTGCTTAACATAACCTAAATATACTTCTTGAAATTTCAACTTTATCATTCCTATGCCTCTGAACTATTATGCCTTTGTCAAAACACTTTGTCACATCTTGTTTACATCTTCATCAAGTAGATTTCCATCAAAGGAAAACTCATCAAGTAGGTTGTCATCAAGGACAACTCATCAGGTAGGTTTCCATCAAGGACAACACATAATTCATAATGCCAACAATCTCCCCCTTTGGACTTGATGGCAACCACTTTGGTGTTTGGTCACCACAACTTGTAGATACCTGTAAAACACATCAATATAAGCACCAAGATTTTCAAATGCCAAGTTACTCTCCCCCTTTGACATCAAGGGAAAACGTCTGGCCAATGCTAAATGAAGGCTTCCATAGATCTAACTTGTTGAGTATGAACACTGAAGACTGACCATGCTCCCCCTGAGCACATGCTGAAATTTCTGAAGGATGTACAATGAAGTACATGACTCTATGACTCATATGACTTTTCCTATCACCAAGGACTCAAACTTACATCAATCACCCAATCACAATGGGTTTACACATTTGAATTCATTATTACATCAACTTCCTAAGCACAGTGGGGTTACAAATTACATCACATGTCCAAAATGACTTGACCACAATAGTTTATACATGACTAAATTTTACATTGAGTACATCATAGGTCTTTACATGAAATTTACATCAAATGATAGATATGGAATCTATAATCAAGACGAAGAACCTCAATAAGACCATGATAGTCATAATTAACTATCATACATCATATATGATCTGCACCATGAGCATCTGTCAATAGCACCAAGAATCAACAACCTGTACATGTCCATCATGTAGCTTCAATATCATCAACCTATTGATAAACATCATTATGTATCAAGCAAGCATAATGCCAATAATGCATTATTTGAAGCATAGCAAATGCTCCCCTAAACCTGTGCCAACTGTTCACTGTCAGATATGACGATATCATTTCATATATCAGCAAGAATCATCAAAGTATCTTCATCAATCAGTCATCCATCAAGTAATAAAAAACTTATACAAGCCAAAATCACTTTCAAATAACATCAATAGATTGTAACCATCAACCATAAGAGCAGGAAAAGCTAAACAATAATTGACTGAAGCATATCAAACCCTTTTCTTGAGTCTATCCCACTCTTTCTTCATCATACTAAGATATACACGACTGTTCAGTTCAGAACTCGCGTACACACACAACTTGTCTTCATAAGATCCACGTACAAAAAGTGAAACACTAAAATTTCACACCTTCATCTCCCCATGAGTTTGCTCGGTTTGTACCTGTTTACCGTTACTACACCATAGGCACTGTCAGTAGTATAAGCAACACAAAAATAAAAAACAACCATGGGAGTCATCATCAAGTCACATATGTATTACTCCCCTTAAACATGAAGAATCAACAGAGTGATGATGCAAAGACCATTCCTAATTTTTGTCTGAGATATTCAAATGCATCACGTGGAAGAGGTTTTGTAAAAATATCAACAACTTGTTCTTTTGAGGGAAAATATTCTAGTTTTACCTTTTGTTCAAGCACCTATTCTCTTATAAAACGATATTTAATTGGAATATGATTGGTCTTGGAGTGCATAACTAAATTTTTTGAAATACTAATTGCACTTGTATTATCACATAGAATGGAAATGGGTGGAGAAAAATTTATTTGAATATCTTGTAATGTTTGCATCATCTACAGAAGTTGTGTGCAACATGATGCAACAACAACATATTCTACTTCTGCAGTAGATAAAGTAATTGAGATTTGTTTTTTGCTGAACCATGATACCAAGTGGGGCCCCATATAGAATTCTCCTCCACTAGTGCTTTTTCTATCATCCACATTTCCTGCCCAATCTGCATCTGTATAAGCATGAAGAGTAAGATCTGCATCTTTTGGATACCATAAACCAAAGCCTTGAGTGCCTTGTAGATATTTGAAGATTATTTTGACTACCTGAAGATGAGTTTCCTTTGGATTGGCTTGAAATCATCCAATAATCCCAACTACATGCATGATATCTGGTCTTGTTCCTGTAAGATAGAGTAGACTTCTGATCATGGATCTGTATTTTGGTTGGTTGACTGCAGGAGAATCATCATGCGAACTGAGACTACATCTTGTCACCATGGGTGTACAGACCAGTTTGCAATCTTCCATTCCATATTTTGTTAGAATTTTCTTAAGATACTTCGTTTTTGAGAGGAAGATGCCATTCTTTTCTTGTAAGTACTTGTAAACCAAGAAAGTATGTCAGTTCGCCAAGCAAATTTGGCATTTCAAATTCTTGCTGCATGAAAGAAGCAAACCTTTGACTCATGGATTCTTCATTGCTACCAAAGATGATGTCATCCACACAAACAATAACAATTAAAAGTTTACCATTACCCACCTTTATATATAGATTGCTATCTGCATACCCCTTAGTGAAGCCTTTTTGTTGAAGATAATTGTCAAGGCGATAATACCATGCACGAGGGGCTTGTTTTATCCCATATAATTCCTTCTTGAGTTAGCAAACAAATTTTTCATCATTTCCTAGAACAAACCCTCTAGGTTGTTCAATATAGACTTCTTCTTCTAGGTTCCCATTTAAAAATGCATATTTAACATCCATTTGATAGACTTTGAAATGATGAAAGATTGAAAAGGCAAGAAACATCCTTATGGCTTCAAGTCTAGCTATAGGTGCAATGTTTCTTCAAAGTCTATTCCTTCTTGTTCAACATAGCCTTTGCAAACAAGACTTGCTTTATTTATAATTACTTCTCCATTCTCGTTTAATTTATTTTTGAATACCCATTTTGTCCCAATAACATTCTTATCATGAGTTCTAGGAACTAATTCCCAAGTGTGATTCTTTTCTATTTGGTCAAGTTCTTCATTCATAGCCTTAACCTCACATTCATATTTGCTAGCTTGGTTTACATTTTGTGGTTCAATTGTGGATAGTAAGGCTAGATGACTGGTAGTTCCAAAAATAGTTCTTCTAGTTTGTATTCCAGATTCTTTACCGCCTAGAATTTGAGATTCTGGATGTTTTTTGTGAACATACCTGGATGAAGCCTTTTCTAGTACTTCTCTATTATCACTTCCTTCATCTGATGCTTCATTGATTCTTTCCTCCTCATTATTTTGGCCAGAAGTAAGAGGATATTCATCATCTATTGGCGCTTCCTTTTTGATACCTGTGGATGCTTCATCAATCACAACATCAATGCATTCAACAATCTTTTTAAGTCTTTTATTGTAACATTTATATCCTTTTCTTATAGAGCAGTATCCGAGGAGAATTCATTCATCAACTCTAGCTTCAAACCTTCCAAGTTTATCATTATTATTCTTTATGTAACACTTCTAAAAACTCTAAAATGCTTAACAATTGGGGGTTTACCGTACAAAATTTCATAAGGTGTTTTATCACTATTCACATAGATATGATCTCTATTGAGAATATTTACCTCTATATGTGCTGCTTCACCCCAGAAGGTATGAGGTGTCCCAGATCCATCAAGCATGGCACATGCCATTTTTTGAATTGTTCTATCCATTGTTTCTGCTACCCCATTTTGTTGAGGAGTCTTAGCTATAGAAAACTATTTCTTGATGCCATGTTATTCACAAAAGTCAAAAAACTTGTTTGATATGTATTCTCCTCCCTTGTCAGACCTAAGACATTTGATTTTCAAGTCTGACTCACTCTCTACTAAATATTTGAAGACTTCGAATTTATCAAATGATTCATATTTATAATTTGATAAACCAATCCAACACATTCTAGTAAAATCATCAATAAATAAGATGAAATATTGTTCACCTCTAAGTGACATTTTATTTATTGGCCCACACAAATCAGTATGAATAAGTTCAAGAGGCCTACTTGCAGAACCTTCTTTGGCATTGAATTGTACCCAGGTTTGCTTACCGAATTGACATGATTTGCATATGGTATTTTCTGGTAGAGAGATGTTTGGAAAATCACGAACTGCTCCTAGCTTGCTTGACTTATGTATTTGACTGAAGCTTATATGTCCCAATATTTTGTGCCATAACCAACCTTCTTCTACTTTGCTTAAGTAACATTGTTCTAGACCGCCTTCCAAGACATAGACATTACCTAGAGTTCTTGTTCCTTTTATTATGGTCTTTCCTGTATCAAGATTTCAGACCACACAATTCTTTGATCTGAAAACAACTTCATTCCCTTGGTCACACATCTGGCTGACACTTAACAAGTTATGCTTCAATCCATCAACAAATAAAACATTTCCAGCTTTAACATTTTCTTTTAACATAACAGTTCCTTTTCCTTTGATAATAGCAAGTGTATTATTTCCGAAGGTTACATTCTTTTCTTTCTTTATTTCATTAAAATACATAAACTTATCTTTATCACCTATCATGTGTTTTGAGCATCCACTATCAATGTACCACAAATTTTCTTGATCCCCTGCATATAAATCTAGACCACAGTTCTCAGATTCAATGGTTTTCTTCTTCCATACCTTAGATGTTGTTTCCATTTGCTTATCCTGAGATATTGATCGTCCTTTTCTCCTGCATTCAGATTCCTTATGCCCAAAGTTATTGCAAAGGGAGCATTCAATTTCATATTGAAGAGGAGAGAAGGCATTGTGAGAGTATTTCTCATTCTTTTGTTTTCTTGCTTCCCTAGTCATGATAGTTTTGTAAGAAACACATTGAGCAACCTTATGACCAAAATTGTGACAAGCAAAACATTGTCCATTAAAGTAGAATTGTCTGGGAGCATAGTACCTTCTAGTGTTGTTCTTTTTATTGAACCAAGAAGAGTTTACCTGGGAGGTATTTGGTCCTTTATTCTTTTGCTGTAGGATGGAGTGATGTTGACTGCTTCTTTTTACTACATTGAGATAGCTTCTTGTTTCTGTAGAAGACTTTATAGTCTTTGATGTTTCTTCACAGTATCCAAGACCTATCTTTATAAGAGGTGAGCATTGAACTTTGATGATTTCATCCAAGGTTTCAGATCCTTTAGAAAATCTAAGATTAATACTTTTTACATTCTCAATTTCTTTCCTTAGACTGAATATTTCACATTCTAGATTCTCATTATGCTCTTCTTTTTCTATGATTTTCTTCTTCAAAGTTTATTCTACTAATTTAGCTTCCTCTAAACAAATCTTAAGATGAGATATTTCTTCAATAAAAATATGATTTTCTTCAAGGGAATCTATGAAATTATCATCAAACTCATCTTCAAATGCCATAAGTAATTGACAGTATTCATCAAACTCATGTTCTTCATCACTATCATTATTGCATAGACAAGAAAATGGATCATATTTAGAACAAAAGCCCATACTTGATAATGCTTCTTGATTCTTGATCAATATAAAGGGGGGTGCTTTTGAATATCTGCTTCCATTCACTATTTTCTTCCTCCGAGTTGCTTTCTTCTGTTGCTTCTTTCCCATTGTCTTAATGAATCTCCTTTAAGCGATCAAGCTTCTACCGAAGGGCCTCCTCTGATACCAACTGTTGGGAAAAATACTGAGAGGGGGAAGTGAATCAGTATTTTAAAATCATTAAACTTTTCATAGTTCATACCTACATTTATGTACGCGACTGTACTGAAGGTAACCCGTGTGTGTACGCGACTATTATTAAGACAACTAGAGTACATCCAGTAACCTTACTTTTCAATTAATTCATATTCTCTTTATCTTAAGATAGTGCATATGTACTTCATTCAACATTATATAAACAATAACTATGTGCAGTAAGAACAAAAAAAAACCATCACACATAATCAACACACATGAACAACATGATTTAAGGTGGAAACCCAATGTGGGAAAAAATCACCACTGTTGTCGTCTCTGACTTCTTTTAATATAAAGAAAAAATTCTTACAATATTGTACTAGCATAGACTCATACCAACATGCAGACACCCACCTACAAAAGGATACAACCTTCGCTCATTCTCCAACACCCACTGGAAGGGAGCACCAACCCCTTGGTCTCGTTTATCAGCACCCACTAGAAGGGAGCTCCAACCCCCTGATCTGATTTACTAAATACCACTGGAAGGAAGCTTCAACTCCCTCATTGAAGGCAACACCTTCAACACTTTCGGGGACCACATTTCATAATTTTTCATACTGGACCCACTTGTACCAAACATCACAACTTGTAGGCCACGGTTCATCATATTTTCAGACTGGACCCACTACCAACATTTAAGCCCAAAACCAATAATCAAAACTAAAACTTATTACTATAACTCAACAATAGAACCAACCAATCATTGAACCAACAAAACCAACCAATCACTGAACCCCAATCACTGAATCAATCGAATCAACTGAAACCCAAATCAATCAACTTAACCAACCAGAACAGTCAGAACATTGTAACAAAAATACCAATCAACATACTGCACATCATAGAAACCAAATTCACTTACTACAAATCCTGATCAACCATATGTCAAAATATGTACGCTACTCTACATCATAAAACCCACTTGTATTCATGCTTTCCATGAAGCATACCCACGTATAGATCTTAAATCACTGATTTCTGAAAATTGAACCACTGTCATTCTGAAATAAATACTGAATCATACTTAGATCTACTACATCATTCTGAAACAACCACAAAACCTTCACTAAACTTCAATCATAAACAATAAGTATCATCATCATTCTTCAATCAATCAATCCTTAATCAAAACATCGCTTTTTAAGCCTAGACCATCAAGAAGTCTTCATTGATAAACAATAGAAACACATCAAGACTAATTAAACTGATCAATCATCCTTTTCATCAAAACCCTACTTTTTGTATGAACTTTCCTTAAATAAAATCCACGTGTATACACACATTTCAGGAAACAAACCTGCGTATACACGGCTTACCAACATTACACTCATGTGTGTAAGCAGATTGTAGGCTATAAAACCCGAATACAGATCTGTAATTTCTGGTTCAGACCTTCGCTGCAACACAAAACTTTAGACATACCCAGTTCTCGACACACACAAAAAAATCACGCGTTAAGACGCTATTAAAACATATCAAATCACCTCATAATCAAGATTGTCATCTCAGATCTATTGGATCTGATCCATCATCAAATTCCTAGGTGCATACTTAGTTTTAGATCAAGAAAAACATCAATAGCCCATTACATGCATATTTTCTTTAGATCTAACTATTCATAAAATATTCATCACTTGCACACCTCTACCACTTTGATCTTCATCTCCTTATATAGCTTAGCCCTTATCCAATACCATAGGTCAAAACCATACTCCAGCTGATGGTTTTCTTAGACGGGATCAAAACATCCATTACTGGGCTCAATACCACAGGGCAATACCATGGTAAGTACCCTTGGTATTTAGAATACCATGGTGCAGAAACTGTACGCACCTTTGCTTCTTCATACTCACGTGTGTATGTGGCTTTTCTTAATAAAACTCATGTATACTTCTTGAAATTTCAACTTTATCATTCCTCTGCCTCTGAACTATTATGCCTTTGTCAAAACACTTTGTCACATCTGTAGACACATCCTGTTTACATCTTCATCAAGTAGGTTTCCATCAAAGGAAAACTCATCAAGTAGGTTGTCATCAAGGAAAACTCATCAAGTAGGTTGCCATCAAGGAAAACACATAATTCATAATGCCAACAATTCGAGTCTCTGTATGTGAAACAATTTACGAGCTCAATCATGAAGAATATATGCAACAAATAGTTTTTGTAATCCTTGCAATAAACAATACTTGCAATAGACAACACCATTTTTTGTACAAGACCGATCAATTATTCAAGATGGAAGGGCATATGTTATTTTTTTTATTTGTTTTGACACATCTACAACTACCTTCTCATTATGCCATGCCATGCCATTTGTCGTATGTTATAAAATATTTACTTACCAGAATTTAGATTCTTCATATATATTTTTACATCAACTAGTTTTTGTCTCTAGTACCCGTTTTGGGGTAAAAATTAGTTAAAAAATTGGTCTAGTCTCAATAAAATATGCGTTAGAATTTCTTATCGGAAATAATTATTATTATGTTGTTTCAAAAATGAACTAAAATATTATATTTGAGCATGATATCCTCCATTGAAGAGACACTTTATATCAATAATCAATTTACAACATGTATAAAATGTTTTTCAATTCAAAATAAACAAGTCTACAAATATTGATATTTTTCTAACATTAAAAGTTCACAAACTTGTCTAGGTGCCCTGCCCCTCCATAAGCAACCATAAGCCACTAGCTTGATGCCAATTTGATGTGCAAACTTTTGATCCACTTCATGTATCTGTTTTTTAACACAACGAGTAGCAGTAGATCAAATTGATGCAAAATATAAACACACCTTAAAAACTAAATTTTAATTTCAAAATAACGAATAAATAATATGCATTTTTTTATTTACCAAATTTCCACAGAAATTAAACTAGAAAACTATTAGTTCTAGACTTGTAAACTAATGCACTGTATATATCTTTTTTGTAGAAATTTGAAGCATTCGACTTTGTTTCATACTCAAATATGTAACATAAATGGTTTGCAATACACAAATAGAAACTAGTACCTATATTTAGAGTCAAATCTTGCAATATTTCCTTTTCAACCTTAAATTCTTGAACCACTTCATAGTCACAGTATGGCCTTGTAAAAGACATCCTCAACCATGTTGAGGACTAATTCAGAGTGAGAAAAATAGTAACACATTAAACAAATATGATAACAAACTTGGTGATAGCAAAGAAAAATAATGAGCCAAGTGCACTTGTATCATATTTTTAGCTAAAAGACAACAACAACAACCTCCCTACTAATCGATTCCCCATGTGAGACCTTGAATGGAGAAAAACTCACTTCACCTTGGACCTACCCAAAAATTTTAGTGAGATGGAAAAATTGGGTTGCAAGTAGAATGGGGTTTGTAGAAGGCATGATTGCATGGGAAGGAACTTCAAAATATGTTTCATATTTCCTTGTATACCTGTTTCAATGTTTGTATATATGTTATCCCCTTTGCAATTTGCTAACTTATTAGAATTTCCCAATGAACCTGCCATGAATTGGTTATTCGTGGACTGGAGTGAAGGTTCTTTCTCAGACTAACAACCTTACCTTGCATATCTTAATTATAACATTTAGAGTCATCCTTTTCTCAACCGGTTAGAGTCATCCTTTGCTCAGTCGAGGTAAGTTTAGGTATAGAATGCAATATTTGGAGTGAACTTGATTGAATGAAGGAACTAACTGAACACTGACTAAGTGAAGGACTGAACCCAATTGGCAATGCATGATAATAGCTAAATGAAGGATGCTAGTGAATGGCCCTCTACATGAGACTTCCTAAAAGAAGGATACCTGAGACCAACCCCACAACCATGTTAAGAACCAATGCTGGAAAATTCTTCCACACCACACCGGGGCACAATGGTGGGCTGTCTCTTAATGCCAACTACAATAGGAAAACATAATATAGTCGTCTTATAAGATCCAGTCTAGACATATGCCATAAAATATCAACTAGTTAATAAAATATGTATGGAATATTTATGCACAATACGTGGATTATAAGCAAATACACACCTCTCTTGATATTCAAATTCAAGGCCTCACGAAAATCGGTTTCAGCAAAAATATTCATAGGAGGAGGTACCAACTTTGGAAACTAGGGTTTATATCTATGTGGGGATTTACAGAGGAGGTTGTGAACTTGGTTCTATATGTCTTGAATAGCTTTTCATTCACATAACTTAGGGCATTAGAAACATCATGCGTAAAGGTGGAAAAATAGAGGACTAAGCACACATTGTCGATCAGAGAAGTTTCTTTTTTCTATCCACATATCAAGGAAGTTGCAACTTGCAACCAAATTTAGGAAGTAATAGATAATTGAAGGCATGTGGGGATTTGCAGAGTGGGAAAGTGAAATTCATGCAAGTGCCTCATGCTTACTTGCAAGATTTTTGTGCTTTGTTTATTATTTATTTTATTACTTATATAAATATATATATATATATATATATATATATATATATATATATATATATATAATTTAAAAAGTGGTTGTGAAAACATCTAATAAATGCAATCTAATTAATTAATTTTTGAAATTTGTAAATTCCAATTATTTAATTTTTGAGATTATTACATAAAATTACTAATACATATTTTTTTTCTTAATACGATATATACTTTGCAATAATGGGTAACAGGTAAGATAGCCTGTAACAGGTAAGATATCACAAAATTATTTGTAGACTAATCTACAAGTGGGCACTACAACTACTCACAGGTATTGTTAGAATTAATAATCTATTTAAAATTTGTGAAGGAAATGGATTGTTATATGTTTCATTTCATTATGTGAATGGAAAAACAAATGTTTTTGTAAGAATTATGCGGGGATGTAGTTTATAAATTTCATTGAGTTGGGTTGGTTAGAAAAGGAGATGTATTTTATGACTTAATTGGATTGTTTAGTTGAGACCAACTTGAACTCAAATTTCTGTTTAAACAATTACATAAGAATACTATCCATGGGCATAGACCCAATCATGAATCATTGTTATTCGAATAGCTTGCAAATTGATGTAGGAATTCAAATAAAACTACTTGCACACAATTAATGTATACAAAAAAACAATGACATGACACTACATGGCTCTTATTGTTTAAAGTTTTAATTTTGTATATAAAACCTACAAACAACAATAAAGTGCGAATAATGCTCATTTCATTTAAATTATTTTATGATAACAACAAAATGAAAAGCATTAACTTAACTTTAGTTACAATATTGTCTATGAAGTTACTTTATATTTTATAAAGTGAAAATGATTTATAATAATTATTTTAAAAATAAATTGAATAAATGTATTTTAATAAAAATTGCTAATCGTTTCATTATGGAGCTTTTTTGTTGTTCTAGAGCAATGGCTTCCATGGATAAGTCTTTCTTTGAGCATGCTCTGCCCTAAATGAACCACATCACTGATAGTCTATCGAACCCAGTTGTTGCTTTGTTGGAGCTCACAAATAGACGCACTAACCTAACTAACAAAGGCAAGACTATGCAATTATTGTTGGTAGAAAAGAAAATCGATCTTCTCGAGACCAAATTTGAGAAATCACAATCCTTTTTAAGTTTTAGAATGGAAATACTGGAAGCCACTCTTAACCAAGGTGTAAGAACAAGCAAGAGGAGTTGAAACTAGTGCAGTTTGTCCTAGGAAAAGGAGTTACATAGCTGATGTTCAAGGCCAAGAATCTCCAAAATAGGAAGAAAATATAAGCAAATCTAACCTGTAAGCAGGGCTTTCTGGTTCTAGTTTCTTAATATTTTTTGATGTGCTGCAAGTATATTGTGTTGCTAGGCCTTTTTTGTAAAATTTATTGTACATATCAATGTTGGAATGAAGTAGAAAAACTTCAAGAAGTATGGACAACTCTTTCTGGAAGGGATTGGACAATGAAATCTTTGAAATCCCTGAAAATGTAAGGTATTGGCCTAGAATCTAGTTTTTCTTCTTTTTGGTATAAATTCCTACCCATTTCATTTATAATAAAATATAAATATTTTTATATTTTTTTCTTGATTGGGGTGTCAAAAAATGAGCCAGTGAAAAGGGGAATTTTGACATCTTTCCACCTCTCCTTGCATTAAAGAGAGGAGGATGACAGATGGTATTAGAGTAGTTTTTTTTAAGGATAAATTGAAGATCTTTTGAAGCATAAGATAGTGGTACAATTGTTGTGATAGTTGGGATTGAATTTGTTGAAGAGTCGAGGTCCTTGAGAGAGGTATTTTATTAGAATGGTGCTCACTAGAGCGAAATATATGATGCAACAAGTTTAGGGAATAGTTGCATTGGAAGAGGAATTGGAATATTTGGCAGAAGAAATAAGAACATATAATGAAATGTTTTCTAATGCAAAGGGAGTTGTCAATTCCTAGAATGGAATGTTTCCCCAAGGAGATGATGAGCTAGATAATGTTGATGCTTTTCAAGAAAAAGTCAAGGAGGAAGTTCTTGATCATGAAGAAGGTTTCTTGAAAGAGAAGGATGGGCCTAGCCGTATTGAAGAGAAGGGTGAAGCTCTCTTAGAGGCTTTGGATGGAGAAATTTGAGTGATGGCTTCTCTTGTGAAGGTTGAAGAAGCTAGTCACAAAGTTAAGTGTTAACTAAGTGTTGTGAAGCAACAATAAAAGGAGGAAAGCATGGTGGAGATAAGAAGTCTATCAGAAGTTAGACCCGATTTGAGCTCTTCACAAGCATGAAAGGAAGAAGTAGATCCTTCTATGAAGGGATTGAATACGAATGCAACAACAGATATAGGAGTTGGGTAACTCAAGAGGGAAGTTGCATCGAAACTAAAGTATGCTATGAAATGGTCATATAGGCGCTTCACAAAGGAAGAGATGAAGGTAATTGATGAGATGGATCCTTGTTAACATATGAGCTAGATGGCTTGGTATGTTGTGGAGATTGTTCTAGGAGCATTTGAACTCAAGTTGGATGGTGTGAATGTCCAAGACAAGGGTGTGGATGAGACATTCATGTGATGGACGAGTCGTGGTTGGCCATGTGAAGGAATTGGCCAAGTGCCCAACATGACTCGTGAATGAATTCCATTTGGGTGAGATCACTTGGAGCAGAAGGGCATGATAGCAGAAGAGGTATGGATTGTTATAGATTTGGTTGGACTCTTCATTGAGACTTCGCTAGACTGAGAAGCGACATTGGTGGACCTATGATGGGGTGGAGACTTCAATGAATACATAACAAGCTAGGAAGCAAATATGGTGATGTTGGAGCTTGAAATAAAGTTGACTTGAAGGAGTCAGAGATGATGGATGAAAGTTGTGACTGGTGGAGTCTTCATGGATGTTGATGGTGGCCTTGAATCATTTCTAATTAGTTGAGGAGATCGGGTCAAAGACTTATTTAGGATGACTTTGACATAGTATGGGATGTCTAACTTTGGACATAGTATGGTATGTCTCCATGAGGATATTACTTGGAAAATGAAGATAGAAGCAAGACACTTTGAATTTGGGCAATGGTTATAACAATGAAGAAGCCTTAGTGTGAAGCACTTGAGGCTTGGGTTGAGTCTAAAGAGACTTAGCCATTGTAGTATGATTTGGGATGAGTGATGGTTGATCATTCCATGGAGAGCCTTCTTGAAGAAGAAGGAATCGTACATCTATGGAGACTATTGGTATGAAGACCTAGGGCAATACATAGATGCAATTATGAGGCTCATGGAGACTTACCCCCTTCATAGATATGAGAGCAGTGTGTTTAAGTGGAGATGATGAGTTGATATTTCTTTTGAATGAAAAGGGGAATTGAGTGCATTTCTTCGAGATGTTTATGCATATGTGGAACACTTAGACATTGTGGAGGATTTCTTGATAGCGATATTGATGGTTGAGGATGTGATGAGAGTATTGAAGAAACAAAAGATGATTATGTGAGGAGGTGCATTCTCATGAGTTAGGCATGATGGTTGGATTATCTACCAAACTAGCTCATGTCATGGCGACTAGTAATGCATGGAGACATGTCATATTTGAGTTGGAGTATGGTAGCAAGAGTTCAAAACACATGAAGGCATGATGAATAACATGGTGGCATTTGCGACTTGATACATTGTAGCCAGAAGATGTAGGCAGTGACCTTTCGTGAGGATATGGGGCAATGTTGATACTAGTGACACATTGGGATTGATGACCATGAGATTTGGGAGATATTCTACATAGAGCCTTTTTATCTGAATGAGGAAGCAAAGAGGAGTCATGTAGTTTGGTGACCCTTGACAAAGGTTTGTTCATGAAGATTGCTCGGTCAAGTAACTTGAGCAATGATGTGAGAGTATATTGATTTGATGATTGGGAGATGGATGGTTTTTCCATGATAATGAAGTTAGCTGAAGCAAAGTTTGTTTAGATGAAGTGGACAATCTTCGAGCCTCGGTGAAGAAGTTTATCGAGGGGTGTATTTGTTGAGGAAAACCACTATTTGGAAGTGTGGGAGGATGTAAAGTCCTTAGGCTTGAGCACCTAAGACAGGTTTGGTGGAATGAATCAAAGATCGCCTAAGAGTACATGGTAATGGAACAATTTTGGGAAGTTGGAATGAGTGCATAAGGTGCCCAACTAAACGACCAAGAATGAGGGTGTCCATTGAGACACTATGTGCCTGTTGGAACTAAGTGGACAAGGGTGCTTGCCGAGATGCAACATGCCAAGCTCAAAGGAAGTGGACGAGGGTGCTAACCAGGACGTGATGTTCCTGCTCAACATGTTGCAATGGCGCCCGAGATGCTGTAACTAAAGTTGTGAAGGAAGGTGGCGTGCATGAACAAGGCACACCCAACCGAGAGGCATGTACGCTAGTCATTAAGCCTAGTAATAGGAAGTTAGGATTGTACACACCACTAACGGTTCCTTCACGATCGTGGGAGAGTGTCTCTATGGATTTTGTAGGAGGTATTCCATCGTCAAAAATAGGTCATGATTATTTGTATGTAGTTTTGGATAGGTTCATCAAAATGTGTATTTTGATGCCATGTAAAAAGCAAATTACAGTTGAATAAACTGATTAGATATTCTTTCAGAATATATAGGTGCATTTTGGATTTTCCACATCCATTGTTAGTGATCGAGATTCTCGCTTTGTTGGGAATTTTTTATCAAGCTTGGGGGATTCATGGACACTAAATTAAAAAAAAGTACAACATTTCATCTACAAACAGATGGTCAAACAGAGGTGGTGAACAGGACAATGATACATCTTTGTGGGTATTGCAGCAAGCATCCTAATTTGTGGGATGAACATTTGCACTATATTTAGCATGCTTACAACTAGGCCAAGCACTCTTCAACTCAAACATTGCCATTTGAGGTATGTTTGGGATACTTGCCCAAGTCTCATTTGGATTTGATTTTTTGAAAAGATGTTGCTATTGTTGGTCATATTGACATAGATAATGCAAGAAGGTTCATTGAAAAAATCAAATTGGTACACCAAAGAGTTCAAGAACAACTTGAAAAGAGCTAAGGCAAGTACAAAGCAAGGCATGACAAACATCATGTAGATCACAAGTTCCAAGTTAGTGAATAATTTTGGCTTTAAATTAACAAAGAGAGGCTCCAAGGAGAAGGTAAAAAACTGAAACCAATTAGATATGGTCCATTCATAATTTTGGAAAAGATTGGTAACAATGCCTTCAGGTTGGATTTGCCTTCATATATGCAAATTTATGTTGTTGTTAATGTTGAGAACTTAAGGTTGTATGAGCCTCCTTTGATTGAAGATCAAGGAGAAAATGTCCAAATTCCTTCCATTGAGGATTTTTCTCTTGAATACCTTGATGAACTACAACAAGACACCATTCTTGACAGAAGAACAAGGTCTTCAAAATGAGGGAATGTGGATTACCTTCGAGTGGGGCTCAAGGGAAAAAATCCTTCAAAGGCCAAATGGATCGAGATTAGAGGGAACTTTACCCTCACCTATTGGACAACTGAAAATAATCTTTTGGGGTCCAAAAGAATTCCAGTGGGGAGGAATGATCAGGTGCTCAAGAAAATAGCTCAAAATTCAAAGTTGTTGGAATGGTGTGGAACCTAGATGACCACGTAGTGCTCTTCATTCTGAATCCGACACAACTTGTTTCGCACGAAACAAAATCCGTATGCTCCCATAATCGAGTTCTGCTCACTTTCCCAAACAAGTGATTTTTCAAAAAAATTGACATCCTAGTCAACAATTCGTACTATTAACATGGTGCTGAATAGGATGGGTATATGGTAATTGACTTGGTCAACGAGCTCCTTGGAAAATCACAATGTGATAAGTGTTAATTTGTTACTGGGTGCAATTAGCGAAATTTCATTGGGTGGTTGATGACCAACCACAGGTTGACACGTGGCCTAGCTAAAGGTCGCCATGTGGCAGCCCGGGAGGCCACCAAAATTTTGTTTGAAGTCTGGGCGGAGGTAGCGGGGGTCAAACCCACGATCTCCCAACACTAATACAAAGCCTTTACCATTACACCATGCACCATGTTTCTTAACCTTATTTTTTGTGCGTTATATTTAAATTATGTTGGCGCGTTGTTTTGGGGGTAGGGCCAACCCACGGGGACCGGCCCATGGTTACACCACCGCACCAACCACCGACGGAGGAGGAGTGCGGGCCTGGCCGGCGGGAGCGGGTTGTTGGCCTTAGCCCCGGGCACATGGTCCCCCCACATGACCACAATTTTTGGAACAAATGTGTTAATGGATGTTTAAAGTGTCCGACAATTTCACCCGATTTTTGGTGAAATTGTCACTCATTTAGCTTGTTTTTTGGGTGAAATTGTAGGATGGTGCTGGATTTTGGGGAATTGCAGTGCGATTAGGAAAAGAATGGGAAAGGGCATAACTTCATCAATTTTCGACCAGATCAGGAGCATAAAGAGGCTACACATGCATTTTTGGGCATTCTTGAGCCATTGGAATGGGTTTTAGAGCTTTCTGATCATTGTAAATTGATGTATTCACACTTTTGAGCAAAATAGAGAAGGCCAAGCCATTGAAATTTGGACCAAGGATATGTAGTCCAGGAGGGGTGAGCTCCTTCATCATGTGCTATTGTGATACTATTTATGGTGATGTTTATGTCTATTATATGTTGTTGTTCTGTCATTTGTTTATGTTAATTTTCACATTAAAAGTACATAAAAACACTCAAAAACCCATGTTTAAACTTTTAAATGATCTCATGAATCCTCAAGCATATTAATATAATCTGAAAAGGAATTTTAGCACAACAAAACTAATTTTCTCAATCAGATCACTATTTGATTGTTAAAGTTTATAAAGGTGTGCACACTCTATCCCGATTTGAACATGTAAACTCTTACAAAGAAACACATGTTCTTAACAATTAGGCCCAATAAAACCATATGTAATTTTAATAGTATTTAATTTTAATTCTATATATAAACAAAAAACTATCACTTGTAATTTATATTAAATATTATTAAGGTATCACAAAGGGGTTATATCCAATGGTGGAGAGCGAGGAGTTTTTCACCTTTGGGAAAGGTTCAATACCCATGAGGGATTAACTTGGAGCTAGAGGTAGTGATCAAAAGTGTGGTTGCACCTAGAGAGATTATATTTAGTGGTCTCGCAACTTGTGCACACATAAGTGGATCAAAGTCCATCTTCATGTCCTCCTTTATATTGAAGCCCATGGGGTTGTGGATCAAATACCACCTCCATTTCCTCCTTTATATTGAAGCCCATTTAGCTCTATATTGATGGTTAATGAGGGCATTTTTAAGCCCACAGGGCTCTGGATTGATGGTGAATGAATGCATTATTAAAGCACTCTTTTCTAGACTTCACAAGTGCAAATTCCCCATGGCTTAAATACATATATATATTTCAAATAAGAAAGTAATTTATTATCATAAGGGAGGAGTAGGATGGGAGACGAGGCAGGTTGATGCTTGAGGCGTTTAGGTTTTGATATAGGACCAGACCGCTTGTAGCTAAGGTAGAAGGAGGATGTCAACGATTATCCTGGTCAAAGGCGCGTTTGGAAAGATCACTATTTAAGAAGTGGGAGGTGGGTTTTTTTTTTTACTTTTTACGGGTTTTACAACATTAGTGTTCCATATCATTTTATCTATGTACGAGGCTGTAAGGTTGGAGATTCAAACTAAGTTTGTAGGATATTATTGAAATAAGCGTAAATAGGCTTGGTGGATTATGAATCAAAAATCCCTATCAGTAGGTCAATTTTTACCTCTTCGACGAATATTAGCATTTTTGGTGATGAGAGGTTAGTGAGTCAATGTCCAGGAAGTAATTATTGAGTCCAGGTGGGAGGTTCTGATAAGCCTGGGGGGCAGTTGCATGCCATTGACAACTTGGTGGAAGTGGTGGTGAATTATAGAGGAAAGACAATGTCTCTAGGTCCATGCAATAATTCTTTCTCACCTTTTTCATGTCCCCCCAACAATTTTCTAGAAGAAAAATACGTTGAGAATCAAGGGGTAGGGCTTTGTGATGAAAGGGGTCATTCATGTTTTCATTTCGAAGGATTTTAGGGACTAGGGTGTTTTGAGCTATTAAGGGGAGGAGGTCTCACAAAATTTTTTGGTCCTGGGAAGTTGGATGGGGTCTTAGAGGAAAGATACTTAATTCTAGCTCTGATGTGGGGAGCATCTACTCGTTAGGTATCCTAGTTCAATCAAGGGAAGTGGCTCCCATCCCCACTGTACAAATTCCTCACGCATTCGAATATCCTGTGATATCTGTTGAAGCTGCTAGTGTGGTCGTTCCTAAACAGAACCCTACCCAAGGCGAAGGAGGTGAGGGGAGGGTTGAAGAGGAGAGAAGAACAATAGAATATCCTAGTGGAGAGACTCAAGGGTATGGTAAGAAACAAAACCCTAAGAAGAAGAATAGGGTGTTGAAGAGTGAAAGTGGGTTGATCCAATATAACCTTTGTGTTGGGGAAGACGTGGAGATGGAACATGCATTAGAGCTAGTTGATAAATCCTTGGTCAAGAAGGAAAGGAGGCAATGTGGAAACACAGGAAGCTTAGAGAAATGAAAATATCAGTGGTACCGTTTTGACTCCACCAGAGGTGAGATTTCTAGTGAAAGGGTGGTTTCAATTGTTCTTCCAAAATCGGGCAGATGCATAACTACTAGTCAAAGAGGTATGGCTTATAGATTCTATTTCAGTTGCTTTTATATTTTGGACTCTACTATTCGATACCTGGATGGAAATAATGGATGTGATTCCCATTTTGGTTTTCATTCTAGGACTTCTTGTGCACATGTGGAACCCAAATAGTTTCATGAACATTGGAAATACCCTAGGGAAGTTCTGGGGGCAGATTATGTTTAGAATTGAATAGGGAAATGAATATGTTAATTCTCTTAACTTGATAACTATTTTTGTTACATTTTTACTTATTAGCTTTGATCTTTATTGTTATGATATGCAGTACATCAAAAAACTACCAAAACAATAAGAACAATGACATAGTATATAGGCTACAAGCCAGGGCCAAAACCCCTCCTCTTGAGGGGAAAACCCAAAAATATCTTCTTATATTTCATATCTTTCAATTAATGAATACCATGACCTATAATCAGACAAATACCCTCCAACATCAAGTCTTTCTCTACCTCCAGCTGCAAGATCTTCTACCTCCTAGTAAATTTGAAATTCTGCTACCCAACAACTGTTGCTTCTTCACTAGGAGACTTTGATCTTTTTCTAACTACTCTTCCCTTGACTTCGCTTTCCTTGATATGGATTCTAGGGCTAGTAGGAAGCCCTAAGAAACCTTTTCTAGCCTTCTTGATCTTCTAGCTTTCAAAATCAAACTTTAGACTTCCCGAGCGCAAGAACCCTAACCTTGCTTTCCTAGAAGAATGTAGAGAGACCCAAACACTTCGACTTTCTTTGTCCTTCTTTTCTTCGCACTTCCTTCTTCACATGAGAGATGAGTGGGTGAGTGATCTAAATGGAGGATGAATTCTTCTTATATATAGGCTTCTCAAGGGTGAACATTGCTCTTCATGTAGGCCGACTTGATCTTGGAGGCATTTTTAACATTTCAAGAAATAATATTTTTTCTTTTACAATTTACAATATGCCAATAGGGTATTTCATATATTACAATGACTCCTATACCTAGGATAAACCATAGAAGCACTTTAATGAGTGCTTGATCTATAAATTAAATTCCTTGGGCAAGAAACCCAAGCTTGATAATAATAATAATTTCTTTTTCATTTTATATATACAAGAGTACATTTCATAATAATGAAGATTGAATGTAGTTATACTTTCCTCAACACTCCCTCTTAACTAAGGAGGTATTCATAAGAGGTACATGGCTATTTTCAATCTGAAGAGATCTCATACAAAGAGTTGGATTGGTTACCCATTTGTCTAACATCATAATAACCAACATTGTCACATAGCAAGGCCTTAACTAACAACTCTATCTCTCCACAAGATCAGAGCACAATGCTGGCGAGACCAATGATTTATAAACACCATCATCATTGTCTCTCCAAGGTACATACTCCACCCGGGTGTTCACAGAGTATGCCCTCCTGGTTGACTATTCTTTTCTTGGGTTGATAATCCTCAAATAATATCGATCCACGACTACTCTTATCTTGAATTCCCTACCACATTCTCAAAGAGTATTGAATTCCAGATGGTTAACCAATCCTCCATTATATCTTCCCAAGTGAAGACAATAATGTTGTGTCTATTTCTCCCTCTCAATTAGGGAGGAAAAATGCACCAAACCAAGCTTGTCCCTTAAGTATACAAACTTCTTGTTTGGAAGTGATTGCGTCAATATGTCAACAACCTGCTCATCAATGGAGATATACCATAGCTACACCACACCATTTTGTACTAGCTTTCATATATAGTGATACTTGTTGTTGATATGCTTTGTCTTCCCATGAAATATTAGGTCCTCAGACAAACGAATACAATTGATGTTATCACAATGTATCATTGTAGGGTTCATTGGTCCTTCAAATAAGTCACACAACAACTTCCTTAACCAAACTGCTTCCCTGCTAACTTGAACACATGCTATAACATACTCAGTTTTAGCACTACTTAAATAACCGATATGATTACCCGTTTCGTAGGAGTAGTAGAAAAGTGACCCGATTTTGAAAAGTGGTGATGCAGAATACACTTCTTCTTCTTCTTTTTTTTTTTTTTTCGGAGCATATGTTTGACACTTCAAATTTTATTATGTATCAAATATAAATATTTGTTTTTAAATGTTAGTGATTTTGATGCTGAATTTGAAATGCGTTGATGCAACATACCTTTTTTTTAGAGGACTTATTTTTCACACTTTAAAATTTATTATGTCAATTTTTTTATGAAATTATGATTACTTAACGAATTTTCAAGTTGTTTTTTTTTTTTTAAATGTTGATTAATTAAAAAACAAATATAACAATATATATAAAAAAGACAAAAACAAAAATGTTAAAAAACAAAAAAATTTATCTCATAAACCATAAAAGAATTTGGAAAAAAAAAAAAAAAAACTAAACTAAACTAAACTATATATATATATATATATATATATATATATATATATATATATATATATATAATTAAATAAGTAAAAATAGAAAATTTTTAAAAAACATTAACAAAAATTAGAGAAAAAAAAAACAACAACAACAACAATAACAACAAACAAACAAACAAAAACAAACAAAAAGACAAACAAACAAACTAGATTTTAAAAAAAATATATAGAAAATTAACCAAAAAAAAATTAAAAACTAGTAAAATTAATATTAAAGACATTTAAAAAAAACTAAAAACACAAAAATAAACTCAAATTATAAAAAAAAAAAAAAAAAAAAAACCAAAAAAAATATGAAAATTTAAAATATATATATATATATATATATATATATATATATATATCTTTAAAAAAAAACAATTTAAATTTTAAAAAAATATATGTATTTTTTTTTAATATTTTTTATTAAGCCCTAGAATTTCTATTTAAAAAAATAAATAAATAAATAAAAATTAAAAATCAAAAAATTAAAAAAATTTAAATTTTTAAATTCTAGGGCTTAATAATTTTTTTTTTTTTTTTTTTCAAATAAAAAATATTGCTTTCTAAATTGATTTTTTTTTTAAATCAAAATTTTAATTTTGTTTTTTAAATAAAAGAATATATATTTTGTTTTAAATTTAAATGTTTTTTTTTTTTGAAATACATTTTTTTTTAATCTTAATTTTGTTTGTTTGTTTGTTTGTTTGTTTTTTGTTGTTGTTGTTGTTGTTAATTTTCTATTTTTTTTTTAAATCTAGTTTGTTTTTATTTTTATTATTTTTTTTTTTGTTAATGTTTTTTTTTTTGTTTTTTTGTTAATGTTTTTTTTTTTTTTTTTACTTAATCTTATACTTAATTTTATTTTATTTTTATTTTTTTTCTTTTCCATATTTTTTATTTTTTTTCTTTTGCCATTTTTTTTTTTTTTTTAATGGTTTACAAGATAATTTTTTTCCATTTTATTTTTTAATATGTTTCTCTTATTAGTTATTTGTTTATAATTTTAAAAGTTTTTTTTAGTTTTTTAATTCTTATCTTTTATAGGTTAATTTTGTTTTTTTTTTGTATATTTTTATGATTGAATTTTTTTTTTGTTATTTTTTTTTTTTGATGTTTGATTTTTTGTCTTTTTTTTTTTATATATTTGATTTTTTTTGTCTTTTATTTTTATTTTATGTTTTGATTGTAGTGTATCTTTTAAATTATGTTTTGTTATTTTTTTAGACTTTTTTTTGTGTTTTTTCATTGTTTTAATTTTTCATTTTATTTTATGTTTTCATTATTCTTTTGAAATTTTAATGTTTTTCGGAGTCATAATAAAATCTTTTATGCCATTATTTCGAAATGTTGAAATTTTACCCTTGAAAAAAAAATGTTATTCCAACGTCAACACTTTTCTTTTTGAGGGTGTTTTTTGCACAAAATTTACCATTGAAAAAAAAAAAATATGTTATTCAAACATCAACACTTTTCGTTTTGAGGGTGTTTTTTGGACATTTTTTCACAAAAAATTGGTTTCACTGCCATTTTTAAAACATGTTGAAAATTTACCCTAGAAAAAAAAGATGTTATTCCAGCATCAACACTTTTTGTTTTTAGCACTGTTTTTTTATGTTTTTACGAGGTTTTTTGGCTAGAGTTCACATTTTGAGTTTATAGTTCCCGTTTCAAAGTTTATATTGTTCATCTTGTTCACTGCCTCCCCAACCAGGATCTATATAACCAGTTAGTTGCACATTATTCCTTCCATCATACTTCAGGTAGTAGTTGATGGCTCCTCGTAGACATCTCAGAATATGTTTTGTTGCTATCCAATGATCACGCTTTGGCTCCACAGGGCTTGATTGAGAACGTCTTAGTTTCTTCAAGTTAGTAATCATTGGAGTGGTCATTGGTTTATAGTGCATCATGTCGAACTTCTTCAATATCTCAATCACATACTTTCCTTGACCCAAATGGACTTCATTCAGTCCTTGCTATACTTCTAGTCCCAAATAGTAATGCATCATCCCAAGATCCTTCATGTTAAATTTTGTTACCAGTTGCTTCTTACATTGTTCAATTCGACCTTCTACACCTATCAAGAGAAGATCATCTACATACAGAAGAATAATTACAGGTTCATTGTTTACAACCTTAATATAAAGGTTTTAGTCAGCAAATTTTTTTGTGAGGCCTATTCTTTGTAGGGATGCATCCATTCTAGCATACGGTGCCCTTAGTGCTTGCTTGAGGCCATATATTTCTTTCTTCAATCTACAAACATATGCCTTTCTATCTTTGACTTCAAATCCCAAGGGTTGTTCTATATAGACTTCCTCATCTGTAGTGCCATTCAAAAACATAGTCTTGACATCCATTTGGTGGATGTTCCATCCCATCGATGTTGCAAGAGAGACTAATGATCAAATCGTCATATATCTTATTGTTGGAGAAAATGTTTCTTCATAATTGATGCCTTCAAGTTGAGAGAACCCTCTAGCCACAAATCTAGCTTTATACTTATCTATACTTCCATCAATTACATTCTTTATCTTATAGATCCACTTGGAAGTAACCACAGATTTGACTTAATTAGGTTCTTGCCAAAATTCGAGTCCCAAATAGTAATGTATCAACCCAAGGTCCTTCATGTCAAATTTTTCTGCCAATTGCTTCTTACATTCTTCAATTCGACCTTCTACACCTGTCAAGAGAAGATCATCTACATACAAAAGAATGATTACAGGTTCATTATTTACAACCTTGATATAGAGGTTTGAGTTAGCAAAGCTTTTCGTGAAACCTAATCTTTGTAGTTATGCATCCATCTTAGCATACCATGCCCTTAGCTCTTGATTGAGGCCATATAGTGCCTTGTTCAATCTGCAAACATATGCCTTCAAGTCCTTTGCTTCAAATCCAAAGGGTTGATATATATAGACTTCTTCTTCTATTGTGCCATTAATAAATGTAGTCTTGACATCCATTTGGTGGATGTTCCATACCATTGATGCTGCCAAAGAGACTAATCATCGAATTGTAACATATCTTGCTATTGGAGCACGTTTCTTCATAGTCGATGTCCTCTAGTTGAGAGAAACCTCTGGCCACAAATCTTTCTTTATATTTATATATACTTCCATCGGCTGCATGCTTGATCTTATAGATCCATTTGGAAGTAACCATAGACTTTTCTTCAGGCCTAGGTACGATCTCCCAAATTCCATTCTTCATTATATATTGATATTCTTCATTCATGGAATCTTTCCATTCTCGGTGTTTTATAGCCTCCTCAAATGTTGATGGTTCTTCTTCTATTAACTTCATCATGTAGGCAACATACCTAGAATATCTCTTGGGTCTTTTACTTTCTCTAAATGATCATTAAGCTGCCCCATGACCTTTTGCATCAATTAGTGTAGACTTCAACCAGTTAAGTCTTTTCCTTGTTTCTTGAATGACCGCAGGTTGAACATGTTCACTAGGTCCTTCTTCCTCATGGTGAGATCCTTCTTCTTCCTTTTCAGCTTCTTCCTCAAATATAGGAAGTTCTTCATCATCAAAATCTATAGAAAGTTCTTTTGATTTCTTTAATGCTATGGTTTCATCAAATATGACAGCAAAACCGACTTCAATGTGATGTCCATCTTTCATGTAGATTCTATAGGCTTTAGATGAGTTATTATATCTCAAAATGTACCTTTCACACCTGAAGGATCCAACTTCTTTCTTTTGTCTTTAGGTATATGTATATACACAGGACACCCAAATATTTGGAGATGATCTACATATGGCTTCTTCCTAGTGAAGAATTCTTCTGGAGTCTTGTTGTATAGAGATCTATGAGGACATTGATTTTGTATGTAGATTGCTATCTTTGTTGCCTCACCCCACAAAAAATTCAGTAGATCTTGATCGTGTAACATTTCTTTTACACTTTCTTCAATGGATCAGTTCTTTCTTTCTACAACTCCCTCTTAATCCCAGATTCCTTACAAAAATCTCTAATCTCTTTGGATGTATATTCTCCTCCATTATCATATATTAGTATCTTGATTCTTCTTTCTGTAAGGTTCTCCACTTCTGCTTTGAATTATTGAAATTTAGTAAATACTTCATCCTTGGTTTTCATTAAGTAAACCTAGGTCTTTCTTGAATGATCATCTATGAATGTGAGATAATAAAGATGACCTCCAAGTGATTTGGGAGACATAGGGCCACATACATCAGAGTGAATAAGATCCAAGATTTCTTTCAACCATGAAGCATTGCTTCCAAATGGTCTCTTGGTATTCTTGCCTAATGCACATCCTTTGCAGACACCTTCATGATCCTCCTTTAGATTTGGTATTCCATCTACTATGGAATTTAGAGTTGGTAGAACCTTGAAATGTAAATGATCAAACCTTCGGTGCCAAAGTTCACATGGACTAATCTCAATGTGGACTAGGGCATGATTTACAAGAGATATTAATCTATAGAGCCTTCCTTCTCAGATGCCAATTACTTTTGCTTATTCTATGCTTGTATATTTAGCCCATACAACTATTTTTCCATCAATGAAATCTACTATATCTCCTTTATCTTCTAAGATTGAAATAAAAGGTACATTTTTGTGCAAACCTAGAATGAATAGAATGTTGTTGAGGTGGATGTTGATTCCAACTTCAAGCTTTATAGATGATGATCCATTGCCTTTCACTGGATAACTTTTGTTGTCTCCAAGTTCCACCGAGTATGCATATTTTATGTTTGACAAGGTCTTAAATTAGTGGGTGTGACTAGTAATGTGTCTTGATGCATCACCATCAATCACCCAGATATCTTCGTCTTTGAATGTCCCAAAGAGAGCTGATAAGAGTCATTCATCCCTTTCTTTGAGTGATACCTTCTTTGAAGAGAATATGAGACTCCATACTTCTTTAATACCTTTCTTGAGATGGCTTGTAATCCTATTTGATGACCTTCTTCATTGTAGAGGAGATCTTCATGATGCCCTTAGAGAACCTTAGCTCCGATACCATGTTTAGAAGTCAATAGGGCAATGAATATCTTAATTCTCTTAACTTGATAACTATTTGTGTTACCTTTTTACTTATTATCTTTGATCTTTATTTTTCTGATATGTAGTACATTAAACAACTACAAAAACAGTAAGAACAATGACACACTATATATGCTAAAAGCCAGGGCCGAAACCCCTCCTCTTGAGGGGAAAACCCGAAAATCTCTTCTTATCTTTCAGATCTTTCAATTGACGAATACCGTGACCTAGAATTAGAAAAATACCCTCCAAGATAAAGTCTTCCTCTGCCTCCAGCTCCAAGATATTTGAAATCCCAGTAAATCTGAAATTCTGTTGCCCAACAACTGCTGCAACTGCTACTTCTTCACTAGGAGACATTGATGTCCCTCTAACTACTCTTCCCTTGACTTCACCTGCCTTGATATGGATTCTAGGGCTAGTAGGAATCCCTAAAATACCTTCGCTTTCCTTCTTGATCTTCTTGCTTTCAAAATCAAACTTTAGACTTCCCCAACACAAAAACCCTAACCTTGAATTCCTAGAAGAGTGTAGAGATACCCAAACACTTCGACTTTCTTCATCCTTATCTTATTCACATTTCCTTCTTCATCCTTCTGTTGCTTCCTTCTTCACATGAGAGATGAGTGAGTGAGTGATCCAAATGGAGGACGAGTTCCTCTTATATAGGCTTCTTCAAGGGTGAATGTTGCTCTTCATGTATGCCGACTTGAGAGCTCTTAGGCCGACTTGATTCTTGACTTTTTCAAGGCAAAATAAATTTTCTTTTACAATTGACAATGTTCCCATAGGGAATTTCATATATGACAATGACTCCTATACCTAGGACAAACCCTAGAAGCACTTTAATGAATCCTTGATCTATAAAATAAATTCCTTGGGCAAGAAACCCAAGCTTGGTAATAATGAAAATAATTTCTTTTTCATTTTATATATACAAGAGTAAATTTCATAATAATGAAGACCGAACCTAGTTATACTTTCTTCAACAAATTATTCTTTCAAGGAGGCTAAGGAATGGTTGGTGGAAAGAATACTAGTCAACCTAGATTTGAGATTGAAGTTGTATCAAACCATGAAAATAAGGAAAGAGAATGAATGGCTAGTGGAACTCAAATACAAAGGGATTCCCTTCAGATACAATAGATTCCAAAAATACATACACCTTTTGGGTAATTTCACAATGTTTTTTAAATATAACCAAATTATTTTAGCCTAGGCCAAACAAGAAGCAAAGAGAGGCTGGGGGGACTAGGGTTACTGGATCGAGTATGTATAATGAGGCAAGGAAATCAAAGGGGAAAAAGGTGGTCACAATGGGGATCAAGATCGAGTTGGTGGTAGATGTTGATGTGTCCGAGATGGGAGGTTGGAGACAAGAGGGGTGGAGGATGTTGGTGAGACTGGGGATGGGGCAACGGAGGCAAGTGCAGTGGAGGCTAATGGCGAGCTTGTGTCTGGGGCAATGGAGCTAGGTGAGGAAGAATCGTTGACTTCAAATGCTTTGGAGTTGAGGACATAGAACAATGAGGTCATGGACATGGACATTCAACCAGAGTGAACACAGTTACCGATCAAACGAGAAAATTACCGATTACCCATTTTTTTGAGATAGCAAAAGAAACACCCAATTTTGAAAAGTGGTTATTCATAATAACCTTTTTTTGGGGAGCATATTTTTGGCACTTTAAATTTTCTTATGAACATTTTTTTTTAAATGTGAGTGATTTTCATGTTGATTTTGAAAAGTGTTGATGCAGCATCAACCCCTTTTTTTAGAGGGTTTATTTTTGACACTTTACATTTTCTAATGTCTTCTTCTTCCCTGAGATATTTATTTTTAAGTGTGTTTATGTATTTGTGTTTTTTTAATTTTTCTTTTCAAAATTTTGGTAATAAAATTTTTATTTTTCAAATAGTTAAATAAATTAAAAAAGGGTCAATATTTTAAAGTTAGGATTTTCTATATTTTTATGCATTGTTAATTCATATTTAAATGCACATCAAATAATTCTCGCTAAAAGACCAATATTTTTAAACATATGACAAAAAAATACACATTTTCAATATAAATACATGAAAAAAATACACATTTTGAGACTTTTTGTTAAGAATGACATTAAATAAATGATTTTTTTTTTTAAGTCTTAACAAAAAAAACTTAAAAACATAGCATTTTTTTATTAATTTTATGTCAACAATTAATAGTAATCACTGTTTTTTTGCAAAAATAATGATCCACATAAAAACTAAAGTGAAAATTCGATAATACAAATATTAAACATATAACAACAATAATGAAATACTCATTCTCCTCACAAAATCTCAAAGTCTGATCATTACAAGTAAAACTGATGAATAACTCTCAAGCTTGAGTTTTATTTGCTATCATAACTCAAACTTTGTAGGATATTAAACAAAATTAACACACATAAAAAATTACCAGAGACATAGAAATGGCAGAAAAGGCCTCATCCTTATTGTATTGCTCTCTCATAATGTAATGTATTATACAAATAATGATAATAATACAAATAAATACATGAGGAAGTTTGTCTCAAGATAGTATGTCTATCTTGGAGACTTTGGTGGAGAAAATCCTCAACCATACACTAATCTAGGAGCCTAACTAGTTGGAGAGAATCTCTCAACCAACTAGGCCTAACTTGACTCCTAATTATGAGGAACAAACTCAATCTAGAAAGGTAGGATTAAATCCTAACTTTCATGATTTTAATTAATTTAATTTGGACTTAGAATTGTTTTAACATATGAGAGTGAGGCTAACAAACTTAATCAATAATATCAACTAATCCATGTTCAACATCTTCTAAACCTTCATTAATGTCTTCTTCCACAATATTTTCTGCTTCAATTTGGTCATTGTCCTCTTCTAATGGATCTTTCATGTCTGCAAATCTTCCAAAGTGTCATTTTCCAATCATTCCATATAACGGTGGTTGAGGTTCCTTTTCCTTTTTTTCCACACATGATTCATTAAAATCCCCTTTCCTCAAACCAACTTCTTGCATTGCATCTGGAAGAAATTGAAGAGCATTAATTCTTTGTTGAATAAAATTGCATTGTAGTGAGTCTTTTTCAATGACAATGCAATTTCTTCCTTTTTGTAGGCAACATGCTAGTGTTGTACCTAATCATCAAGCACAAAAGAAATAATTAAGTAAATTAGTATAAACACATAAAAACTAAAAAATAAAATATTAAAATTGAATTTTATATAATAAAACTTACCTGAACCTGAGAATAAATCCAAAACCCAATCTCCTTCATTTGAACATAAATCTATAAGATAGTTAATCAATGCTTGTGGTTTTTGATAAATGTTAACTATTTATCATTTTGCATCTTTATCCTCATATGTTAATTTTCTTACGACAACATCATGAACCGGTACTTGACAATGACTCTTTCCATCTACTCGATTAAGAAGAATAAGCTTATAGCTATAATCTTTTGTCCAACATTCAACATGGATTAACTCACAATCATTTATAATGGACTTATCTTCGGAAGAAACAAGATTTGACTTTTTCCTGTAACATGACATACTAAAAGTTCAATTAACTTGTACATAAATATTTTTTTTAACATTAATCAAACATACAATTTAATGTCTTACCATGTAAGCTGCATCCTTGAGTTTTCTTTTCCCTTGAAGCTTGTTAATAACATTGCAAATTGTGTGTTTGAATGAAATGTCACAAATCTCCAAAGTGGTGATGTTGTGACTTCTTGAAAGCCTGTAACCACTTTACTAAAATCTTGATAAGTATAAGGTTCATTATCATATCCAATGTCTGGGAAATTGAAACCATAAGGAATATCTGCAATAACTAGGGCATATTCCCATTTAAGTATGAGTTTTGCAATGTCTTCACAATCACCTTGTATTATTTGATATTGGATAGTGTCAAACTCATTCCAAATTAAATGAGTAAGAGTAGAATCAAGTTCAACATTCCTAAGACACTGCTTTCTCAACCTTTCCATCTTAATTTTTTCAATAAAGATTTTGAAAGTACTTGGTACTCCATCTACATCCTTCTTCGACATATTTAATGAAATAAAAAATATATATGTATAAGTAATAAAATAAAAATAGTTTACATATGAATAAAATGAATATATAAATCAACATACCTTATTGAATGCAAGATAAAAATCTTTAAGTGTTGTTGTAGAACATGATTCTGGGTAGTTGCACACAACATCATCCCAACTCTCTTCATTCAACATTTTAACCACATATTCTTGTATTTTCATGTAAATCTTCTAACTAACTAAATAAGGTAAAAATTGTTAATATAGTGATATGTGTAAAAAATACTACCAACGACAATATGCTATATTTAAAAGAAAATTATAATCCAAGAAAAATTAAAAATAATTCAACAAACTTTTGAAATTCCACGCACATTTCATCCATTGATAATTCACCGGACTTCACACGACATAGTATTGATTTGACTAGTTTGTCATCCTTCACTCCTTGCATTGTTCTCCAAGGTGTGATAACCATATAATCTAGAAATTGTTTCATTTCAGGACCTCTCTTACTATTGGTACATATTATGGGTTTACACTTTTTAACGTTTTGATTTTTTATGGAAATATTCTCCCACTAGTTGAAAATCTCATCAATCAATTCCCATATCTCCCCAGTTCTAAATGCCAACTAAAAAATGTTATCCGTGCTTTTGAATAAATGTGAATTTACTTTCATACCTTTTGAATTGATTTTATCCTCAATTTAATAACCTATTTCCATTAAACATTCCTTCTAAAATCTTAGAATGACTTTTGTCTTATCCCCACCACATGTTTTTAAAAATTCATTGTGAATAAATCTGACCCTTTGGATGAATGTCATAGACATTCTATACTCATTATCTACATTATGATCCCATGCCAGTAACTTTGCTTCTATTTTTTGTGAAACCAGTGTAAATGATGCATCTCATTGTTTCAAAAAGAGAGTTATTGGGATATTCCTCAATCAATTGTCTTTTTGCCTCTGCTGAATGGTTCCCTCCAATTACATAATATTTATATTCAAAACATTGTGTCCTATCAAATGTATGTTTATTGGGAACTTCATTTGGATCAACACATGCGCATATGGATTGAACCTGAACAATGTTTTCAGATTATGTACATGTAGGTGATGTGTCTTTCTAATTTGATATTGAGATTGTCCTATATTTGACCTATAGAATTGGCTGACATTAAGTTGAAATGTTTGGTCACCATTAATTAATTTATTCTTCCTCAAGTGATCTCGAATGACATTTTGTTTTGTTTTAATAATGTCATCCTCTAACTCAGCACCTGGTGTTATGATTTCTCTACTTCCTTTGGAGCTTTCACTTTGTTCTTCACTGTTGCCCATGATTTTTACAGATTGACCAACATTTGATTTCTTCTTCTTACCGATTAACATATCTTCTTCTTGATAAACAAGCTCTTCATCATTAGCTAGAAGAGAGATATCCGTGGCCATTTTTCTTTTTGGTGTTTTATTTCTTTTCTCCTTTGCAACAACAGTTCTAATTTTCTCCTCACTAATGGTAACATATTTTTCAGCTTCAACTTCCACATCTTCAAAAGCAACATGTTTAGCTTTACTAGATTGACCCGCCTTAATGATTCTTTGTTGATCCCCTGTATGTACTATTGCAGTGTCATGATTTATTGCTCTTTGCTTCCATCTCCTTTCTTCTTTTGTCTCTGTGTGGAAATTGCTGATCACAGTCATAATATTTGGCTCCATATAATAAATACCCTCCAACATGATTGAAAGACTCTCAACAAAATCCTGTGAAACAAAATACAATATGTCAATGATCAATAATTTATAAAAAATTTAATGATCCTTATAATAATGCATAACACATAAATATAAATAAACACACTTACAATGTTATTTGCAATGTTGCTTGTGGTTTCTTCACACAATTATGTAGATTCTTCATATGTGTCATACTGGACCTTTGAGAGACAATATCTAACATTTTCACATGTATTGGTCAATCTTGCAAGAACATAAATAATGTCTATATTCGGCACCAAACATATGTCTCGTACTCTGCCCATCACCTCATATGATTCACCAAAGTTAATCATACCACAATACAAATAGATATGTACACCATCATTAGTTTCATTATCTTTAAGATGCCATGAAAAACTTATTTTATTTATTTCTCGTGCATTCTTCCATTCTGAAATAAGTTTGATTGTACCCGCTTGACTTTTATTATGTTTCTCAGTTCGGGTGTGTTCAACAGTATCCATAGTGCATCCAGCTGCAACTTTAGATGATGCAATTGCTACCCTTGGTCCAAAAACATTCACAAAGATCTTCTTTGATGCCATCTTCCTGATAATATATATATATATATATATATATATATATATATATATATATATATATATATATATATATATATATATATATATATATATATATATATTAAAACTTTATTGTTATATATATTTTTTAAATTAAAATAAAATTAGATTTTAAATAATTATATATAGTTTTAAAAATATTAATTGTATTTTTTTTATTTAAAAAAAAATAAAAAATTAATTGTTTATTTTTTTTAAATAGGGTTTAGAGGTCGGCCGGTAGGCCTTCCTAGGACAGGGTAGGCTCGCCCGCTGAACTTCGATGCCCGGCTATCCCAAGAGGTTGATTCGGCCATGACAACCACGCCCGCCGGCCTCCGGGCCCCGACTGGGCCAAGGGGGTTATTTGACCACAATAGCCCCACCCGCCAGCCTCCGTTCCCCGGCTAGGCCGAGGGATCGATTCAGCCACGAAAGCCCTACCTGCCGGCCTCCAGCCCTCGGTTGGGCCGAGGGGTTAGCAACCCCACTTGCTAGCCTTTGGCCCCCGCTTAAATATATATATATATATATATATATATATATATATATAGATATATATATATATATATATATATATATATATATATATATATATATATATATATATATATATATATATATATATATATATATATATATAGATTTATAAAATAAAAAAAATAAAAACAATTTTTGTTTAAAAAAATAACACCATTTTTTTTATTAAAAAAAATAATAATAATTGAAAACAAAAAACTAATTTGTTTTAATATCTATATTAAAAAAAAATAAAAAATCTATATATATATATATATGAAATTTAAAATAAAAATAAAAATAAAACAATATACATTATATAATTTATTTATTTATTTATTATTATTTTTCTAACATTGTTTTTGCATGTTCAAGAAGTAAATAAATAAATAAATATAACTGTTTTTTTTTATGGGAATGGTTTTTTTTGGTTCGTGGGAGCCTAGTAACCTTAAAAAAGAAAAAATCTAATTTTTTCTCCTAAAAATCCTACAAATTTGAGTTTTGTTTCATCTTCTTCCCTATAAAAATATAAAAAGAATAAGTTTTTTTTTATGTGGTTTTTCTCGTAATATATGATATTGCAAAAGATAAATAAATAAAAAAAGAATAGTAAAAAAATTAGGTTTGGAGCATGAAAACCATACAAGAACAAATTTCCCCAAATTCATCTTTAAATGGTCAAAATAGAAGGAAAACTAACCTTTCAAATGCGAAAAACTCTCGTTCAATGTGTTATCGATGCCAATGCAACGCCTTCGTAAAAAAATTTCACACATTTTAACAAAACCCAAAAGAATTGATGTGATGTGATGAATGGAAACAATGATGATTATTATATAGTGAAGATTGTGGGATTGCTTTAGCATTTATCGAATGTGGGATTAAAATTAAAATTAAGAAGATTAATATGTTTTTTTTTTGTAAGCTTGGTAGATCCTTCCATTTTCATTCATATATAAGAAAGTTACAACCACATAAAACTGGTTATGTGGCCTCAACTTGCCCAACAGGAAACCAAGTCTGTTGGCCACCTAACCGCATGATAAGCCATCCAATAACAAAAAGAGATAAGTCTTTCTACCCAAGCTATATAAGTTTGTATATCATGTCTTTGCCCATACTCTATTTTCCTATAAACATATATAACTTCAAACTGAAAAGTAAACGCTATCCGCATAATTACTAATCAAAAATTAAAAACCAGCTAACATTCTAATCATCTTTCTCAGTAGAGGCGAATTCAACCAAAGTCGGATCCTTGGCATTGGAACCATGCAACATTGTTTGTAAGTAAATACATGAGATGTGTTTCTCTATGTGGCTGAGGCATCCATCTTGTTTTTTCATTTGGAATTGTAGCTTCTGAAAATCCTGTTTGTGATTAGGGAAGTCCTGCATTATTATCGCCATGCTCATTGAAATTTTCTCCAGGGCCTTACCCAGGAGGATTTTCATAATCCAGTATAAGTACAGGGTCTGCTTGAACTGTGTCACTCGCCCTCGAGTATGCCTAGGGTCCAACACCATCATGCGCCAATCCTCCATCTCTATCTTTGTTGCGCTCGCCTGGCGGTTCAGGCCAGCTTCCCATTCTTCGATCAAACTTCTGATTTCTTCACTGGTCCACTCTAAGTATGCATTGGCCATTTCATTAATGAGTTTGACGATCGGTTTCCTGTCACGTCTCTAGCCCGAGGAACTGGGCTCTTCCTTCTGCTCAGCCGCCTGAGGCCTCCTACCTCGGCCCCTAGCCTTCACTACCCTTGCCATCACAACACAAACCTGATGCTTGGTAATGAAATGGGTGTTGGCAGATCCCTGTGCAGGTGAGGGTGTGAGCCCATAAGCCCTTCGCGCCTAGGAGAGCCTACCTCTCTGCGCACCTGCCATGGGAGAAAGAAACCGTAATTGACTTAAAATTAAACTTTGTCTCTTCACCACTCGCAGACCCTACAGCCAGTCGAAGTCCTCCAACCCACCCCAATCATTTAATCTCTTGACCCTTGGGCCCATTTGCATAACAAAAAAAAGTAAAATTTGCAAGCCCATCATAGCCAACTACAACAACAATATAATAGTTCCCAAACCCAAGGTGACGCAACACCTCAATAGATACCCTGCAGATGCTTTGACATAGGCCATGGGTGCGAAGCCCCGAAAGCCAACTAGACAAGTCATTACCATGCCAATTATGCAAGGGAGAAGGATTCCATTCAGTCCCATGAAAAACAGCAAAGGGGACCCTAAATTTAAAACTGACAACAACCCCATCCCAGACCCCCTGGTCTTCGAACCAAGCCAGACAACAACATTCCCCAGGGTTGATACCCCTGTCCCAGGTCCCAAAGAACCCCATTTGGGAGAGGAAAATTCCATAAAAAACTGACACCAAGGTTATTCTGGTGAGGATGACATACTGCTACCAAATTACTGGCACCAGATGCTTCCACCAACCCAATTTACCCCCACCCGCAAATAAATTGTTCCTATGTAGAACCCAATCCTAAAACCAAACACTCAAATGCATGGAGGAGGGGGAGAAAAAGAAGTATACATGCCATATTAGCCTCGCCTAGAGTTGAAGAGTCCACCATCTCTTCTAGAATCCCTGCACTTCATTGTTCGCAAAGTCCTCCAGAATCGTTGCACTACAATCATTTGGCCACGAAAACAACCTACATTCCTCTCGAAACACTTGCCATCAAACTCAAGCCTTACCATAATAATTTTTCCACCTTCCACTACATTCATATCATTATGCATGCTAGGAGCCACCACACCCATCGCCTTGAGAGTGTGGGGGGCGGGGGTGGTGTACCTCAATGTACACGGCATTAACTCTATCTTGATGGGGTTGCCCTCTGACTTGCACCCTGATAGGGTGTCTAGTCTGGTGTTTGGAGGCACTGAGATCTGTGTCTCCTATCGTGCTCTAGAATCTCTTCGAAGGGCTTGAACCTCCCATCCTTAGATCAAATTGACTAAATTTTCTCGAGAGGGTCATTTTGGTGAGCACACCCCCAATTTGCAAGGAAGTTCACCTCTCTATTGCCCTCTCTCCTTACATGGTTGGTGATAATATAGTCAAAATTGGGAAGAAGATCTCCTATCTCTTGAACTAATCTTGCAATTCTCCAACTGTGGTTGAGCTTGTCCCATTTATCTCCCTAACTCAGTTTTTTCACTATGTTGATTACTAATCTGGAGTCACCTTCCACTACAATATTCATGTATCCCAATTTGATAGCTTTGTAAAGGCCCTATCTAATAGCATCAAATTCAGCTTCATTGTTACTAGCATGTCCACAATGATCAACATAGATTAGGTAGGTTTGAGTCCTGTGGTCTCAAAAGAGGCCTCCCAATCCTACAGGACTCGGGTTACCCTTCGATGATCTGTTAAAACTTAGCTTGATGAATCCCTCTAGGAGGAAGTTAAGTAACTAAGTGAGTCCACTCCCCTAGTGATGAGCTTCTAGGAGGTTGGTGCAATCATCATCGGAAATAGGTTCAGATGGTTTAGAATTCTAACCTCATGGAGAGCCACTTTCCAGTCCTCAAGGTTCCATTTCTATGCCAATATTGTTTCTCAGATGTTCTGAATGATCCCTTCCCAAATAGCTTCCTTGGGAAGAAGGTGATTCTTAAATATTCTACGATTCCATTCTTTCCATATGGCCCATAGAGTTAGCCCCAAGGCGAGCCCCCAAGCTCTGTTGAGGACAGGGCTAGAGAAGATGCATGTATGCCACAGGAGGATGGTTTCACAAATGCTTTGGTTGTCCCAGTCCATTCTTCCAAAGAGATCCTCCACCTGTCGCCACTTTTGTTCAGCAAAGGGGCAGGAGTTCAGCATGTGTTCTAGATCTTCATTTTGTTGTTTACATAGGATGCAATATGATGGTCCATAGATACCCCTTTGTTGAAGTTGATCCCAGGTAAGAATACAACCCCTACACACTAGCCATAGGAAGTAGGCCACCTTCGGCCACCAACCTCCTTTCCAAATATTCTTCCATATGAGATTGTGATGCCCTTGTTCATGACCTATCCTTAGATCATAGGCCTCCTTGATAGTAAAAGTTCCTTTTGTAGTATATCCCCATCTGAGGATATCTGGTCCATTTAGGATAGAAAGCTTCCTAGAATCTAATTCCCTGTCCAACTGGCTCCATTGTTCCAACTCAGGGGCCTAGGGCCAATCTGTGCGTTCCTTCCATTTCCTCCATCCTTCACTAGATGATTCTTCTTTCCAAAACTGATCTACCATGTGGAAGTTCCTACCATTTGTGTATAGAAAGAGGTCGCTTAAGTCCTATCTTCCAAGAAGTTTATCCCGTTGTTGCCATGAGTCTTGCCAGAACAAGGTCATTTTCCCATTTCTGATCTCCTATAAAACATGTTGTTGTATGAGATCTCTGTTTTGGACTACCATGTTCCAAATAGTTGATCCTTTGGGAGGGTCATGATATCTGAGGATATCTTCTGTTTGAGTTGGCATGTTGTATTTTCGTGTCCAAATTTGTTTCCAAAGGTCAGGGCCACCTCCTATCCAACACCACCAAAGTTTAGCTCCCATTACTTGATTTAGGGTATAGGGGTCTCAGAGACCTAGACCTCCTTCCATCTTGGACTTAGTTAAGTTGGGCCATGATACCAAAGCCCACTTCTTTACTTGTTGGGCTCCCCCCCATAAGAACTTTTTAAAAGTTTCCACCATCTTTGTGCAGGAGGTTTTTGGGGCTGCCATCCCTGAGAGCTGATAGATCAGAATAGATTGGAGAACTACTTTGAGAAGGACTATGCGACCTTCCAGGTTTAAGAATATGAAGGCCCAAATACTGAGTTTCCCACTGATTTTTTGGAGCAGAGATTGCCAGCAAGAGGTTTGTAGGGAATTCACAGACAGGGGCATTCCAAGATATTTGGATGGGAGAGAACCAATGCCAAACCCAAGAACATGAGCACAATATGACTGAATGGTCCCCAACGTGTTGAAAAGAAGATACAAAATTTGTCATTATTTATCATGGTCCCTGAAGCCTCCATAAAGGTTAGGAGGGCCTCTTTTATTTGGCGAGCTTCTCACAATGATTCATGGCATAAGAGCATGATATCATCCACAAATTGCCGATGAGTGATAGGGAGGTCGTTGCCCCATAGTCTCAGGCCCCTGAGATGAGAGTTCTGGGCTTCATTCTTTAGATAGCAGCCTAGATCTTTTGCAACAATGATAAATAGGAACAGGTAGATGGGGTCGCCTTAGAAGAGGCTACGTGAGGGGTTAAAGGTATGGGAAAGCGAGCCATTAAGGAGAATGGAGTACACAGGGGAGGATACCATAGCAGAGATCCAATTAATCCATCTTTGATCAAACCTAAAGGACTTGAGAACACTGTTGAGATAATCCTAATTTAATTGATCATAGGCTTTAGAGAGGTCCAACTTTATCATCATTCCAAGGAGTTTGTGATGCTTTAGGGTGTGCACAATCTCCTGAGAGGTGACAAATCCGTCTAGGATCTATCGCCCTTCCACAAAACTAGTTTGTTCCAGAGATATAAGGTTAGAAAGTAGTGGCTTGAGACATTTGACAATAATTGTTTCTATGATCTTGTAGATGACATTGCAGAGAGCAATGGGTCTAAAACCCTAAGGATATTTGGATTTGGAAGATTTTAGAATTAAAGAAATGAACGTGGCATTTAGGATTGAACATACCTTTTGGTTTCGACACGATTCTTCAACCACCTCTAGGGTATTGTGCCCTATAAAGCTCCATGCAACCTGGAAAAATTTCGTTGTAAATCCATCTGGTCCTGGGGCCTTATTTTTTGTCACTCCTTTGACCACCTCCTCAACTTCTTCCAACGTTATTGCTCTCATGAGGGATAGGTTTTGGTCCCTTGAAATAAGATGAGGAATTTTCCTTGTAATCCTTTGGATGACCTCTGAACATATTGGAAAGGTTTTGATAAGAGGGATTTGAAATGATTCACAAGTAGATCCTCCATTTCCTCATGCTGGACCACTCGATTCCCAGCTTCATCCTTTAAAGAGTAGATCTGGTTATGTTGTCAATGCTGAATCATGGCTTTATGAAAGAACCGAGTGTTTCATTCTCCTTCCCGCAACCATCTGACCCTTGATTTATGCTTCCATAGTATCTCTTCCTGCTTCCTTCGTTCTTCTAATTGTTTGATTAGTCACCCTTCCTCTTCCATAAGATTGTCGGATCTGCCTTGCTAAATGATCTACTGTTGGAGTTCTTGGATTTTATTAGTTAGCTGGTGTTGGTCTTTCATGATATGGCCAAACTCTTCCTGGTTCCATTTCTTGATCTTGTGTTTGATCTCCTTTAACTTCAATTGAAAGGTGTGCATGTGGTTCCTTCCTTTCTCTTCACTATTGTTCCACCACCCTTCTATTTTTTTCATGAAGTTTGGGTTCCTTAGCCAGAAGGCTTCAAATCTGAAGGGGCGATTCTTAGGTCCTATTTTTAAATCCATCTCCAGGAAGATTGGATAGTGATCAGATCCCATGCAAGGGAGGATCGAGGCCTCCAAGAAGATATCCATGTTGATTACTTGCTCCGAGGTCAAAAACTAATCCAATCGTGATGCAATTTGATGGGCTCCTCCCTGTCTATTGTTCCAGGTATAGACTCCATTATTCATCGACAGATCTATAAGGTGTAGGTCCGTAATGAGATCCCAAGTGATTCCATATCTACCTCTGTTCAGCGGATTCATCCCTTCTTCTCTTCCAACAATGTTATCATGTTGAAATTTCCCCCTACTATGCAGAGATCTTCTAGATACACTTGCCATAATTTTATGAGGTTCTGGAGGAAAATCCCTATTTCTCTTGGAATGTGAGGCCCATAAAATCTTGTTATGAGGACCCAATCTCTGGAGTCAATATGGCGAAATTTTCTTGACAATATTCTCGGGAGGCTAACCCAATCCTCAAATATTATTGTAGTAGGGTTCCACAGGATAGCTAAGTGTCCAACACTACCTCTAGCATCCTGAGCCACTACTTCATAATGGGGTTTGTAACTCTTCAAGATTTCCTTAAGCTTTAGTTTGGTAATCTTGGTTTCTTGGATCACCATAATACTCAGCTTATCTCTTTTGAGCCTATCCTTCAAATACCTTTGTTTGCCCCTACTGTTGAGGCCTCTTACATTCCAAGATGTAATTATCATTTCTAGGGTTTGTTAAGTTGGTGGAAGACCGCTGACAACGACACCACCCTTCTAGAGTTTACCAACATTTCTCCTACCATCTGGATGGATTCATTCAGATTTTTCCATCCTTGATTTTTCCCTCCTTTCCCTTGAGGTCCTTTTTCTAGAGCTTGGCTTGCTTGGGATCCCAAATGCTCCGGTTGGTCAGTAGCTATTGTTCCCTGCTTGGCTTTGTATTGTTGAAAGGTATCTTTGTAGAGTTGTTTCTGGTCCTCTGGGATGAATCGCTCATCTAGATGCCACCATTCATTCAATAATATTCTCATTACTTGTTCTTCTCTGCTAAGATCCTCCTTTTGGCTATCGATCTCCATGTTGGCCTGATCCACTGTTTGCATGGTGGATTCTCTATCCTGGGGTTCCTCTTCTACTTTTCTCTTAGTGGTGTTCCCACCCTTCTGAGGGTTTGGGTGGTTTTCCAAGCCCTTATCTGCATTAAGGATTTCCACACCTTCCTCTTCCTCCTGTAGGATGTCATATTAGTTGTGGTTTCACAAGTCTTTACCTCTTGGAGGCTGGTTAGGATTTTGATGATTCCTCTGGTTTTGTTTATTTCTTTGAACTTCCTGGAAACCCTTTGCGTCTTATTTTTCTTTGGCCTGGCTATTTTCATTGGTTGCCTCTTGATATTTGAACTGATTGAGAGGGAATTTGCAAAACAAGTGCCCATACTCATGGAATCTACGACATCTAAAATGTATATACTCGTAGTCTAGGGGTTGCTGCCAAACTTAATCATGGTATTCAAGCTCTATGAATTTAGGTAGAGGATCTATTATATTCATGTAGACACAGATCTGAGCATAAGAGGTATACCTTCCCCTCTGAAAATAATCTAACCTAGACTGGCACTGCTAAGATTTTCTCCTGATCCGAGTTGTAACATTCTTCCTAGTGCCTCATAAAGAGACTTGCATTGTTAAAAAAGTATGGTCCATTTTTTAAAACCCTTTCTTTATCCTCCAAATTGGAGAATATCACTGTAAAAAATCCTTTAGCCCCCATTTTCAACTCAATATGGCCTTTTGGATGCCACTGGGCACCAAGAACCAGAGGGCTTTTGTTGTTGCCACCATGATTGGCTATCGTTACTACTCCTTGACTATTTGTTTCGTCTGCTGCTATGTTTCGATAGGAGGGGATCTATCACTACTCATGCCTCTTTCAGAGGGCTAGTGTGAGGTAGGTACAAGTGAAGGGGTTTCTGCCGCCAAAGGTTTGCTGCAAAAGCATTAGGGTTTATGTACTGAAACCCTAGCTGATCACATGTCACATGACCAAAGCGCTTCCCATATCATTCTCATGAAGCCCACTAAGAAAATTAATATGTAGTTAATATTATAGGTTTAGATTAACTTTTATTCAATGTCAGCTAAAAAATAAAATATAAATTATAAAAATTAATTTAGTTACGCAATCAATGTTAAACAATTTAAATAAAAAAATTATTTTAGTTTCGAAGGAATGCATTAAAGGAATATTTTTGTGGATATTTTGAATAGAAAGTAGGGTGAAAATTTTTGATCCCAAAAGTTTAGTAAAATGTTTTCAAATACATTTTAGACGAAAATTTTGGAGGGAAATATTTCAAAGAAATTTTTGGAAGAAAAATTTTTAGCGAAAATTTTGTGGGGAAACTTTGGAGGAAAAATTTTTAGCAAAAATTTTTTGGGGGAAATTTTAGAGGGAAATTTTCAATCTTTAAGCTATATATTTTCATTGGGAGAGAGTGCATTTGTATCATTCAACATCTTTTGTTTGAAAGTCATGGATTCTTCTGATAGTGAAGTTTTTCTTTCTGCAACATCAACATCTTTGTCACGCAACAACTCTATTCATATTGATGAACATAACAGGAATTCGTTCACTATGAATAGAGAATCAAATTTTCCACTTGGTCCTAATCCTAAGGATGATGAAAGCAACATTAATGAAGGGAAACAAAAAGAAATTTCTGTAAATCGAGAGTCAATTATTCCACTTAGTCCTAATTGTAATGATTATGAGAGCACCAATGATGAAGGGCACAATGAAGAATTTCCAGAGTCAAAATTTCCACTTAGTCCTAATCCTAAGGATTATGAGAGTACCACTGATGAAGGGGGGGATGAAGAATTTCCAGAGTCAAATTTTCCACTTCATCTTAATCCTAAGGATTATGAGAGCACCACTGATGAAGGGGAGGATGAATAATTTCCAGAGTCAAATTTTCCACTTCGTCTTAATCCTAAGGATTATAAGAGCACCATTGATGAAGGGGGAGATGAAGAATTTCCAATAAATAGAGATTCAAAACTTCCACTTAGTTTGAATCCTAAGGATTTTTTGAAGGCTCAAAAATCTCTCCCTATAATAATATAAGGGAGACCACTCGGTCAGGAACTTAGAGCAGCTCCTTTTCCGTTGAAATGGTGGTTATGACTGGTTAAACTAGGTCCAGTTACATTCTCTCTATCTCCACTGGCTTAAAATATGAATTTCACCTACCAATAGAGAAGAGACATCAGATCAGCCCTCTTATTGATCAGGCAAGAAGGCGATCCTTAAGCTAATCTGGGACTCAACCAAGCCACAACTAAAGTTTGCCTCTTTGATAAGAGGACTTCTAGGAATGTAGAATTAAATCTAAATGCTAATACTAGAATACAAACAAAAGGATAGAAAACCTAAATCTATCTCGATTAGGAAGATGTATATCTAACCCAGAAGATGTAGATCTAACCCAACTGAGAGCAAGATAACTAATTGAATTGAGATTTAAATATGTTTGGCTTATAATGAATATCAAGTTAACAAAGTAGTTCAATTAGTTGATATTATGATTACCAAACATATCATGTTCAAAGATCCTTTAACCATAATTATTAATCAACAACATTTAGGAAGTAGTTCACAAAAATGATGATGATTAGTAATCCAACAACTCGAATGATTAAACAATAATACAAGGAAATAGTTCACATAATATTACTATTTGTTAAGACATAATTAAAAGGTTGATCTCTGAGTAAGTAGTTACTCAGAAATCAGAGTTCAACACATAAGAGCAGAGATAAATAACAAATAATTTCAATAACTCACTCACATAGACAATAGTGCACAAATATGACTGAAAATCACAAGTCTCTGCTATTATAAAATAAAATTTGTATTAAAAGAATAGTATCTAGAATACCAATTTATTAAGTCCAATTCCGTTGCTCTAATCTCCAAAAAATCATCTACAACTCATAAAATCTGTTAATGAAGCAGGAGGTGCAGTAGTGCAAGCTCTACTCATCATACATAGTTCAAATATGTAAAAGATAAATCTCTCTATTCCTCAGATTTGAGATTAAAATATCCTTTCCTATACAACCCTAAATCCCTATTACAGTAGTGCTTTTAGAATCTTGAATTGCAGAATAGAGAAGGCCTTTTTCCATGATTCGAATCCTTGATTACGAAGCCCAGAGATGATATTTATACATGCTAGGAATACTAACATTCTCCCTTGATTTTCTCAACAGATTGAGAAAATAAAGGTAAAATAGAGTGAAATTATTCCTTTAGATCAAATTCTGGTTGAATATGAATGGCTACAACTTGAGGAGATGCCCAATTTAGCTCACGCTTGGATAAGACCACATTCAATTGTTTCAACAGTGATAGTGATTTTCTTACTCATTTTAGATCTGGTTTGCCACATGGAGGAGTTATTTTAGGGATCATTTGTTGGATATGTTAGTATATTTCATCCTGGAAGCTTCTCTGCCAATACGGGGCCAAAATTAGTTGAAATCGGGGAGCAAAAAAAGCCAAAGTATAAGCGAACTATAAAATCAAAAATATGAGCCATGAGACCGAATTAGAAAATTAGATGACTTTTTTTTATATTTAAACATTACAACCATACCAAATAGTAACACATGGCAACATTTGAGTGGAATCAGAGGTAAGTCCATTAGAAGGTTTTATGACTGTGTGCAAACTAAAACGCCGATTTGGGAGGCTCTAATATGGAGCATATGCAATTTTGTTATTGAAATCAATGTTAATACGCATACTAAGTCCATTTATCGAAAAGAATAGTATATTGGACGTCGGAGGTCAGAAGCACATTGGATAATCGCATATCAGAGATCATAGATCGACAAAGTGATATATCTGAGTTTTATGATTGTTACCATATAAAAAGTTCTGATGTAAGGGGTGGATGCAATATTCCTATTAGATCATAATTAATACCATATTGGATCCCAATATCGAAGATCAGAAATGAACAACCCCGATATAATTTTTCTTGGGTGACATGGCAGGAAGAGACCACAAATCATTACTGTGAAACAGTTATGTTGTGTAAACCCTTTATTAAACCTCATTAAATTATTTGTCAAGCAGAACATAGGTGGTGACATATCAGGCTTTTAATATATCATAAAATTTAAACATTGTAACCCTGATATGTGTTATGTATAAAATACATCCACTTGTTGCATAAGATGAAGGCCTTGGAAATCAGAACTTTGGATATCGGAAGGGCTTATATAGTAACTTTTTAGTTGAGCCTCCCCGATATCCAGAAGACCCAGGGTTTTGATATTGTATAATGTAAGAATTATAACCACTTGTAATACAAAGGGTTTAGCCCTAATATTACTTTGGAATAATAAAGCCACTTTAACATTGAAGCTTGGTCTCGAGGACTATGTTTATTATTTACAAATTAAAATAACAAAATAAATTTATTATTTATATAAAAAGTAAATATTTACAAAATAACATAAATAATAAAAAAATGATTATCTAAATTATGTATACTTGGTATTCCAAGGTAGTTAAAATATCTAGCCTAATTTAATCATTATTTATTAATCAGATAACCACAAGAATCGAAACAAAAGATATAGGAAGCTAGGGTTAGGTAAAATATGATAAGGCAATCAAAACTGAAAAACAAAAGGGTCCCCATAATTTTATCATATGGATAAAATAAAAATTAAATGAGGGGTTGTTGAGCACTACAACAAGATTATGAGAGCATCAATGAGGAAAGGGAGGGGAGAGGGTGAATAATTTCTATTGAATAGAGATTCAAATCTTCCACTTAGTCCTAATCCTAAGGATTATGAGAGCAACACTAACGAAGGGGAGGATGAAGAATTTCCATTAAATAGAGATTCAATGTTTCCACTTAGTCCTAATCCTAAGGATTATGAGACCACCACTGATGAAGGGGAGGATGAAGAATTTCCTGCAAATGATAATTTGACTAAAAATAGAGAGTCATATTTTTCAATTAGTCCTAATCCTAAGGATTATGAGAGCATCAGTTATGAAGGGGAGGATGAAGAGTTTCTTGCAAATGATAATTTTAGAGGCACATATGTGAATAATGCATTTTCTTTAAGTGAGTGTTTCAAAGGCACTCATGGTGATGAAGAATTGAATCCTCCAAGGGAATATTTCAAAAGCATGGATGAAGATGGTGAAGAATTTTGTCCAAGTCAAGATTTGAAAAGCGTAGATGATGGTAGTGAAGAATTTTCTTCAAGTGAGGATGGTAATGAATATTTTCCAAGAAATGATGGTGATGAATTTCCTAACTATGTTCAAAATGATCATAGTGAGGATAATATTCCTCCTAATGATGATGAAAATGCTTCTAGAGAGGATAATGAAATGATGAATATGTTGCAAGAAAATATTGTATCTAGGAGTAGGAGTAGACCTTTTCATATCAATCCAAAATATTATAGTTATACAAGGCTTAGGACAACATATCTCATAATAAGAAGTTCTATTGGTGATCCGATTTCAAGTGAATGTTGTCAAAAGGATTGCTTGAAACATATGGATTTCAAGTTTGCTATGGAGAAAAGGAAAATATATTTGTCAATGAATAAAAGCATGAAAAATTCATGTTTAGTTGGTTGCATGCAATCTACACTAGCAGGTTATAATTATCATATTGGGAATGTATTACTCTGCAGAAAGGCTTTCAAAATGTCACATTTAATTGGTAATTTTCGTTTGTTAATAATCCAAGAAAAATTGGAAAAGGATCCTGCATATTATTCAAAAGTACATTATAAACGAGAGGTTGGGACGTTACCAAATATTGCAATGTCATGGCTGAAAGATTTTTTTTCAAAGCATGGAGAGTGTATGCCAAATAAAGACACAATACATGTTCCAAAGAATTTCTCGAGACGATAAATCTACAACTTATACAAAGAATATGCAGAAGGTGCTGAAGGAGTTCGTAATTTTATTACATATTCATATTTTACAAGGATATGGAAGAAAAAAATTCAATAATGTTCGTATTCCTAAGAAAACAAGGATTGGGGTTTGCAGTACATGTGCTTCTCTTAAAGAAAAAAAGGATAAATATCAAGGGGAAGAAATAGATATGCATTCATAACATTATTTTTAAAAATTGGATAGTTATCAACTATGAAAATATATTTAGTAATAGGTTTCTTTTATTTAATGTGTAGATTCCGTTGTCAAAGCACTTCAAGAGCATCGCAATCAACAAATAAGTGAAAGGAAAAAAATGTATAAACAACGAAGCAAGCAGTATGATAATCCAAATAAATATTTGGGTTTGATAATTTATGGTATGAACCAAAAGAAAACACTTCTGCCACATTTTTTCCGCACACTAAAAAATTTACAAGAGGAAAATTTTATTTAGTTTCACTTGGTTGGTTGTATGGTCTTTAATGGGAAGATGTTGCCAAGGGTTTACTTTATAGCTCCAAATATTCATAATGATGCAAATATGACCATAACTATAATCCATTATGTGGTTTCTCATTGGTCTGGTATTCTTCCTGAAGTTTTGTATCTGCAATTAGACATCTCAAGACATGAAAACAAAAATCAAGTTCTTTTTGGGTATCTAAACATGCTCATTGAATTGGGAATTTTTAAAGATGTAAAAGTTGGTTTCCTTCTTGTTGGGCATACTGATGACCATATTGATCATATGTTCAGTCGTTTTTCAGTAACATTAATAAGGAAAGATGTTTGGATCCTGCCATCATTAATTGAATGTATTAAGAAATCATACATTCCAGAGCCTGTTTTTCATGTGTTGGAAGAAACTATTAACATTCGAAGGTTTATTCCAGGATCACATGGTGAGGAGAAATCCATTGAACAAATTAATGACATTATCTTCCAGCATCAATTTCGTATCAAAAAAATTGATGGAAAAACACTTATATGGGTTAAGAAGTATTCATCTGTTACAGAATGGGGGTCATCATCAGGTTTAACAATTTTTAAGTTCATTCCAAAGCATCCAATATTTGCATCAAAGATATTGTTATTACAATCAGTTGTTGAACTCCATAATGCACGAAGGCATAAGAGAGATATCAATTATTCTGAATGCTTGGAAGAAATCAAAAGATGTATTAGAGATACATATGAGTACTTTGATGTTGCTGATTCAGTTTGGTGGGAGTCTTTTTTCAATAATCAAAGTGATATGATTTCAAGATCAATAAATGAAGATACACTTTTGAAGACTCCATTTATTTGGCCACAAAATATGCCAAATGAACATGAGGAAAGACACATTGTTGAACAACAACAATCTCAAGGTATTATTAATTCTCCACAGGTAGAGGAAAGAGAAATCTATATTGGTTCTATAAGATCGCATGAATAACATGAAGCCATGGAAGACCTTTACAAGGGTTCTTTGTGGGATGTTAAGCAGGGTTGCATGATAGTAGTGTTAGCAGATGAAGATCCACTTGGCTATCAATTATGGGTTGCCAAGGTTATAAAGGTCATTAAAGAAAATGAATATATTACAATTCTTGAAGTACATTGGTATGCAACAAATACCCACCCATTCAATGGTGTGTAGGAGCCATGGATGGTAGTTGATAAAAGAATTGGTAGAAAGAGAAAAAGAAAGGGTACAAATATAAATCGTCACTGCACAAACCTCTTAAAATTAGAGGATGTTAAAATACTTGTGTATGACTTCAATTTAACAAAGAGAGGAACTCTTCACTTCAAGACCATAGAGATTTTGAAAAAAATGCTACCAAAATAAATGGTGTTGAGATGGGAGTCTGCTAAACCTAGTTGTACATCTAGAAGACTTTTGAAACCTGAAATGGTGGGCATGTATGTTGACTCAAATGGGGCACTAGTTGATGAAAGAGAAGAATATGGATCATCTTCATCTGCATCCAATCATTCATCTGAAGATGTAGATTGTAATGGTGTGCTAGAACCTATGAGTGATTTTGAATAAATGTCTAAGACATTTTATGTAAATGATGTTTGCATGGTAACTTGAAATAAATATTTTGACTTCCATATGATCTTACATGAAGTTATGAGTCATTTCTATGTTTGTTGGATTATATGTTTTAATTATGAAGAATTCATCTCTTTAGAATATCCACAATGCAACAATGAATTACAAAAATAATTTATGTTATATTCAATCTACCAAAGTTGATATTTTGATTAAAAGTAAAAAAATATTAGAAATTAATGTTGAATTTTTAAATTATGCAGTGATATTTCCATGATATTATTTATTGTTATCATTTGTTCATATTTTGATTAAAAGTAAAAAAAATATAAGAAATTAATGTTGAATTTTTAAATTATACAATGATATTGCCATGATATTATTTATTGTTATCATTTGTTCATATTTTGATTAAAAGTAAAAAAATATTAGAAATTAATGTTCAATTTTTAAATTATATAGTGATATTTCCATGATATTATTTATTGTTATCATTTGTTCATATTTTGATTAAAAGTAAAAAAAATATTAGAAATTAATGTTCAATTTTTAAATTATACAGTGATATTGCCATGATATTATTTATTGTTATCATTTGGTATAAGATACTTTTAAAAATGTTGAAAATTTAATGCCTCATTAAAAGGGGACACTTCATTTTGATGGTTGATTTTTAGGTTTTTGTTGCAATAAGATAAGTTGTCTTAGGCTAAGATTTGAAAAGAGCTATACTTTTAGCCTTTAAAATAAAAATTACTCTTGGAATAATGAATCTTTCATTTACTTGTTCATTTTTAAAAATTGTTTTAGTCATATAATTTGTCCATAATTTCATGGTTCAAATATGTTAAAAACTTAAGGTTTTTAATTCCATGGTTGAAAACTTGTCAAAATATTAAGGTTTTTTTTTAGTTATGATATTTTATCTTTAATGCTATGGTTGAAAACAATTACAATTTTAGGGTTTTTTAGAGTCAAGATATTTTATCTTTAACAAGATGGATGAAAATTGTTGGAATTATAAGGCTTTGAGACATGATATTTTATCTTTAACATCATGTCTAAAAATTGTTGGAATTTTATGGTTTTTCAAAGTCCTAATATTTTATCTTTAATTCCATTGCTAGAAAGTGTCAAAATTGTAACCCGATTTTTTTTTGTTATTCCAACATCAACACTTTTTGTTTCAAAGGTGTTTTTAAAATCCTTTTTGCAAAAAAAAAAAATGGTTTTTAATAAAATGTTGAAAATTTACCCTAAAAAAACATCATTTTGGAATACACACTTTTCGTTTTTGGGTTGTCTTTTCATGTTTTTTGGCATTTTTGGGCTAGAGTTCTCGTTTTCAGGTAATAGTTCTTGTTTGATTGGTAATTTATTTAGTGTTATAGGCCATTTGTTAAGCATAATTTACGACTACAAACAGAAGTATCTTCTCTAGACCTAGTGCCCTGGTCTAGAACAACATAATGCAAAGAATATAAAGTTCCCCTTAGAGAAATTGGAGAATGGAAATATGCTTACTTGCGATATATCGCAAGCTCTTCTCTCTTCCCGGCTTGTAAGCTCCAATCGTAGCTCTGATTGCAATAATTAGAACCTGCACAGACAATCAACACAAGCCAAATATCTACAACTATGTATCATTATCCAATCACTCTATTCAATGGATCAGGATAACATTGAAATATATGAATGTAAACATAACATAACACATATAGGAAAACAATACACTATTTGTATTAATATGAAAAGGAGAGTGTTTACAACAAAAAATAGAAGTTGATCATGTAGAGATCTCCCCAAGTTGACTTATCTTTCCTTATCATCATCCCTACACAAATCCCTAAGCATGACTCTTCCAAATCCCCAAGTTTCTGTGTCTGACTACTTCATTTTAGTGCTTTTAAGGCCCAACACACCTAGCCCTTTAGTGACCCATGTTCAACAACAAGTTTCCCAGTTTTTCACTAGTACTGAATAACAGCAGGTTGTTCCTTGTTGGGGGTGCACTGAATCTAGAAATTCAGAAAAAATAAAAAGAATCCCGAAGCTTCTTCTTCCAAAAGAATCTAGGAGTTGTTACAACAATTTACCTTGGATAGAAACTTTGAATCCTATTTGATCCTACCTTAGAGATTTCACCTCTTATCCCTTGAGCTCATCCTCCCTTCCTAAGTGGATCTCAAGCCTAGATTAGTAAATGGATAAGAATTCCTAAACTACCACACTCTCCTATAAATCTATAGTCATCTACAACATTAGGGTGGGATTTTGGAGACTAATCATACCCTCATGCTGCTGCTTTGAACCTAAGAGAGTTATCATTTCCATGCATTAGGGTGACATTGAGGTGTGCTTTGTGACAAGGAAGGATAAGTCAACTTGGGGAGATCTCTACAAGATCAACTTCCATTTTTGGTTGTAAACTCTCTCCTTTTCATATTAATACAAAGAGTATACTTTTTTTCTATATGTGTTATGTTATGTTTACATTCATATATTTCAATGCTATGTTGATCCATTGAATAAAGTGATTGGATAATACTACATAAATGTTGTAGATCTTTGGCTTGTGTTGATTTTTGTGCAGGTTCTAATTATAGTGATCATAGCTACAATTGGAGCTTATAAGTTGAGAGGAGAGAAGAACTTGAGACACATTATAAGTAAGCATCTTTCCATTCTCCAATTTCTCTAAGGGGAATTTTATATTCATTGCTTTATGTTGTTCTAGACCAGGCCACTAGGTCTAGGGAAGATACTTTTGTTTGCAGTCATAAATTTCGCTTAACAAATTGGTGACCATACTGGGGATGATTCATTCCCTTAGTGGTTTCCTTGACCTTAGCCTTTGTTACACCTCTTGAACAAACCTCTTGTGGCTCACTCAATCTGAATTGACCCTAGGAAGAGCTTTCATTGAGCCACATTTGATTTTTTGTCTCAGAAACTGGCTTTCCCTTGATCAATTCTCCCTCTAAAATGTTGACAGAGTGTTGCAGTGCTCTCTAACATTCTTTGCACTTTCATTGCAAAGAAATAGTAGCCTATCTGCACCTGCGCTGACCCTTGTTTCATGCAAAAAATTCTCATTTTATGATTTTCTCTCTGATTAACATGGTTCCAGTTGGTTTTCCTTGTGTCTCTGAGTGTATCCTTGTCTCTTTGAAGCCAATACAACACTTGATTTTGAGTGAAATTGAGTGAATTTTCCTTTGGTCATTATTCATAGGTTTGCTTCAGTTTCTTAACAATTTTTTAGCATTTTTTGTTTCATTTTTGCAATTTTTTCCGGGGGTGGGGGCTAAATTATGTTTGAGTGTTAATCGCCTCTGAGTGTCATCACCTTTTTTATAAGATTTTGTTTCGTTCTTTATTTCTTCTTGTCAATTCAGGTTTGTATGCATAGATTTATTGTTGAATTTGAAAAGTAACTTTTACATTATAGTTAAAGTCTGTGTGGTTTCTTTTCATCAACGATCAAGTTGTATTCATATGTTTCTTTGCATTTGAAACAGATATATATATATATATATATATATATATATATATATATATATATATATATATATATATATATATATATATATATATATATATATATATATATATATATATATATATATTTGCATTGCATATAAGATTGGATTTTTATTAGAATAATGAAGTTGAGGAGGTCGATTTTTGCATCAATTGTTTGTTGCATTGTTGATTGATGTTTTCTTCCCCTACCTAGTTAGGCCTTTCATTGTTAAAAGGAAATTGAAAAGAGTTCTTTTTACCATATTAGTTGCATCATAGGTGTGTTCAGGTGACATCAAGTTTTGAATCTTGAAATCAAAACATAATTTAAGATAAACGTTAAAATTCACTCAATTAACCTAAGGAGCATTTGAAACTTAATGACACACATAGAGGTCTAGCCTAGAGATGTGTTCCAACGTATTTAAACATAGGAGATGTCATTTCTTGCCAACGTTGCATTCCAGGGGTGATATCTCGGTTCCACGTACGTAAGTGTATCATACCATTGTCCACATACCTACGATTATATTGGATGGCGCTCCATGTATGAAAAGTGTATGGGAACGCTCTCATCATACAATTACGCATTAGAAAACACTAACACAAACTACACTTCCAAGTACCGTCGAGAATATTTTGGAAGTCCACTACAGGTTGTTATTCTCACCATAGGTAACTGAGTCAGTTGCCTTGTATAATGTGATAAACCGAATACAAAATTCAGGGATATTTCCTGTCGTACGTAAATCCTTGGTTCTCCAAGGTGCTATATTGTAGTTCCCAGTTGCTTGGTAAACCGTTTAGCCTGGCTACCCCTTTTTTATTTATTTTTGTTGTTAATTTCTAAAATCAATTAATTAACCATGAAACAACATCCTTACCACAAAATAAGTCCTTAGTAGATCTTAGGTTGAGACTAATGGAAATAGTTCCTGAGTCTACTAATTAAGGAAACCCCCCTAATGGGAATACTGTTCCTTTTCCTTCTTTTGGAAATATTGGTGCTCCTTATATGGAAATGTTGTCCTTTCCCGTATTTACCATTGGTTTTCCAGTTTGGTTGTTTTCGACCCCTATAGTTATGAATGTCCAAATTTCTCCTCAACCAAGTTCTCCTCCACCTAAAAAATATCAACCTCAATTTGATCCTAAAGTTGACTCTTTTCCTTCTTCACCTGTTATTTCTTCATCCCTTTCTTCCTCCTCACCAGGTGAAAGTATTGATTCTTGTAACTACAAAGCTAAGAAAAGAAGAAAAGGACGAATAAGAAGCAAAATAAGCAGGGGGGCAACCAAGCAACCATTGCTACCAATGCAAATAGTCTAGACAAATCTTCCAATCAGACCCACAAAGTTAAATCCCCTTGCAAGTTATGTAAGGGTGATCACCTTCTTAGAGATTGTCCTAGTATTCAACAGGTATTAGAAGTGTGGTCCACAGGCTAACAACTACCCATGTCATTAGCCTTTGGAGAGCATGCTGGTGATAAACCATCGACTAGTGATCATAAGGTTCATAGAAAGAAGGGTAAATTTAAGTTCCCCTATAGGTTATGTGAAGGGAGTCATCATTTTCACCTTTGTCCTTATATGGATGGAGCCTCAAAAGTGTTGGAAAACCTTACAACTTTTCAACCACAACTCCTAACTGGTTACCGAAAGCTTTCCCCTAATCCTCCACTAGTTGATGAAGTGATTGATCAGAATTTGTCTCTAGTTAATCCCACTATCTCTAAATGTGAATCCCATGAGTCCATTCCATACCAACCATTGGTTGAGAAAATGGTTGACTTGATTCCACCTTTGTTTGATAGTACCTTTCCCGTAGAGAGTGAACTTCATACTGCATAGGTTCTTCTCATTTATTTTGATTCCAATGAACTTGGGGGAAATCCTCTCATTCCAACAACACATGGGGACAATCCTCTGTTTCCCATGACACAGGGGGGGAATCCTCCTGTTCCCATAGCACAGGGGAGTAGTTCTCCCATTCCCATAGCACAAGGGGGGCAGTTCTACAGTTCCCATGACACCCCCTCCAAGAAGAATGGTCACTTACTTTGATCTGAGTCGACTGACAGGATATTGTCTTCCTCCTTACGTGCCCTTCCAGATCATAATACAGTGTTATAATGTGGCCATACCTGGCACAATCATAGACGAAGGTGCATCTATTAGTATTTTGTCCTCAACTGCTTGGTAAGCTTTCGGTTTCCCACAACTTGTGCTTGTTACCAAAAACATGTTGGCTTTTAATAAAGGAAACAATTAAGCATTAGGGATCCTTCCTTGGTTTCCTATTACCTTGGGAGGAAAGACTGCCTATATCAATGAAATGGTAGTCCAAGGCCCTTTGTATTTTAATTTACTCCTTGGGTGTGACTATGTTTATGACATGGGAGCTCTTGTCTCTTCACTCTTTCGTGTGATTTGTTTCCCACATGAAGGAATAATTATGACCAATGACCAACTTTCATTCGTTGGTCCTAATTTTCCTCCTAATCAACCAAATTCCCTAAATGGTCCTTATATGCAAGTGATATCTCCCCCCCCACATATTAATTATGTGGTAACCTGTTTCATTTCTGCATCTACTGATGATCTAGTAGGTGATATGGTAAATCATGTATTGGGGGAATTGTAGATTGATATTTCCATTAGATCCCTTGATATGTATTGCTTCCAGAGTGTTGTTCTCCCATTTGATGAGAACCTCCTGGAAGCCATTGCCTCCTGGAGGTCATGATCAAGGTCCCTCTGTTATAGACATATTTGGGCACTGTAACCCCAATCACATATGTCCATAAACCAAGGGCTTCTAAGTTCCTAAAAGTGTTGTTTCATACCCTAAAGGAGCAAGGTCAACTGATTACATCATCTCCCATAAGTTTTCCTTGAAAAACTACTTAGAACTAGTCAAAACAGGACCATACAGATTGCCCAGTGCTAAGGGTGCGATGCATCTCACCTGCCACATGCAAAAAGTTCGATGCATACTGGAAAGCCCTTCTGTAGGGTGCAATGAGAAAGAGAAGACAAATGGCAGAAGTAGTTTGCTAGGTGGAGACCCTGAGAATCTTCTAGAAGTTGCTCATTTGACACTTGCCTCTCTAAATTCGCCCAGGGATGAGTAAGAGATCATGAAATATCCAAGTGGAACCAAGAACTATTAGAGATATGACACTAATCAAAATCCTAGAAGCTAACTTAAACCCCTGCAAACATCTATATATGGATCCCTCATCCTAGAGATCCAGAGGCTAGAATTTTGCAATTTGCAAGGAAGTGTTGTTGGTTTCTCTTTGAAGACATTGTTGGGTGATCTTGCTTTGTAAGAGGTGAAGAGGGATTTCATGTTGGGAGGATGGCGCTGGGTCAGACCAATGGGTTGAAATCCTCTCTTCTACTACTTCTATCAATAAAGCTATTTGAGTTTTCCTCCATATTCTTGTATATCTCTGAATCTTGTGTTGATATATGCATTTGTATGGTTAATATACATCTGATCCTATATTTTTTATGATTATAGATCTCTATGCTTTGATGGTATTATGCTGCTTTGACTCTACAGGTGCTCTTTGAAGCGGGACAAGTAAGGAAGGAGTGGCGAAATTTTGTCAAAGGGGAAAGGAAACAAGCAAGGAGCCAAGCGAAAGACCGAGGTTGGTACTCTATGCTTCTTTCCCATCTATCTCTCATAAAGGAAAACACAAGTGACTTTAATTTGTTTGTTTCTAAGATAGCTACCCGTCTTAGTGGGACTAGCAGCTCTGAATAGACACTAGTTTTCCCGATAACACCCTCCAGCAATTTTTTTTTTTCTTATGTCAAGCTCCTTAAAAAATGAAATAAGGTTACTAGAGCACAATTCATTTTCTTGTGTCAAGCTCATTAAAAAATGAAACAAATTCCCTTGAGCATAGTTCTTTTCTTGTTTCAAGCTCATTAAAAAATGAAATAGATCTCCCTCCAATTCGAGTCTTTGATTAGATTTCGTAAATTCCCAATCTATTCTTTCTCTTGATCTTGTAAATGAAACTTCATTCCATCCACCTATTAGTAACTATTAGTCTACTTAGGTGCATGAAATCAAGCTTGGGAGGCACATGCCTCGAATTGAGTCATTATGTTGGGGACATGCAAACTTATTTCAAGCATAGTTTGTCTTCATTTCAAGCTTGTGTAAAAATGAAACCAATCTCAAGCATAGTTTCCCATGTTTCAAGATTGTATAAAAATGAAACCATTCTCATCCTATTCTCATGATTTCCATTTTTTATGATGCAGGAGCATTCAGCCCAAGGAAAATCATTGTAAATAGTAGACATAGGGGGTCATGCATTTTAGGAAATAGTTTTCCTAAGTATCAAGTTAAGGCAATATTTAGGCCTTTAAGTGTGATTTAATTAGATAATGGGAGAATATGTAAATTTTCTCAAAAATAAATAAATGAGAACATGAGTGGTAGAAGTCAAATCCAACTCTTAAACAGTTCCATGTTTCTTGGAACAAGAGAGAGCTTTTAGGCATTAAATGGGAAGCTGATAAGAAGACTTTTCTGTTTTAAAACAAAGGAAAAGATGGAATCGATAAAGTCTCAAGGAGACTTATCTGCCACATATGTATGCATGTAGAGAGCATTAGGGATTTTGTTAAAGGAGTGATCAGATCCTCCAATGATCCAATCCAATGCATTCTTATAAATAAGTGAACCTGCGTGTTCAATAGGAGGAGGCCACCAATAGTAGAATCTGGCCTGTGTATGTGTGTGAGCGAGACCGAAGTGTCTCGAATGTAATCTCTATCTTTTGCATTAATATATATTCAAATTTTATTTTTGACTAAGTCAGAGTATTGAAGAATGTTTTCATGAATGAATTACTTAAATTGTAGGCTCTGTTGCAGGAGATTCTAGGCAGAATCCTAAAGGATACGCAGAGGCGTAACATGATTCAGAAGAATCAAAAAGGGGTCTTTGAATCCAATTAAGGAAGCGAAGAGAAGCTTTGGAGAGATAACAGAGTGAGGGAGTAAAGCTCAGAGAAGTTGAGTAGTGCAGTTGAAGAAAGAAGCCCTTGAAGAAACTGATACATCAAGGTCCTCCTGCAACAAGTCACTTCCTACCAACATCGGCTCATTATCCAGGAATTTGACTTAGAAACTCTTCCTTTAGTATGTTGGGGCTTGCATATATGAATGAAAAGTTTACATTCTCTTGGAAACATGTTTACATCATTGGCCTTTGACCAAATGATTCTGTGTGGTGTTCGACTTCAACTCATTCATTCACACTATATGGATTGTATTGTTGTACCTTGAGATCCATTAACATCATTAGTGGTTTATCTCACATCTGTTAATGACTTACATCATTGGTCGGTAATCATATGGTGTCTTCCATGTTCAACTCCAACTCCTTTATTCACATGGTTAGAATTGTACATTGGGTGATCGAGTGAATGAGATAGAAGATCCTAAATCTAGTTCCATCCATCTAGGCTGTGATTTCAGGATTAATGCAAGATTACAAAGCATGATGGCTATGATCAGACAATCATTCAATCTTGGATCTGCACTTTGCCATTAGTGGACTCGACTTCTTGATCATTGTACATGTAATGTTAGCTTATGTGCTGAGCATGGGTATGCCTCCCTCAACAAATATATCATGATGAAAATGTATTGTAATAGATGATGATCTCGACTAGTTGTTATTAATCCAAACTTGTCTCAAGGTAAAGCACTTCAGTCATCAGTTGTCATTTCTGACTTTGCGCTTTAGGGTGCAATTTGTTATAGGCCATTTTGTAACATCTGGTCAATAGGCCTACAATCTAGATTAATCAACACCCATGAACACCTTGTCATCATCCCTACACAAAGCCCTAAGCATGACTCTTCCAAATCCCTCAATTTTTGGGTTTGAATGCTTCATTTCAGTGCTTTTAAATCCCAGTGCACCATGGCCCCTTTAGTGACCCACGTTTAGTAGTAGGTTGCCCATTTCTGCACAAGTGTTGATCAACATTAGGTTGTACCTTGTTGGTGGTGTAATGATTCTAGAAATTCAGGAAAAATAAAAAGAATCCTGAAGATTCTTCTTCGAGAAGCTTCCAAGATTTGTTACAAATATTTACCTTAGATAAGAACTTTGAATCCTATCTGATCCTACCTTGGAGATTTCACCTCTTATCCCTTGAGCTCATCCTCCCTTCCTAAGTGGGTCTCAAGCCTAGATTGGTAAATGGATAAGGATTCCTAAACTACCACACTTTCCTATAAATATATAGCCATCAACTGCTTTTGGAGACTAATCATACAATCATGATGCTGATTTGAACCCAGGATAGTTATCATTTCCATGCATTAGGGTGACATTGAGGTGTTCTTTATGACAAGGAAGGACAAGTAAACTTTGGGATATATCTACAAGATCAACTTCCATTTTTGGTTGTAAACTCTCTCCTTTCATATTAATACAAAGAGTATACTATTTTCCTATAAGTGTTATGCTATGTTTACATTCATATATTTCAATGCTATGTTGATCCATTGAATGGAGTCTCTGATTGGATAATACTACATAAATGTTGTAGATCTTTGGCTTGTTTTGATTGTTTCTGCAGGTTCTAAATATAGCGATCAAAGATACAATTGATGCTTACAAGCTGAGAGGAGACCAGAGCTTGCGATAGATCACAAGTAAGCATATTTTGATTCTCCAATTTCTCTAAGGGGAACTTTATATTCTTTGTTTTCTATTATTCTAAACTAGGCCACTAGGTCTAGGGAAGATACTTCTATTCATATTCGTAAATTCTGCTTAACATGGAGGATGGCGACATCCTGAAGGTTACATCTCTCCCCTCCCTATCCGTTTCTTTATTTTCTAGCCCTTCCTCAATATTGGAGTAGAATTGGGATAATACTTTTAATGAATAGAATGTGGAGGCCATACAAAACCTTATTACTTATTTATCCCTATGGAAAGTCCCATGTCTCCTCTTGAATGGCTTGGGGGCGGGGGGGGGGGGGTGTTCCTCATCCCCAACTTTAAATTTTTACTCTGGTTTCACGAAACAAGATGTTATTAACTCTATCTGTTACAATTTAAGGTTGAGGCATATTCCCCTTTAATCAATTGGTCTTCTAGGAGGTCTAGGTAAACTCCCTACCCCTATTGGTTAAGGGAAAGGTAGGGGAAGGATATCTCACTTATCATTTGCAAAATCCCAAGCTATGGAAGAGATAGTTATGGGTATACAATCCTCTATTGATAGGGCCCTTAGCTTTGAAGGCCCATGGCATTGTTCCCCAATGAAAGCCCTTTTGTTCAACTCCATAGGGTTAGCAAGCAACCCCAAAAAAGCTTGCCTTCAAAAGATTGATCCAAATAGAAGGACCCTAGGTTATCTTCCTACAGGAAACGCTAGGGGAAGGGGATATTATCTTAAATTTTCTAGAGCGTGCTCTATCTTATTGGATGTTTGTAGGCATGGATGTTAGAGGACACTCTGATGGAATGGCTTTGGGGTGGGATTCTCATAAAATTTAGGTTCACAACACTTGGAGTGTTTTCTCTGGACTTGGGATGGAAGGCTTTTTAGTGGAGTTGGATACAATATTTTTTTTCCTCAACATATATGGTCCGAATGAAGAGAGGATAGGATTCTAGAATGATTAGTTTCAAAAGTCAATTTTGCAATGAAACAATTTAATTATGGGAGGGGAATTCAATTTTTCTATGGGGGTTGCCGAATTATGGGGGGTGAGGGCTAGAATAAATGTTCTCTCTGAATTCTCACACCATTTAGACTCTTGCAAGATCATTGATATAGAGCCTATCAAACTAAAGCCAACTTGGAGGAATCAAAGAGTAAGGGATGAAAGGGTGGAAAAATAAGATAGGTTGGATTTCAGAGATCTGTGGTTTGTGTTATTTGAATTTCTGATCGGAGAACCCACAGTAATGGAGTTTTTACACCAACGTTTCGAATCCCAAATGGGATCCATCATCAGGGAAAAGAGAAAGATGAAGAGAAAGATGATAAAAAGAAGAGCCAGATGGAGGGAATATATACTTATGAGGGCAGAATGATAGAGGTAAAGCACAGGTCGGCTGGAAAAATAATGAAACCTAATTTTAATTTTAATTTTTAATTTTACTTTTATTTATTGATTTTAATTTTAATAAATTAATTTTAATTTTAATAATTTTAATAAATTAATTTTAATTTTAATAATTTTAATAATTTTAAAATCATATAATTATCTAGATACTAAAATAGATTTTACTTTTAATAAATTAATTTTAATTTTAATAATTTTTAATAAATTAATTTTAATTTTAATAATTTTTAATAAATTAATTTTAATTTTAATAATTTTAATAATTTTAAAATCATATAATTATCTAGATACTAAAATAGATTTTAATTTTAATAATTTTAATAATTTTAAAATCATATAATTATCTAGATACTAAAATAGATTTTACTTTTAATAAATTAATTTTAATTTTAATAATTTTAATAAATTAATTTTAATTTTAATAAATTTAAAATCATATAATTATCTAGATACTAAAATAGATTTTACTTTTAATAAATTAATTTTAATTTTAATAATTTTAATAAATTAATTTTAATTTTAATAATTTTAATAATTTTTAAAATCATATAATTATCTAGATACTAAAATAGATTTTACTTTTATTTATTGATTTTAATTTTAATAAATTAATTTTAATTTTAATAATTTTAATAAATTAATTTTAATTTTAATAATTTTAAAATCATATAATTATCTAGATACTAAAATAGATAATGATAAAAATATCAAAAAATATTTTTTAAAAACCTGAAACCCTAATGGTAATAATATCTAGAAACTAGAATATAAATTATAATATTTTGATATTTAAATCAAAACCTAATAACATTAATATTTTTATAACTTAAAGACATAACTAAGAATTTATCTAAATAAATTCATATATAAATATTAGAATTACAAACAATCAAGCCTACAACTTCAAATACATATATTAAATTTAATCAAAATCAACCCTAAAGCTTATATCAATCACACAAAAAACTAAAATAAATATTTTAATATCATAACATTAATAAGACATAATCTTTATATAAAATTATTATCTAAAACTAATGTAAATATATTAATAATATATTAATATTAATAAATATGATACTATAAGATAATGACACTATATGACAAAATAATGCTAATATATAAGACCTATAACTTAATAATAATAATAATATATATTGCTATATAACTCTAATATTAATCTAAATATGAATAAATAACCTAATGACTATATAACCTAAAATTTTTTTAACCTAGATCACTATATGACTTAAAACTTTTTTATTTTTATAACATAAAGTCTTAAAAAGCTTAAATTATGAAATATTAATAAAAACCTAACCAATATCTAAATAAATTCAAATTAATAATAATTAATAATAATTAATAAAACCTAAATTTTATATTAATTCAACATTAAAGACTAGACTATAATAAGAACATGCATTAATGCCTAAATAATATCAAAAACAAACCATGAGATTATATTAATAATTAGGGTTCTAATATAATATAATATAATTAACCTAAAGATAATATTACTATGAACATCAAAACACTGCCATTGTCTCTAATTACTATGGAAACTTAAATTCATATCTATCTTGATAACTATCTTACCTGTTAGACAACTTACCTGCTTAGACAACTTACCTGTTAGACAACTTACCTGGGGTCGGGCTGACGTTTCTTGATTTCACTGATCAGGGGAAGCCAACTTCCGCTAATCTCCAAACCGCCGTCTCTGTTCAAATTACAAGGGTGCTTAATTTATTAAAATTATTAAAATTAAAATTAATTTATTAAAATTAAAATCAATAAATAAAAGTAAAATCTATTTTAGTATCTAGATAATTATATGATTTTAAAAATTATTAAAATTATTAAAATTAAAATTAATTTATTAAAATTATTAAAATTAAAATTAATTTATTAAAAGTAAAATCTATTTTAGTATCTAGATAATTATATGATTTTAAATTTATTAAAATTAAAATTAATTTATTAAAATTATTAAAATTAAAATTAATTTATTAAAAGTAAAATCTATTTTAGTATCTAGATAATTATATGATTTTAAAATTATTAAAATTATTAAAATTAAAATCTATTTTAGTATCTAGATAATTATATGATTTTAAAATTATTAAAATTATTAAAATTAAAATTAATTTATTAAAAATTATTAAAATTAAAATTAATTTATTAAAAATTATTAAAATTAAAATTAATTTATTAAAAGTAAAATCTATTTTAGTATCTAGATAATTATATGATTTTAAAATTATTAAAATTATTAAAATTAAAATTAATTTATTAAAATTATTAAAATTAAAATTAATTTATTAAAATTAAAATCAATAAATAAAAGTAAAATTAAAAATTAAAATTAAAATTAGGTTTCATTATTTTTCCAGCCGACCTGTGCTTTACCTCTATCATTCTGCCCTCATAAGTATATATTCCCTCCATCTGGCTCTTCTTTTTATCATCTTTCTCTTCATCTTTCTCTTTTCCCTGATGATGGATCCCATTTGGGATTCGAAACGTTGGTGTAAAAACTCCATTACTGTGGGTTCTCCGATCAGAAATAAGATAGGTTCTTGGTGGCGGAGGCATTGGTGCACAAGATTGGATTTATGTGTCAATGGATTGTGATGGGAAGAGAATGTAATCACTCCCTTATTTTTCTAAAAGTCAAGGGAAAAAATCAGAAGCTAACAAGCCCAATCAAGATGAAAGTTTCAAAACCATGGTTAACAAAAATTGGAGAGTACATATTGACTAGGGAAATGGATTTTCTGCAAATCAACAATTTGAGGATACTTTAAAGAGGATCTAGTAATTGAAAAAGGAATGAGAAGCTAAGAGGAATTTCAAGGAGGAAGAGGAACTACTAAACATTGAAAAACAAATGGGATTAGTATCTGTCTCAACTGAGGAAGGCTTTAGGCATCAAGTCTCTAGGGAGGAGTTGGGAAAATTAGCTACTAGGAAAAGGGAGATACTTGCCACTAGGGAGGTTGAATGGAAATTGAAAAGCAGAGCAATTTAGTTATAGAACAATGATGAAAATACAAAAAGAAATTCAAGCCTATGTGAAGAATCGGAAAATGGAAAACACAATTTGGAAATTTGAAGACCACCTGGGAAGAGAGGTTTCAAATTTCGAAGTCATGGATGCTTTGGGTAAAAACCACTTCTCAAACCTCTTCAAAGCTCCTAAAGGCATATCAATAGTTGAAGTCATTAAGGCAGTAAATCTCTTCCCTCGATTTGTGGAAGAGAAGACAACTACACTCTCATGAGAGAGGTCTCTAAAGAAGAACTAAAAGTTATCCTTTCAAGCTTGCAAAAGAAAAAAAGTCCAAGCCCGGATGGGTGGACTATGGAATTCTTTGTCGAGCTCTTCAACTTAAAGGGTGGGGATTTGCTAAAAGTGGTTAATGAATAAAAATGAGAGGGAAGAATTATACCAACCTTCAATTCCACGTTTATTGCTCTAATCTTGAAAGTTGATAATCCCTTTTCCTTTAGGGAGTTTCACCCTATTTCTCTTTGCAACTACATTTACAAAATAATCTCTAAGGTGCTAGCCGCAGGAATCAAGCCCTCCTCTCAAAGGCCATTTCTAGTGAAAAAATTGGGTTTATGGAAGCGAGGCAAATCCATGAGGTGATAGGGTGACGCAAGAAGGTCTTCATAACATTAAAACATAGAAACGCAATGGAGCAATCATCAAAATCAAATTTTCCAAGGAATACGATCAAGTCAAATGGCTCTTCATTCACTTACTCCTAACACATCTAGGTTTTTAGGTTCCCTTCATAAACTAGATCATGAGTTTTATGATGGAAATATCTTTTTCTGTTCTCATAAATGGAGTGACGCCTTCCTTCTTCAGAGAAAAATAGGGTCTCAGATAAGGCTTTCCTTTTCACCCCTTCTTTTTTTATTGGTTGTTGAAGGCCTTAGCAGGATGTTGAAGTCAACCAAGCAAAGAGGATACTTCAAAGGTGTAAGTGTTACCAGAGCCCTTGTTATAACTCATTTTCTATTCGTAGATGACATTTTAATATTTTATAATGGATCATTAAGAGATATGCAAACTCTTCATGGAATCCTTGAACTCTTTAGCAGGGTGACTAACATGGTTATCAATGTCTCAAAATCTACTGTTACTATACACAACCTAGAAACTCAAGAGATAAACAATATAAGAATGTTCTTGCCATTTGAGATATTGACATTTGACTCAGGTCTCAAATAATGGGGTTCCATTTGAAACCTAATTTCCAGACTCAAATATTGGTTTTGGCTTTTAGCAAAACTCGAAAAGAGGATGTCTTGTTGGAGCCACATATTGATTTCAAGAGCCGGTCGTTTGGTGTTAGTTAAATCAGTGCTTGAAGTGATTCCTGTCTATTAGATGTCAATGGCGTGGTTTCCAAAAGGGTTATTGGAAAAGACAAGACAAATCTATTTTAAATTTCTTTGGGAAGGGACTCAGGAGTCCTTTATTTTACCATGGGTAAAATGGTCGAGGATTGCAATCCCAAAGCTCCTAGGGGGATGGGGTTTAAAAGACATCTTCTTATTCTCAAAATCCCTAACAACAAAATATGGGTGGAGAATTCTTATTACATCCAATCTATGGATGAAAGTTGCCACTCTGAAGTACATTAGGCCAGACTCCATGGCGGATTGGATCAGGTGTCCAAATAGGGTTAGAGGTAATATCTCAATATTTTGGAGGTCAATGTTAAATTATTTTGACTTAATTGCTTCTGGGCTAGCTAGGAAAATCATGAGTGGGCATAGATTTAGATTAGGTTATGACCCTTGGCTAAGGAGTGGGGAAAGCCACATCCTAACCCAAAATATTATTGCCCATCTCCAGGATGAAGGATATACTAGACTCAACCAAATCAGAAATTTTGTTGTAACTAATTTGTGGATTCAGACTTGGCTTACAAAAAATGACTTGAATATTCCTGAAAGCCTTCAAGAGGAATGGAGGCAGTCTATGGGTGCATTGTCTAGGTCTCATATCAAATTAAATGACCACAAATACAAGCTTGTTTGGTCCTCTTTTCCACTTGACATATATACTCCAAAGCTAGGCTACATTTTTCTGAATGCCCTGGCACAAATGGCTGAACCTAAGTGGTGGTGGTGGGTGGTATGGAAGGATAAATTCCATCCGAAAGTGAACATGTTGGGTTGGTGCATCATGGAAAACAAAGTTCCTACTTGAGAGGTGATGTAACACAGATTTGTAATTGGTCTTGGGTAGTGTTCACTATGCAAAGGGGCAAATGAAATAATTGACCATCTCTTCGTGTCTTGCTCCTTCACACAATAGGTGTGGAATGATTATAGATCGAGTATTGGTTTACAATGCAAATGGGATGTGATAAATTTTGTAGATTCTTGGCTAAGTTTGACTAAGAATAGGAAAACTAAGTAATAAATTATCTTCAACTTATTGTTTATTAGGGAGTGTGGCTCACGAGGAATAGGGAAATTTCCAGGGTCTCTCATCTTTTTGTGGAAAATTGTTACTGAGGGCCTAACCATACTCAAGCACTATCCACAAGTAAAAGACCTCTCAACAATTAGACCTATAACTAAAGAATCTCCAGACAAACCAATTCCCTGGTTATACTTCGATGGCTCTTCCATAAGGGTACGAGACCAAGTAGGAGGGGGTTTTGTTCTTAAATTGTCTGAGCATCATGCTTTTCATGTAAAAATAAGAATGGGATCTCGTACAAGTAATTGGGTTGAAACACTTGCACGCAAATTATTGATTTCTTTTGCTATTAAGGAGGGACGTGATATGATTCAAATATGGTGACTCTTTATTGGTGACTAATTAGGTTAATGTTTCACAACATTGCATGAAAAAACATTTGGCTAACATTGTGGAGGATATTCAAATTCCAAGTCATTCTTTTACACACTTCCTTTGCAGGCACATCTACAGGGAAAGGAACCAGGAACCCGATAGGCTTTCTAAGGAAGCCATTCTCCTGGATAGGGGACTCTGGCATGTGGTTGAGTTTTGGGGTTGGAACAACTCCGAGTTTTACCATAAACCTTACATGGATGAGGTTCAAGTTGCATAAAGCATGGTTTCAGCTCATGCTTGCATTTACTTTTTGAGACACTGGATGCATTGTTACAGGTTTTAGATCTCAGTTTTTTGAGCATTGTATTTTTTATAGTGCGATTTTTTGGCATTCTCTATTCTCATAGGGAAGATTTCAGTACTAGGCTTTGCATGTACTTGTCTATGATTTCATGTTTCGAACAATAATTGTATGTTATCTTTTAATGGAATTTTTGAGTTGTCTTTGTGACTAGTGTTTTTTAATATCATGATAGGCTTTCATAGTCTATGTCATGACAAGGTGTGGGAAATATCATGAGGAATGAATTATCTCTTTGATGCATATGCTAAATGTAATTTTGTTTGGAAATGAATGAAATTACAATTCTTTCCTTGGAAAAAAAATCGACTACCATAAAGGAAGTGTATGTTAACTCATTTGTGTGTCCATTATAAAATGGAGAATCTAAAAATAGGTGCAATTTATCTTTTTCACCAAAATATGATGATTTTTTTTTTATGATGTCACTATTCCTCTAGTTAAAATGTATACAAATTCAGAGTTGCAAAAAAGAGTTATGAATTTTATTAGACAATAACTCAATTTGCCTTTCCAAATTAATGTGTATCTCATTTTATTATGTAAGTAGTTATTTTTTTTAAATCCATTTTAAAATAAACCAAAATTTTAAGCAAATGGGAAAGTAACTCATTATCATAAAGGAAGTGGATGTTAATTCATTTGCATCTCCATTATAAAGTGGAGAATCTAAAAGATGGGTGAAGTTTTTTTTTTTAAGAAAATATGGTGATATAATTTTGGGTGATATTACTAATTGTTTTTATTTGAAATGTATTTTTACAAATGCAAGGTTATGAATGAAAAAAATCATGGAAATTTAGTTTAGATAAATTTAACAATTCAAATTTGTCACTCTAAATTTTTTGGTACTTATTTAAAAATAAACCCAAAATTAAGGAAAAAATATAGAATATTTAGATTATACTCAAAATATGTGGAAGGGGATATCTCATTCGAAGTTGTAATGTTGACAATAAAACAAAAAAAAAAGTGAAATACACGGAGAAGTATCTATAATAAGGGAAAATTTTAATAACGAAAATTTATTTTAAAATGTAAAAATTTGCAAATCTTACTAATTCTTTATGTGCTTTTTTTGTGTGAATCTAGGCTATTCATTTATGCTGAAACATTACATCGTTGATAAGAACTTAACAAAATCTTACCAACCTCACTCTTACCATATTTATGGGTCAATAGGTAATTACCAAAAAATATTACAAATAGCCAAAATTGCTTGATTATCCAAAAACGAAGAGGAACATAGAACCAAAAAACCTTTAGGATCAATACACAACCAAGAGCCATTGTGTATCAGAGGACGATACTAGAGCAGTATTCTCCGGACATGAAACAAGTGGTGACGAAGGCTGAAACTCGCAATGAACATGTCTCTCCATGTGAGCCAATCTGCCTTCAAAGAGGTATAATTTTTTTTTTGCTTTTTTCTTTTTTTCTGTAGGCACCACTAACCTCTTTTCATATTCGCCAATCTATCATGCATGTGCCATTGGTTTCTTTGGAGATCATTCATGAATGAGATGATCATGTTTTAGTCATCATGCCTATCTCTGTTGAGTTGTTCCAAAAGCATCTTGAGATATTTGAGCAGGTAGCCAAAGTTTTCCTGACTAGGAGCAGACTCATTAAAACCAGGTATATTTCCAAGGTTGGGTTCTATAGCCTCACCTTGGCCAATTCCCTCCAAGAAATGCCAACTTGATTTTCCTTTCTCACCAAACCCATGCCTCACTCTGCCTTGCCGACATGGCATAATGAAGCTCACCAAGGAACAAAAAGACATAGATATAAGGAAGCTATGAACTAGCTGAAGTAACAAAACTTCCACACCAACTAGAGGAATAATCCACCCCAAAACAACAACAACTCACCCAAACTTGCAGTGAAATAAACCAGGACGAAATCTCAAATGAAAATATCTAAGTAGATACCCATAAACCACAATAGAAAGGATACAAAACCCTGCAAAAGGTAGCCGTGATGGAGAGGATGAAACATAAAGCTAGTGTCCTTGAATTTCCCTCTCATGCTGCACTTCCAAATCCTAAACAAGAACAAAAAGACCCAAGCATCCAGGGGAAGACCCAAATTGCTATACATCCCAATAATTACAAAGAATGGCCGAAATACCCAATTAAAATGACGGAATACAACAACAACAAGCAATTGAAGTTAGACAATAAAAGCACTCCACCTTACCTTGTTCTCAAAGTGGGGATTTGAAAGGAGGCTGAGCAGATGGTTTTTTGCGTAGAGTGTATCCCCTAACTTCACCCTTCTTGCTCTTGATCACAAGTGAGGCAACTTAGTAGCCACCATGCATGGTCCTAGATGATATACAACCTACCACTTTTACCTTTACAACGTGAAAACCATACAAGAGCATTTTCCTTGCTAATGCTAGGATTTTCACTTCTAGATTGCTCTTCGTCCCCCAAATTCATCCCACACTCCGATGAGGCCAACCAAACTCTATAATGATAGAAACCATAATCACTTATAGGGATGCATGACCAAAGTCTCTGCACCCAAAGTAGCCATAGACCTGCCCTTCTTCGCATGCCTTCCAATGAACACTAGAATAACATCTTATCAGTCTTACCCATTGAATAATGCTTAATTAGCACACATATGTGCATGGTGGAGGTGTGTCATACCACCCCACCTTAATCACCATGAGGGTTGGTGGGGTGGTGGGCACCCTCCCCAAAACCCCCTTGCCATCGTTCATCCACCCCATTGGGGACTAATTCTTTGTGTTAAATGTAAAATATTTAATAATATTTTTACAAAAATATTTAATAATATTTTTACAAAAATATTTAAATTATAAAAATCTTATAACTTTTATAAAAAATTGACTTTTTAAAGTAAAATAATTTTATTTTATATATTTTATAGAAATATTTTTATAACAAATATTAAAATAAAATTACTTGTATATAAAATTGTCGTAGTCTAAAAATTATTCTTTTTTGTCATGAAAGTTATGGAAATTCCGGTTATATTTTGCAAAAATCTCGTAGGATTTTTGTAAATCTAAGTAAAAGTTGTCACAATTCATAATTTTAGGTGCCTTAGAAGTTTTTGATGGCGCTGAATCCATTTCCACCATCAAAAACATGATTCAAACATTGCATCTACAAGATCTTTTGATAATTTTTTACCGGGATTCCAGCCACTTTTGGTCGTCTGGGCAATTCCTCCGCCTCTATATATGACTCCTATAAAATTTGTCTAAATGACTCTTATAAAATTTGACTTCTAAATTTATATTTATAACTCTACAACCACTCTTATTTTTATTTATTTTTTTAAAACAACACAGAAATATATAACCATATTTTCTTTTGCATCCACTCAACTAACATCGATATGATCCATGTAACTTGCAAATTAATAATGTAAGCCTTACCTTTTATATCCGCATAAAATAAACATGAAAGCAGAGACTTTCTGTACACGACTTTGATTTGAATTAAAAATCTTCTATAACAAATCAAAGTAACTTACACCAAATCAATAACATAACAACAAATTAAAAGACTTTGATGCGAAATGATTGATTTAATTTCTATTCATTGCATGGACTAAAGAGCTCCTTTAGTTCAAATCAAAGTTCTTTTAATGTGTTGTTACCGTCGTTAAGATGGAAGCTAACTTTTTAAATGTAATTACATAAGATATATTTGGAATTTTTAAAAATCAATGTATATAGTGTAAGTAGGTTTTAAATTAATTTATGTTGTTTTTTGCCAAGGCTCTAGATTTGGTGTAAATTTGTATTTTTTGGATTGTATTAATATTCATGGAAAATTTTAGGAGCTGATGTTTGTCCAACGAGTTAATTTTCCATGATTATTTCACAGAAACGATTCACCAATTTCTAATTTTTATAAAAGACGATTCGTCCAACTTTAGAATATAAAATTATTTTACCTTAAAAGTTGCCAACATTATATAAGGGGAGAATTGATTTTTTTTATTATGACTGATTCCCAATATTCCAGGGTGCATCTTTCTTCCACTATTTGCTAAAATATCTGCTAAAGAATTTAAGTTTCTTAGCATGTGAAATTTCAACTTTTTCAAATTGTTGAAGTTGAAGTAGAACCCTTTCCTCTAGAGGAGAAGAGGGCTCTTTAGAGTGACAATAAATCTCACACATCTTTCAGATAATAATTATTGAGTCACCAACAATCACAATTTCCTAAATTTTCTGGTAGATTGCTAGTTGTAAACATTGTCAGAAACCAAGAAATTGAACTTGATTACGTTTGTTGCCACTCCCAAACCCCATACAAATTGTATCACTATTCTTCCTTTGAAGCCAAAAATCACCCCTCTCTACCACCCCTTTTAATTTACTTTTATTAATAATATTAATGTGTAATTAAGTTTTAATTCAAAACAATATTTTCTAAATTTACATTTGATATAGAATATTTCTATCGCACATTACATTTAAAATAATATATCTGTTATGAAACCAGCTCACAAAAAGATAGAAAAGAGAGATCCACGCCTTAGAATTCAGCCTCTTCGAGGGGGCAACCTCCTTTACATTACATAAATGAACAATTCTTGGATGATACAAATGAAAAACCTCCTTTCTATATATAGGAGTCTAAGTGGTCACAATATAATCCAAGCCTACATAACAATAATATTGTAGGGCACAACAATAACAATAGAGGGATTCTATGTGGCACAATAGTAACAATATGGGCACTACATGGGCACAACAATATAAATAAGGGGTATAACTACAATAGTAATGGGGTAATCACTAGTATTATAGGGACCCAACATGCCCCTCTCCTTCAAAAAAGTGTTGTCCTCAACGCTTGAGTAGTTCTGGATACTTCTGCATAAAATTCTCATCCTCCCATGTGGAATCTTCAGCGGATAAGTTCTTCCACTTGATAAGATACTCTGAAATTGATCGATTTCGTAGCTGTCGAGTTCTTGTTTCTATGACTGCTTCCGGTTCCAATATAATTTTTCCTTCCTCGTCAAGTTCTGGCAATATTGTTTGAACTGGGAGCTTGTCGCCTATAACCTTCTTTAAACATGAAACATGGAAAACTGGGTGCAATCGAGAAGCTGCAGGAAGCTCCAATTTGTATGCCATAGTACCAATCTTTTGCAACACCTTGTACGGACCATAATACTTTGGTGATAATTTATTATCCTTCTTAGCTTGCTTGAGGGACATTTGCTTATATGGTTGTAGCCGTAGGAATACCCAATCACCTACATCAAAACTTCTTTCACTGCGATGTTGATCTGCCTGTTGTTTCATTCTATTCTGTGCCAACACGAGGTTATCCTTTAAGAGTTGGAGGACTTGTTGTTGATGTTCGATGTGATGTTCCACTGCCTGAACCTTAGAATTTTCTCTTAAATATGATGTGATGGATGGTGGTTGATACCCATAAAGTGCCATAAATGGGGTCATTTTTGTTGCTGTATGAAAGGAAGTGTTATACCACCATTCAGCCAGAGGCAACCATTTGACCCATTGTGTCTGTTTATCAGATACAAAGCAACGAAGATATCCTTCCAAACATTTGTTTACTATCTCAGTTTGCCCATCAGATTGAGGATGATAAGATGAGCTATGAGCTAACTGAGTACCAAGACAAGAAAATAATTCTGTCCAAAAATTTCCAGTGAAAATGGGATCTCTGTCACTTACAATAATCTTTGGGTTTCCATGTAGCTTTTGAATTGTTTCCATAAATGCAGTAGAAACTGTACTGGCTTTAAATGGATGTGATAATGCACAAAAGTGTGCATACTTGGTAAGTCTGTCAACTACCACCATGATGACACTCTTTCCCTCAGACTTGGGTAAACCTGTGATAAAATCCATTGAAACCTCCTCCCAACGTTGGCTTGGAATGGATAAAGGTTGTAATAGACCCGGTGTCTTAATTGTTTCAACTTTATTTTGTTGGCAAACCAAACATTCTGCCACAAACTTTTGAATATCTGATTTAAGGCCATCCCAAAAAAATTCCTTCTTAACCCTGTGGTAAGTTTTTAAAAATCCTGAGTGCCCTCCTAAGGGAGAAGTGTGCAATTCCATAAGAATCTTTTGTTTTAGCTGGGAATTCTTACAGAGGTATAAGCGATCTTTGTACCATAACGAATCATTTTTCCAGCTAAATGTATCAGACGTACTGGAATCTTGTTGTAGCTTTCGAATAAGTGCCCACACTTCTTCGTCATTCTTCCATTCCTCCCTTGCTTCATTTATCCAATCTGGTTGGATAATAGAAATGGCGCACAACAATGCTTCCACATCCTCATCCTTTCTTGAGAGTGCATCTGCCACCACATTTTGCTTCCCTTTTTTGTAGATGATTTCAAAGTCATAACCCAACATCTTTGTGACCCACTTTTGTTGCTCTTCAGAGGATAATCTTTGTTCTAAAAAGTATTTAAGGCTATCATGATCTGTTTTTACCTTGAAGTGTCTTCCCATTAGGTAGGGTCGCCATTTCTTAAGTGCATGGAGTATTGCCAACATTTCCTTCTCATAAATAGCTTTGCTTAAAAACTTTCCCTTGATTGGACGACTTTCAAAAGCAATGGGTCTTTCATCTTGCATTAGAACAGCACCAATTCCATTTCCTGAAGCATCACATTCCACAATAAAGGTTTTTGTGAAGTCCGGTGTAGCTAAGACCGGTGCTTGGCACATTGCCTCTTTAAGATGTTCAAAGGCCTTTGTTGCTTCCGGAGTCCATGAAAATGCATCTTTCTTCAATAATGTTGTTAGAGGTGCTGCTATTCTCCCATAATTCTTAACAAACTTGCGATAATACCCTGTCAACCCAAGAAATCCTCGCAGATGCTTTATGGATGTGGGGATTTTCCATTCCTTAATGGCTTTAATTTTGCTAGGGTCTACCTTAACTCCTTCATGAGATACAATATGACCCAAATATTCCACCTCCTGGACTCCAAAGAAACATTTGGATCTTTTTGCATATAATTGTTTCTCCTCCAATAGTTGTAGCACCCTGTCAACATGTTCAACATGATCCTTCCAAGACTTGCTGTAGATTAGTATATCATCAAAAAATACTAACACAAATTTTCTAAGGAATGGTTTGAAAATTGAATTCATCAAACCTTGAAATGTTGAAGGTGCATTGGTAAGGCCAAAAGGCATGACCAAAAATTCATAATGACCCTCATGAGTTCTAAATGCCGTTTTCGGAATGTCTTCAATCTTCATTCTGATTTGATGATATCCTGAACGAAGATCCAACTTGGTGAAGTAAATTGATCCATGCAATTCATCCAGTAATTCATCAATGACAGGAATGGGGAACTTATCTTTAATAGTGAGCTTGTTGAGCTCCCTATAATCCGGACACATGCGCCATGATCCATCCTTCTTGTGCACCAATACTACTGGAGCAGAGAAAGAACTTTGACTCGGTTGAATTATACCAGCCTCTAGCATTTCTGCAACCATACGTTCAATTTCACTTTTTTGGACATAGGGATATCTGTACGGCCTGATGTTTGGAGGAACACTTCCTGGAATCAGATGAATAGCATGATCATGATCACGCATAGGTGGGAGACCTTTGGGAGTCTCAAATACCTTGGAATGATTGTCCAGGACTTTTTGGAGATCTGGAGAAATAGATGATTCCAATGTGGAAACATCTAGCGAACATAATTGTGCAATTACACCCTTTGTTCCTTTTTTAGAAGCTTTGTCATACCATTAGAGCTGATTATCTTTCCTGGTTTCCCTGCAATACCCCTTAATTCAACTTCCTTTCCTTCCACAGAAAATTTCATGAAAAGTTCTTGAAAATTAAAAGCTATTGTACCCAAGGATTGTAGCCATTGGACTCCTAGTACAACATCAGCACCTCCCATTGGAATGGAAAGCATTGGGCTAGTCAATACATATTCTCCCATGGATAGCTTGATATTATGGCACTTTCCAGAGCAATTTATTGTTCCTCCATTTGCAATCATCACTTGACACTCTGGTGCTGGATATAGGAAGCAATTCAATTCTTTTGCTACCCTACAATGAATAAAATTGTGGGTGCTTCCTGAATCAATCAACACTATTACCTTTTTCTTCTTGATTTGTCCTTCTATCTTGATGGTTTGAGGAGTGGTAATTCCCGCCAATGCATTACAAGATATGGTCGGATTTATTTGTTCTTCATCTAGGCTTTGTTCCTGGAGTATATCCTCTTCTTTTGACCTTTCTTGCTCCTTTTCTTCTTCCTCTTCACAATCTATGTAGAATAATTTCTTCTCAGCACACTTATGACCTTTGTGTATTTGCTATCACAATTGTAACAAAGCCCTTTTGCTCTTTTTTCTTCCAATTGTTGTGGTGTCAACCTTGTAGGTTGTGGAAGACTATGGGCAACAACACTTCCGTCTTTATAGTTGTGAATGGTATGCTTCCTAGTTGCCATAATTTTGCTTTCCATTTTTCTTGCTAACCTGAATGCCTTCTCTAATGAATCAGGTTCCCAAAGGCGAACATCATGTTGGATATTATCCTTTAAAGACCCTATGAACACATCAATCCTATGCTCCTCTGGAATATCTTTTACCCTTATGTTCAATTTTTGGAACTCCTCAATGTGCTCCATTATTGAACCCTTTTGTTTGAGACTTATCAATTGGCTAAAAAAAGTGTTGCTTTTTGTATCCTCATAATGTGCTATCAATTCTTCCGTAAAAATTGCCCAAGTGATAAATTGTTTACGAGAGCAAAGCCATTGATACCATACAAACTGATTTGGTTCCAAATATAAAGTTGCCATACGTACCTTTTGTGTGTTTTGCACATTATTGAGATCGAAGAATTGCTCCATCTGTAATATCCATGTGGCGGGATCCTTGCCATCAAACTTCCTCATATCGATTTTTGGAATATGGTGGGTCTTCGATCCAACATTAGAGTCTATGGAATCATGATTAACATTTCTTTTGTTCTCATCATGAGTTTCCTTTACAACCTTTTCACCATTAGTAAGTATTTCTTGTAGAAAATTTGTCAAATCTGTCTTCAAATCTGCCATGTCTGTCTTCAAATCTGTCTTCAAACTTGCCATGTCTTTCTTCAAATCTGTCTTCAAATCAATCTTCAAATCATCCATCTTAGCTTCAATGCCCTTTATCTTAGCATCTGTTAGCTTTTGTGAGCGTGACATTTGTTGCACTTGTTCTTGTAATTTTGATATATCATGTAGCATTTCTTCCTCTTCTTCATGAGTCATGCTAGAGCTTTCAGGTTCCTTACTAGGTGTTTGCATTTTCTTTCCTCGGGGCATCAGTTACCGATAATAATGCTTTACTATGCCCTTTGAATTCCTTCAAACCAAGCTTATGCAAAAATAAAAAAAAAAAACTACACACCTTTTTTTACTTTGTAGAAGCCTGATATTGAATCTGATGTATCTCTGTAATTTCGAATCATCCAATTCTGAAATTTTGATCTGTAGTAGCTTTCTGTGTCCTCTTTCCAATGCCACTAGTCTGAACCAAATTGGATTCTCCAAGAAAGAGTTATGCACAATCTCCCACAGTGACCTGATTATAGACTGTTTCAGTAGAGCGAACTTGTATGAAGTGCCACGTGTCACTGTTTCAACCTTTGACTCTGAAAAATATATAAACGAAAACTAAAGTTCGTCCTCTTTCTGTAACTTCTTACGAAATTTCAATCCGATGCTCAGAAAGAAAGTTATGACGATTTTCCCCAGGTCACCTGTTTTGAATGTAATTCAGGAGTCTGCAAAAAGACCAACTTCCTCAGATCATATCTCCGAAAATATTGCGCGAAAAGATCTGAAATTCGGACCCAAGGTTCAGCGCCAATTCTTCTCAAATGGGTTTTTTTTGCGACTTCTGAAACGTCACAGAAAAAAAGTTATAGCGAAAATGCCACGATGACCTGTTTGGAGCAGCGAAACCCTAGAATCCAAAGCTCTGATACCAAATGTTATGAAACCAGCTCACAAAAAGATAGAAAAGAGAGATCCACGCCTTAGAATTCAGCCTCTTCGAGGGGGCAACCTCCTTTACATTACATAAATGAACAATTCTTGGATGATACAAATGAAAATACCTCCTTTCTATATATAGGAGTCTAAGGGTCACAATATAATCCAAGCCTACCTAACAATAATATTGTAGGGCACAACAATAACAATAGAGGGATTCTATGTGGCACAATAGTAACAATATAGGCACTACATGGGTACATCAATATAAATAAGGGGTATAACTACAATAGTAATGGGGTAATCACTAGTATTATAGGGACCCAACAATATCACTAATCCAAATTACATTTAAAATTTATCTTCGATACACTTAAAATAAACCTATTATTCATAAGGCATAAAAGCTTCACTAATAAGAATATGTGGTATTTCTATTTCATTTACCTTTATCTTTTAAAAATCCTTATGAAAGAATTTAGGAAAAAAGAGAAACACAATTGAAAATAGAAGAAGCATTAGTTAAAGAAGATTTGTTTTACTTATCTTTAACATGAATGTAATGATTTTGATATATTTTAAGTAATTAAAAAAATTGTACACTATATTCAAGGTTATTCAATAACCAGGCTCAAAGTTATTGGGATAATATATTTACATGAGCTTAACATATCATTTGTGGAAGTTGAACCTAGGTGGGGAGGATAACAATCATTCCTTCCAACCATATGAGATATACTCGATTAACATTAAATTGTATTAGTTATCTTATTTCACAATTTTTAGCACATTTTTCAATAGAATATTTCTTTTGTCTTCTATTTATTCATTTGAAATTACCAATATCCATGTATTTGATTTTTTAAATGAAATTGAGCATGCCATTTTTACATTTTTATGTGTTTTGAGAGGATTTAGGAAATATTCTCCTAGATTCCTTAAGTTTATTGCTTTGCTTGCAAATCTAATAATATGTTTAGAACAATATTATCAATTCATTTATTCTATGGGTTCATTGCAAAGCTTTCATACCTAGGTACCCAACATTCATTTTTCAAATGTAAAATCTAGTGTCTCCTACCATTATCTTATAATGTAATTTACTTTGATAATTCCATGACTATGGTAATTCCCACCTTTTTGTGTGATACATATGTATTTGGATCACCTACTTTGTTGTTTAATATGTGGTTTCCACATCTTCCTAGGAGGTCCTCCCTCCTAGGATCTATCTCTTTGTGTTCTCTCCATTTTGACACTTGGTTAAAGAAAACATAATCTATTTCTACTATAATGGATTATCCTAACTTCAAACATCAAGGGGGCATTGTTATCACCCTCATTTTACTCCTTTGCAAAATTTGAGTGAGCATAATTGGAAACATCACATATTAGTTATAACTCATACAATATATTCAATTACAAGCTTTAAAATCCATTCGTAGGTTATCAAACAAGTTCTAAACATTATAAGACTCTTCCCATGAGTCTTGTGGATATCCCTTAATACTCACACAATTCATGTAGATAAAGCCTTAATAGCCACACAACCCTATCTAAATAAATCAAAGGTAGTTTCCCACATTGCACAAATCACTGAGGAGGAAAAAAATGGTGAAGGGTGATGTATCAACTAGCTAGATCTCCAATCACAATCATCATCATTCAATTGGGCATCTGGAAATCGTAGACCCTTCACCTTAACATTCAATTCCCATTCACGATGGATTTTAATAAGTTGTGGGTCATAGAAGCCGCATATAGATGAGCAAGACCATGCAATTACATAGGAAGAAACCATAATTGCATAGATTTATGTTGCCAAGGGTTCAATTAGAGAGAAATCAAGATCCCTTGTTCATTTTTTCCTCCATTCCAAGGATTGATTTGTCTAACTGTAAAGAACTTACATTATAAGGAAGGGTTATTTTCAACTCCGTAGTGGCCATCCATAGAGGCTCTATTATGAAACCAGCTCTCAAAAAGATAGAAAAGATAGATCAACAACTTAGAAAAATCAGCCTCTTCGAGGGGGAAACCTCCTTTACATTACAGAAATGAACAATTCTTCGATGATACAAATGAAAAACCTCCTTTCTATATATAGGAGTCTAAGGGGTCACAATATAATCAAAGGCGGCATCACAATAATAATATAAGGGCACAAAAAGAACAATAGTGGGCTTCTATGGGGCACAATAACAACAATATGGGGACAATAGGGGCACAACAATAACAATAAGGGCTACAATGACAATAGTAATGTGGGAATCACTAGTATTATAGGGACCTAACATGCTCCTCTCCTTCAAAAAAGTGTTGTCCTCAACGCTTGAGTAGTTATGGATGCTTCTGTATAGAATTCTCATCCTCCCATGTGGAATCTTCAACAAGTAAGTTCTTCCACTTGATGAGATACTCTGAAATTGATAGATTTCGTAGCTATCGAGTTCTTTTTTCTGTCACTGCTTCAAGTTCCAATATGATTTTTCCTTCTTCATCAAGTTTTGGAAATATTGTTTGAACTGGGACCTTGTCACCTATAACCTTTTTTAAGCATGAAACATGGAAAACTAGGTGCACTTGAGAAGCTATAGGAAGCTCCAATTTGTATGCCATAGTACCTATATTTTGCAACACCTTGTACAGACCATAATACTTTGGTGATAATTATTATCCTTCTTAGCTTTCTTGAGGGGAATTTCTTTATATGGTTGTAGCCGTAGGAATACCCAATCACCTACATCAAAACTTCTTTCATTGTGATGTTGATCAGTTTGTTGTTTCATTCTATTTTGCGCCAAAGTGAGGTTATCCTTTAAGAGTTGGAGAACTTGTTGTTGACGCTCGATGTGATCTTCCACTGCTTGAACCTTAGAATTTTCTCTTAAATATGATGTTATGGAGGGTGGATGATATCCATAAAGTGCCATAAATGGGGTCATTTTTGCTGCAGTATGGAAGGAAGTGTTATACCACCATTCAGCCAGAGCTAACCATTTGACCCATTGTGTCCATTTATCAGATACAAAGCAACAAAGATATCCTTCCAACATTTGTTTGCTATATCATTTTTCCCATCAGATTGAGGATGATAAGATGATATATGAGCTAACTAAGTACCAAGACAAGGAAATAATTATGTACAAAAATTTCCAATGAAAATGGGATCTCTGTCGCTTACAATAATCTTTGGGTTTCCATGTAGCTTTTGAATTGTTTCCATAAATGCAATATAAATTGTACTTGCTTTAAATGGATGAGATAATGCACAAAAGTGTGCATACTTGGTAAGTCTGTCAACTACCACTATGATAACACTCTTTCCTTCAGACTTGGGTAAACCTATGATAAAATCCGTTGAAACCTCCTCCCAACGTTGGCTTGGAATGGATAAAGGTTGTAATAGACCTGGGGTCTTAACTGTTTCAACTTTATTTTGTTGGAAAACCAATCATTCTGCCACAAACTTTTGAATATCTGATTTAAGGCCATTCCAAAAAAATTCTTTCTTAACCTTGTGGTAAGTTTTTAGAAATGTCGAGTGCCCTCCTAAGGGAGAGGTGTGTAATTCAATAAGAATCTTTTGTTTGAGTTGGGAATTCTTACATATGTATAAGCGATCTTTGTACCATAACGAATCATTTTTCCAGCTAAATGTATCAGATGTATTGGGATCTTGTTGTATCTATTGAATGAGTGCCCACACTTCTTCATCATTCTTCCATTCATCCCTTGATTCATTTATCCAATCTGTTTGGATTATAGAAATGGTGCAAAGAAATGCTTCCACATCCTCATCCTTTCTTCAGAGTGCATCTGCCACAACATTTTTCTTCCCTTTTTTGTAGATGATTTCAAAGTCATAAACCAACATCTTTGTGACCCATTTTTGTTGCTCTTCTGAAGATAATATTTGTTCTAAAAAGTATTTAAGACTATCATGATCCATTTTTACCTTGAAGTGTCTTCCCATTAGGTAGGGTCTCCATTTCTTAAGTGCATGTAGTATTGCCAACATTTCCTTCTCATAAATAGCTTTGTGTAAATATTTTCCTTTGATTGGACGACTTTCGAAAGCAATGGGTCTTTCTTCTTGCATTAAAAAAACACCAATTCCATTTCCCAAGGCATCAAATTCCACAATAAAGGTTTTTTTGAAGTCCGACTTGGCTAAGACCGGTGCTTGGCACATTGCCCCTTTAAGATGTTCAAAGGCCTTTGTTGCTTCTGGAGTCCATGAAAATGCATCTTTCTTCAATAATGTTGTTAGAGGTGCTACTATTCTCCCATAATTCTTAACAAACTTACCATTATACCCTGTCAACCGAATAAATCCTCACAAATGCTTTATGGATGTGGTGATTTTCCATTCCTTAATGGTTTTAATTTTGCTAGGGTCTACCTTAACACCTTCATGAGATATAATATGACCCAGATATTCCACCTCTTGTACTCCAAATTGTTTCTCCTCCAATAGTTTGAGCACCCTGTCAACATATTAAACATGATCCTTCGAAGACTTGCTGTAGATTAGTATATCATCAAAAAATACTAACATAAATTTTCTAAGGAAGGGTTTTAAAATGGAATTCATCAAACCTTGAAATGTAGAAGGTGCTTTGGTAAGGCCAAAAGGCATGACCAAAAAATTCATAATGACCATCATGAGTTCTAAATGTTGTTTTTGGAATGTCTTCAGACTTCATTCTGATTTGATGATATCCTGAACGAAGATCCAACTTGGTGAAGTAAATTGATCCATGCAATTCATCCAATAATTCATCAATGACAGGAATGGGAAATTTATCTTTAATAGTGATCTTGTTGAGCTCCCTATAATCCGAACACATGCGCCATGATCCATCTTTCTTGTGAACCAATACTACTAGAGTAGAGAAAGAACTTTGACTAGGTTGAATTATACTAGCCTCTAGCATTTCTACAACCATACGTTCAATTTCACTCTTTTGGGCATAGAGATATCTGTAAGGCATGATGTTTGGATGAAAACTTCCTAGAATCAAATGAATAGCATGATCATGATCACGAATAGGTGGGAGTCCTTTGGGAGTATCAAATACCTTCGTATGATTGTCCAAGACTTTTTGGAGATCTGGAGAAATAGATGATTTCGATGTGGGAATCCCTAGCGAACATAATTGTGCAATTATGTCTCATTGTTCTTTCTTTAGAAGATTTTTCATTCCATTAGAGCTGATTATCTTTCCCAATTTCTTTGTGATACCCCTTAATTCAACTTCCTTTCCTTCTGAAGAAAATTTCATGAAAAGTTCTTGAAAATTAAAAGCTGTTGTACCCAAGGATTGTAGCCATTGGACACCTAGTACAACATCAGCGCCACCCATTGGAATGGAAAGCATTGGACTATTCAATACATATTCTCCCATGGATAGCTTGATATTATGGCACTTTCCAGAGAAATATATGGTTCCTCCACTTACAACCATCACTTGACACTCTGGTGCTAGATATAGAAAGCAATTCAACTCCTTGGCTATCTTACAATGAATAAAATTATGGGTACTACCCGAATCAATCAACACTATTATCTTTTTCTTCTTGATATGTCCTTCTATCTTGATAGTTTGAGGAGTGGTAATTCCGGCCAATGCATTACAAGATATGGTTGGATTCATTTCTTCTTTCTCTAGGGTTTGTTCCTGGTGTATATCCTCTTCTTTTGACGTTTCTTGTTCCTTTTCTTCCTCCTCTTCACAATATATGTAAAATAATTTCTTCTCAGCACACTCATGACATTTAGTGTATTTTTTATCACAACTGAAACAAATCCATGTTGCTCTTTTTTCTTCCAATTTTTGTGGTGTCAACCTTGTAGGTTATGAAAGGCTAGGGGCAACAACACTTCCATCTTTATCATTTTGATTGGTAGGCTTCATTGGAGAAGGCATTCAGGAATCAGGTTCCCAAAGGCAAACCTCATGTTGGATGTTATCCTTTAAAGTCCCTCTGAACACATCAATCCTATTCTCTTTTGGAATATCGTTTACCCTTATATTCAATTTTTGGAAATCCTTAATGTGCTCCATTATTGAGCCCTTTTGTTTGAGATTTATCAATTGGCTAAAAAAAGTGTTTCTTTTTGTATCCTCATAATGTGCTATCATTTCATCCGTAAAAATTGCCCAAGAGACAATTTGTTTACAAGAGCAAAGCCATCGATACCATATAAATTGATTTGGTTCCAAATATAAAGTTTCAATGCGTACCTTTTGTGTGTTTTGCACATTATGGAGATCGAAATATTACTCCATCTATAGTATCCATGTTACTGGATCCTTGCCATCAAACTTCCTCATATCGATCTTTGGAACATGGTGGGTCTTCGATCCAATGTTAGAGTCTATGAAATCATGATTAACATTTATTTTTTTCATCATGAGTTTCCTTTACTACCCTTTCACCATTAGTAAGCATTTATTGTAGAAACTTTGTCAAATCTGTCTTCAAATCTTCCATGTTTCCTTTAAGTTTTTCTTCTAAACCATCCATCTTAGCTTCCACTTCTTTCTTTAAACCATCTATCTTAGCTTCCACGCCATCCATCTTAGCTTCTACGCCTTTCTTTAAACCATCCATCTTAGCTTCCGTTACTTTTTGTGAGAGTGAATTTTGTTGCACTTGGTCTTGTAATTTTGATATATCATGTTGCATTTCTTCCTCTTCTTCATGAGTCATGCTATAGCTTTCAGGTTGCTTACTAGGTGTTTCCATTTTCTTTCTTCGGGGCATCAATTAATGATAATTATGCTTCACTATGCCCTTTGAATTCCTTCAAACTAATTTTCCAAACCAAACTTATGCAAAATATTAAAAAAACTACACACTTTTTTTCACTTTGTAGGAGCTCGATATTATATCTAATGTATCTTTGAAATTTCAGATCTCCAAGGTCTGAAATTGTGAACTGTGGTATCCCTCTAAGTCCTCTTTCCAACGCCACCAATTTGATTGAAATTGGATTCTCCAAGAAAGCGTTATGCCCAATCTCCCAAGATGACCTGATTATACACTTTTTCAGTAGAGCGAACTTGTACGAAGTGCCACGTGTCACTGTTTCAACCTTCGAACCTGAAAATGATGCAAAGAAAACTAAATTCCATCCTCTTTTTGTAAATTCTTATGGAATTTCAATCTGATACTCAGAGAGAAAGTTATGACGATTTTCCCAAGGTCACTTGTTTGTGATGTAATTCGGGAGCATGCAAAAACCCTAACTTCCTTGGATCATATCTCCTGAAATATAACAACACAAGATCTGAAATTTCGACCTGAGGATCATCAAGATTTAGGCTCAAATGGTTTTTTTTTAGCTTCTTAAACGTCGCAAAAAAAATTATAGCGAAAATTCCACGAGGACCTGTTTTGGAGCAGCGAAACCCTAGAATCCAAAGCTCTGATACCAAATGTTATGAAACCAACTCTCAAAAAGATAGAAAAGATAGATCAACGACTTAGAAATCAGCCTCTTTGAGGGGGAAACCTCCTTTACATTATACAAATGAACAATTCTTCGATGACACAAATGACAAAACCTCCTTTCTATATATAGGAGTCTAAGGGGTCACAATATAATCAAAGCCGATATAACAATAATAATATAAGGGCACAAAAATAACAATAGTGGGCTTCTATGGGGCACAATAATAACAATATGGGGACAATAAGGGCACAACAATAACAATAATGGCTACAATGAAAATAGTAATGGGGGAATCTCTAGTATTATAGGGACCTAACAAGATCTCCCTACCTACAACATTCTAAGGATAAATGAATGGTCAATGAGACAAAATAACCCTCTCATGAAGAGATTGTGGCCCACATGTTGCAATATGCTATTCCAAGGTGACTTATTTAAGTTTAATGGTCTTTTTATTAGTCCTCAATTCAATATATCATTGTTTTCCTTGAATTGTCTGGAAAATAGTTGGTTTTTCATTTTTAATTATACTAAATTGATATTCATTGTGTTAAATAGATAGTTGTATTATGCTTCTTTTAACATGTTATCTATTATTAACTTACATGATTGACTAAAATTTGTTTTGATATCCATGTGACTTAAGCCCCAACTCCAATTAGCAAATTTTCTCCTATAATGTCAATAATTTTTTAATGCACTTAGGATTGTTTCGTGGAGTCATAGGAAACATGGGTAGCATATTTGGTCCATGAGTACAACATATATAAGTAATTATTTTTGTAGTAGAAAACATAGTGAAAATTAACATGAATTCTTACAAGCAATTGAATAAGATTATTTAGGAAATTCCCATAGCTATTATATATAGCACCCGAAGGGGGTAAAAAAAAAGACATTCCTTACAAGGAATCCTACACGTTCAATGACATAGTCAACATTGATTTTGTTAAAGTCTACATGACCCAAGAAACATTGTCACACTGTTATAAAATCTCAACCAATGGCGGATACCACCTTTAAATGACTTTCAATTAAGTTAATTTTACCGAGACTTCGAATATGATCTTTAAGGAGTATTAAGATTGAATTTTATGTTTATAATAAATATCACCCTACATAGGAGGAGTTATCAAAAACATTTCCAATTGAATATTAACTCTAAAACCCAAATCAAAGATGGCATTCAATTTCCAATTAGGTACTCATAAAAATGAATAGGAACCTTAGGTCCTTTATCCTTTAATATATTAAATGTGTGACATCTAGAAAAAAAGTTTGACAAGATTTTTGTGTATCTTTTAACATGCTATTAGAACATTGTGGTTTTTAGAATATGCTTATAACCCTTTCTATTGACTTTGTAGATGAAAAACAATGTTGATTTTTTTACCATATGTCCTACAAATTGAATTTTCCTCGTTATGAATTCAATTCCTCAAGAAAAGAACAATTCTTTGTTGATTGAGCATCTCAGTATAATGTCAACATAGATATGGTGTGACGCGAAAATGGTGGCTCCCATACCAAGATACCAGACACCAGATGCTTTATTGATAAGATGTTTCATAAAATGGGTGATGTTTTGATATGACATGGCAAAAGTGGATCCCCTACCGAGCCATCGACGTACCAAAATCGTTAATAATGCTAGATCACCCTAGTGTGTGATGTTATGATATGATAGGGAAAATGCCATCAGTTGACAGGAAATGAAACTGAATGTTAGTTGACAGAAAAGAGTACCATATACTAGTATGACACAAAATATGAAGTGTTTTAGTATGTTGTGTTCAGCATGACAGATTAAAATAATGTTAATTACTCTGATTCCCATATTTTGATTCGGGATGCCTAATTGGTCCACATGGAACTTAGAGTGTTAAGAATTAAAAATTAGGCCCATGGTTTCTTGTGAGCCTCTATATTGACCCTAAGAAGGACCCAATTCCTTTACGATCTAAATCGGCTTGTGTATGGATCATATTTCTATGTTTCATGAACCTGATCAAGTTATAACCTATAAAAAACTCAATGTAGAAGCCATAAAGAATGGATCAAAAGTGAGACTATGGAGATCTAAAGCAAAACCGAAGTGCAAGGAATTTTTGAAGTTTGTGAGGCCAAGCGCGAAGAAATATGAAGATGGATTCTAAGGAAGATATGCATCTCATGCAAGGAATTTGTCCAAAACAATGTTAAAGTGCATAATGAAGTCTATGAATAGGATGTTGTTGGAAGTGTGAGAAAATGATGTCTGTTTGAATTAAAATGTGTAGATGTATGAGGTGCACATATATGAATAAGAAGCAACAAAAGTCAATGAACAACAAGGGGAATACTGGAGCTCAATACATTGAATCTTATTAGTAAAGTAATTCTAAAGAATTTGCAAAATGCAGTGCATAGTACAGAATACAGAGAGTTGACTGGATCAACATCAGCCAAAATACAAAACATAATTAACATAGGGGATTGGTGTCTCATATAATTTGGTACCTAAAAAGTAGCACAAAAGATTGGTGTCTCATGTAGGTTGATTCCTATAAAACAATAGAGGGGATTGGTGTCTCCTTCAGGTTGGTGCATGAAAAATAGTTAATGGGATTAGAGTCCCCTATAGGTTGGTGGCTAAAAATTAACATAACAGTAGGTTGGTGCCTACAAAAAATTATTCAAATGCTTTTTGTGGTTTTCTCCCTTTAAGTGTTTCCATATACATCTATTGTTCTCATGTGTTGCTTATGTGATTGATTAATTATATGGTTTGATATATTTAATGTGTAAATTGGTCATTATATCAATTCACACCCCCCCCCCCTCTTGGTATAATATTAATTCTAACAATTGGTATTCATGGGAGCTTCACTCAATGAACCTCTGGCATATCACGTATGTTCGTGACATACTAAACAATACCCTTAATTTGAATACATTTTGGAAAACACCTCTAAAAGTCACATTATTTAACCCCCTACTGATACGAACCCAATACAGCTTCCCAATTAAAAAAACCTCTTATTTCAATAGATATTGTAGGTATCCATTTTTCATTAACATTTTTTATACCACATATATTTTTTCATTAACGTTGAGCTCCATTTTTTATACTTTCCAATATAAAAACCCTTTACCCTCTATTATATGATAAATATATTATGTCATTTTTTCCTCAACATATATCCCCTAATATGAACACACATGGTATGGTATTTCTCCCCTAGTGAAGCCTCCATGTTGGTATTAGAGTAGGTTCCTTCAGTACCATTCTAACCACTGGAAGGAATGTCCAATAAGAAACATGGTTTGTCAAGTTGGCGGTTTCACAAACAAAGATCCTTTTTTAATGGAATAAACTATGCCTTCTAGAAAGTGAGGATGAGGGCATATGTGATGTCTCTTGGTGTTGATGTTTGGTATGTAGTGGTGGATGGATATAAAGAGCTAGAAAATCATTTGAATGATAAAGATGACAAATTGGATTTCACATACAATACAAAAGCAAGGAATGTTATCCTTTATGGCCTCTTAGAATTAGAATTTGTCAAATATATGCATTACAAATCAAAAAAGGAGATGTGTGACAAGTTACAAATCACCTATGAAATAGATGGCCAGGTAAAGAGAGTTAAACTTCAAGTTCATCGAATCCATTTTGAAATATTAGGGATAAAAGAAGATGAAAACGTAGTATCCATCTTCCTTCATCTAGATGAGATAGTTAATACCATTAAAGGCCTTGATGATGCAATTGATGAAGATGTAGTAGTTCAAAAGGTTTTTAGATCTCTCCCCTCTAGATTCAATGAAAAAGTTTTAGCCCTGGAAGAACTGAAATATCTTAAAAAAATATCCATGGATTAGCTTCATGGTATCTTGATAGCATATGAGATGAGGACCATTTAGGAGAAGGTAGGATCAAGGGAAGTATCCTTCAAGTTAGCAAAGAAGATACATGATGATCATGATTATTTGAGCTCTTAATATGATGAGGAAGAAGCATAGTTTGTGAGGAAGATGAAGAGAGGATATGGAAACTATAAATGTAAGCTACCTTTCAAGTTTTCTAATTTTGGTAAAATCGTTCATTATGTTTCTAAATGTCCTAATGGTAATATAGATAATGACTGTTATGAAAAAAGAGAAGAATAAAACTAGGAAAATTTGAAAAGGAGAATACTTTCAAGAAGGATTCTATTCTAATGAGTGTAGTAACTCATTAGCAGAAGAGGATGAACAATCATCTAATGAATATAAGGCTAAGGATTTCCTTCTTATGTATATAGAGACCCATGGTAAGGGATAAGAGGAAATGAAGTTAGATGAAGAAGAAGGTGAAGTAAATCTTGAAGGTAAATTGATTAGTGCCTTGAGATAAATAGACAACCTTAGGAGAAAGAATAGGAAGCGAAATAATCTACTAATGAGGTATGAAAGGAAATATCGTGAGTGTAATGAGACTTCAATAATCCTCCTAAAGACTCAATTAGAAGAAAAAAATAATGAAAGAAATGGTGACCAACCCGCTGAAGGAAAAGGAAGGGCATTGTGAGTAACTAGAAGTTGAGATTGTTTCCTTGAGAAATTATCTTGAAAAGGAAAATGACCAATTGAAGTTTGGAAGGACTTATGAAATATTGGATAATATACTCAACATCCAGAGATATCCTTTTGTTAAAATAGGAATCGGTTATCATAAATATGTTAAAGGAGAATCAAGTTCAAACACATTAAAGATAAAGGAACCTGAAATCTATGTCAAGTTTCTCAAAAATTCTCTCAATAAAAAGATCAACAAGAAAGAAGGAGAGGATCGAGGAAGATATAATCCTCAAATGAAAGAAAGAAACACTAGGAAAGGAAGTGAAGACTAGTTGAGACCCAGGAATGGATTCAAAATAATAATTCCTCCAATAAGTCCTTTTACATCCAGGTACCAAAATTTCTTTTATGGATATTGCTACTCATGTACTAATTTTGGCCATAAAGCTATAAATTGCAAAGCTTATGCCAAAAATAAATATGTCAAAATTAGTGTCGAACCGTAAAAAGGGTCTTTTCCACCTCTATTTACCTCGCATTAACTTATGAATCCAGGAACGATTTGATATCTCAAAGAGTGTACTCAGTTTGAGGCGGTCATTTGTCAAAGTAATGCTAGTAGTATAGTTCTCAAGAAAATACAAGAGTAAACAGATGCTTGAAATGAGATCTACCTACAGCAAAGCACTTTAAGACTTAAATCATTTAGAAGACTAAGTAAATTATCAGTCAAGGGTACAGTAACAATAACTCGTCCCTCTGTAAACTGATGTAACTGAAGACAATCAAGGAACAAATCATCAACCTGGGAACTAGACAACGAATGTCAATGCTCACTACAGTTTTAGATCGTTCAACATAATGGCAATGCAAATAACAGGAAATGGAACAGCAACTATAATTGAAACAGCAACTAGGAAATGGAACAGCAACTAGTCTTGATAAACAGCGAAACCTTACTCTAAGGAAATAAAGGCAACAATCATATCCTACAGAAATAAGAGAGCAATCCTTACTCTAAGAATAAATTGGACAGCAAATGGAAATAGAACGGCAACCAATTAGCAATGAAATATAGAATAGCGCTTAGAACCAATTGTGAATGTACAGTAAACCAAAATAAATAACACACATAGCACACCTTGATATTGAGAGAAACAGCAATCTGACTCCGACACCACAGATATTAATCTCAGTTATAAAGGATAACGATTGCAATTCGTAATGGAACAACAATGTCAATTGAACAACAATCGTAATTAAGTATAAACCATAGATGAATACAGTAATACCAACTTAAGAATGTTATAGCCCGGTTACTCTGTAATTGAATAACAATAGCATTCTATAAAGAACAGTAATGTTACATCAATGATTTAAAGGAACAACAATGTGTTATAAAGTCAGAATGAACAATACAACATTCCTGTTACAAAGAACGATATTGTAAATATAACAAAGCTGTGATATAAAATAACAAAACACATCAGATTACCGAACAAAGCTGATAATGAAAAACACGCACGAATTAAAGATAATGGTACAGGAGCAAGTGTTCCACCAGGACCGGGCCCTTAGCCTCCAGGGATACACCGCTTGAGATTCTTCTAGGATCAAATATGGAACAACAACCAGATGTATATTAAAGCATCCAAACAAAGTTATAGTGGATCACTTCTCAACGAGAGTCGATGATCAAAATTTTAAACATAAAGAGAAATTACATAAGAGTAACAACAACCGTCCCCTGGGCTAGCAGTGCTACCCCTTTTTATAACAGACGAGCAGAGATATCAATGATGCAAAAATAGTTAAGATTGTGATCCCTCAGGATCAAAGGATCCTAAGGGATTCACCAAACTGTTAATTCCAGTTATCCCTTTGTTCTCTTGCGTCGATTTGATATCTCCTTTTCCTTTCCTTGGCTGATACGCTTCAGTTTGGATTGCCTTGTCTGCATATGGTTTCCTACCATAGGGACAGTAGTTAACTCTGCCCTGTCTTTTTCCTTGGGACGACAATCTTTCGTTTTTCCCTTTTTCTGCATAAGAAAATGGTGATTATTAGTTATTTTTTGTTACATACAAATCTCATAGATTTTGCCATAATTTCTTATTATTTACCTAGTTCATGATGCAAAGGGATTATGAGTTTTTAAAGAAAATATGAAAAAATAATCAATAAAACATACCTTCTTCAGTACTCCACACACCCCCCTTCTTACTCTTTTTCATGCCCTCATGAAAACATTGTAGTTGACATGTAAGGCAGTGAGAGAGTAAGTTGGAGATGGGATCTCATGTGGTGGTCTATAGCCATGATGCCTAACTAGGTGTTCAAAAAGATGGCCTGTCTGGCCCTCAGGCATCTCATACAGGGCTTGGTACCTAGGTGCAGGGTGCCAAATAATCGGACTCCTGAACCTATATCCTAACCAAGATGGCCCTACCCTCAGGATAAGTTCACCATAAAGGCTCAAGTGATTAGTGGCTAAGTTAAATTTTTCATAATTAAATGGTTCCCTGAGTTGGATGTTCGGATTAGAGGTCTGTTATCGAAATTTAGCAGCTGCAATGGCAAGGTCCTTGATGCTAAAGAAGTATTCTATCCCTTGTCGATTGATTGTTGTATGAATGGGTACTAATGCTTCAATCACGCCTGGAGTCCTCATGAGACTTCTACGTTTGTTCCATAACTGTAATGGATCTCTAGGCTCAGCTCTTACCCATAAGTCTCTTGTCTTTGGAAGGCATTATAGGCTTTAAGCCATTTGATTTGATTAACTCCAAATGAAACAAATGCCTGCAGTTGGATATCCCCAACGAAAGGGTCAGGGTTCTGCTCTGTCTCTTGATCTAACACGAGGTTATGCAAATAGAATTCACACAGTAGTCTTTGAACCTTTACTCCATATTGCTTACAACAATTTATAAAATCATCAATAGTATTAATTTGTATAGGGGCTCTTGCTTTGACAGCCTTAATTTTCAATTGCAAATATCGTTCCATTAAAAACAAGGCATAATTCTTAGCAAGGGCTCTACATGCTAGGATGTCAGTGTACAAAGAGCATAAGGTATCCATCTGCTTGATAACTACATCTAACCTATGAGTTACCTTTGCGACTTTCTCTTCTTCCTTTCGCCATCCTTCAAAAGCCTAGCTTTCAGATAGATTGACATTCCTTAGCTGTTGTTGTAATTCTTCATACTTTTCTCGAGAAACCGTTTGTTCTATGAGTTTTTCTACTGCTTGTTGAGCTTGCATCAAACCCTCTCGTAGGGTTACTGTCCTCGGATCACTATCCCACGTAGTAGTGGCAAGTGGAAGATTTACTTGAATCTTCTTATTGCGTCGCCTCGTGTTTATAGTCTGCATTCCTTTAGAGGACTGTGCCTCTGTCTGAACTTCTTTGTCATAGGCCGATATATCATCTGTTTGCACTTCAACATGGGCAACAGTTGAATGCTGTTCCTTTTGCTTTTGAACGGCAGTCTACACTTCAACAGGGTTTTGAACGGCAGACTGTTCTTCAACAATGTTTTGAACAGCAGACTGTTCTTCAATAAGGTTTTGAACAGCAGACTGGACATGGGTCCTCCGAACCTTTTTCTTGGGGGGTCTCACTGGAGTGGTTGCATGTCTTACCCCTGAAGTCCTTTTTTCTCTCTTTCTCATTTTCAAAACCCTGATTTGTTGTCGAAGTTGTGCTATCACATTCAGCAATATTTGTTGTTCTTTTCGTAGTCTTCTAATTTCTTTTGTTTTCTTAGAAAGAACAGTTGTCTGTTTAGTCGGGCCTGGGTTGTCACCTTGGCCAATTCCCTGGTTTTCTTCTTGGGGTGCTCCTTCGCTGTTTTGTTTAGGTTGCTCAGGAGTAAAAACCCTAGCTGGCTTTGTTATTTCCTGGGTGACTTTTTTTTCCACCCTTCTTCTTCCTACAATTCTTCGATGTAGTCTGGCTAGGAACAGATTGTTCCTCCTCTGTATCAATTTTCTCTCCTGTCATACCTTCATCACGAACATGATGATTCTCTTCTTCTACTTCCTTGTCACGTAATTCTTCGGGTGCATTTTTTTCGTGAGCAGAATGCTCTTTTGGTTCTTCTTCAATATGGAGGCCTAGCAGGCTGAGAGGTTGGGCATATTCGCCCATATTGGCCAGAATTTTGGCCAATTCATCCTCTTGAAATGGATTTTGCAGTGGGTTATCTTCGCATTGCTCCGTTTATTCCTCCTCCTGCCCAAGCTGCTCGGCCTCTTCCTCTGTTTCTCTTTCCTCATTTCCTTCCAATCCTTTCTCATTCTCTTCTCCTTCCAATTGCAGGGGTTGCTTATCCCCTGAATCGTCTATCTCCACTAGTTGGCTAGTATCCCCTTGGGAATTTTCTATCCTCCCTCTAATTCGTGCCAATCTGACTGATTTCCTCCATTTCAATGGTCTATCTAGTGTACTGGTAGCATGCTTACGTTTTGGGGCCGTCATAGTCAGTCCCCCTTCTGTCATGGCAATTAGCTCTTCCCAACTACTCTGTTGCTGAGTAAGATTGTGGCTACCTATTAGCCGTATCAGTCCATGGTGACTTACTACCGATTCTACATGTTGTGATTTCTTCATACTTCGGGTGACATCGTGAAGTACTGAATTTAAAAATGCAGGTAAGTTCATAGAGCATTTCTGTTTTAATACAACTAAGAGTTTAAGGTGTCGTTATCTTACCACGTCTTTCCTGCCTTCACAGGTGATGTAGCTCTGGATGATCTTTGCCAATTCTGCCCATGACTCGCCCAATGCTACTGGTAGGACTCCCTTTCCTCTGACTGTCAGGTTCTAGCCTTCATCTTGGAAGATCTTCATGATCTTTCGCAGTCTCTCCTTCTTAAGAGTCCACACAGGTCCAATGTCTGGCAGTGTCGAGACCTCTGTAATTATGTCATCGGTGACTGCTATGTGTCTCCCCCTTACTGTGGAGCGATATTCTTGCAAGTTCTGCAAGAATTCTATTGCTATGGTCTCGTTGGATTCCTATAAATGATTAATATAAACTAGCCATCCTGCCCTTGCCAGGATTTCCTGTGCAGCATCGAAGCTGTCAATACCTATGGTTCTCTCCGAATTGATCTTCCTCCCATGCTTTAGCTCACTGTAAAAACGTAGAGATGGCAATGGAATAGCAGGCTATTCAAACTGTTAGAAATATAGAGAAAATAACGAAACAGCAGGGCTCGTTCAAATCTTGGGTTACTTTCTAATTGCTACAGAGCATAATATGGAAATGGCTTAGGAACAGCGAGCCATGCAGATTGAAAAACAATATATTGTTGAGCCTTGCTAATTCCAAGTAAACAGTTTTCCGAATAATAGTCTGACATGTATACCAGTAAATTATGAGGTCACCTGCCTCCCCCCTGCAATGTGATAGGCCGCCCTCGGCCGTCAAATGAGGGAGCGGCATGCCGACTTGCCATAGTACAGAGTCATAAAGGAACAACATATGCCGAAATGCCATGTTTTACAAAAGGATCAGATTGCCGAAATCGAGGTGTATAGTAGGATCGCTTAACAAATAATAGAATGTTATGATATGATGCGAGGTTGGGAGGATAGGACAGTTGATGTGCACAAAAATTCCGATGTGGTCATTATCAACTTTTTTCGTCATGATTGGCTATAATAGATTTTCATGCGTTTAATGGTTTAGGGAAATGATATACATAATCTTATATGACATATTACAAAGGTATAAGACAAAGAAGGGTGTTAATGATTACTATTGGTGTATAAGGAATGTAACTTCAATACCATTAACAGAGCTCTGCTGCCGACAAGTGTCCATAACCTTGACAGAGTTGTTTGTTTCACCCATGGAACCATGATCCTTTGTGTATGCTTAGGAAGTGTTGTAAAATGTCAAAATGGAGGCCATTATGCTGGCTTGGTAACCAGTTAAACCATAATGCCATTCACCAAGAAGAAGTGAAAGGTGGGCAAGTCGGCTCGTGATGAGACCTCCTGTTCCAAGGACTCTTTATTTTTTCTGATGTGCCTCTTGGATCATATCCCTGGTGTGGTGGCCATAGTGGGAATACCACTTCACTTTCTTCCTTATGATCATGGTAGGCTGGCTCTTGATGAGACCCCCTATCCTGCATTTGACAACCCATAAGTTATATAAACATTTTTCTCTTTTCTTTTTCCTTTTTATAAAGTACTTTCCTATGTATACACAAAGGGTGGTTCAGCACTCCTTAAGAGTAGGAATGGTGGAAGAAGTCTTAACATCTCAATAGAAAAATATACCCTTTGTTCTTATTCCTTAATAATGATGAAAGAAGATTATGGGAATTTAAAAAAAGAACCACCATGATAAAGATAAGCAATCATATCAGTATTAGTAGGATAATGACAGCAAAAGTGATGGATAATTGTGTCCCTTCCTCTTTCCTGTTATCAATTCAAAGAAATTTCTTGTAAAAATAGCGATTTCATATAATTTACTGATTTCAGTATGCTCTAGTTTTGTATCCATTGCATAAGTGTATAGTTGTGCTCCAAAAAGACTCGAAATTATCATATATTGAGAAGAACAGCAGTTGTCCTTTAATTGGAACAGCAAGGAGAACAAGCATCAATAAAAGGAATATGAGAATGTTTTTATTTCAAAAAGGAAGAGAAAAAAGTACAGGTGTTGTTCCTTTGGAAAAGGAACAACAGAAAATGCCATTGCCGTTCCTTTGGAGAAGGAACAGCAAAAAAACGCAAGTGTTGTTCCTTTGGAAAAGGAACAGCAAAAACCAAAAGTGTTGTTCCTTTGGAAAAGGAACAACAAAAACCAAAAAGTGTTGTTCCTTTGGAAAAGGAACAACAAAAACAAAAGTGTCGTTCTTTTGGAAAAGGGATAGCAAAAAACCAAACGTGTTGTTCCTTTGGAAAAGGAACAACAAAAAAACAAACGTGTTGTTCCTTTGGAAAAGGAACAGCAAAAACCAAAAAGTGTTGTTCCTTTGGAAAAGGAACAGCAAAAACAAAAGTGTCGTTCTTTTGGAAACGGAACAGCAAAAAAACAAACGTGTTGTTCCTTTGGAAAAGGAATAGCAAAAAAACGGAAGTGCCATTCCTTTGGAAAAGGAACAGCAAAAACCGAAAGTGTTGTTCCTTTGGAAAAGGAACAGCAAAAAACGTAAGTGTCGTTCCTTTGGAAAATGAACAGTAAAAACTGAAAGTGTTGTTCCTTTGGAAAAGGAACAAAAAAAAAAACAAAAATTCACACAAATGTTGTTCCCTTGGAAAAGGAACAACAAAAATAACAGTGCTATCCCTTTTGAAAAAGGAACAGAAAAAAAAAAAAAAAATGCAATTTGAAAGAAAGGAATCAGCAAGATAGTGAAGGTGTTGTTCCTTCTAAAAGGAACAACAAAAACAATAGAATTGCTGATTCTTCGAAAATGAACAGCAAAATGCAAAAAAAAATATGTATAGAGAATAATTTATGCTAACAAAGCAAAAGAATTATGTACAAAATGTAAAAACAGTTAAATCACTTTAATGAACCAGAGGTGAGGAAGATTTCTCTTCCTCCACAAAAATTTGCATGTCGGAGTCTTCACAGAGTTGTTGGTAGAAGGATTCCCGAGTAAGTGGTTTGCAGTATAGTCGAACTCGGTGGCCGTTTGCCTTGAAGGTATGTCCAGATCCATTAATGGTGATTAGGGTAAGGGTGCCATTATCATGCACCTTTTGGATCTCGTATGGCTCGAGCCAACGAGTCTGAAGCTTCCCGGGAAAATCCTGAAACCTGGAATCGTATAAGAGTGCCCAATCTCCTTCGTGGAAGACTTTCTTTTTAATGAGAGCGTCATGCCATTTAGCTCGCTGCTATTGGATTAATGCAGTGCGTTGAAGGGGAGAGAGCTTGATCTCATCTAGCTCATTGATCTGTTGTAACCTATTAATCTGTGCCTCGTTTAGATCTAGACCAACTTCTTGTGTTGTTCGCAATGTTTGGATTTCTAATTCTATGGGAAAAATGGGTTCCTTTCCGAATACCAATTGGTATGGTGAATAGCCAGTAGTTCTTCTCCATGTCGTTCAGTAAGCCCACAAGGCTTCTGGTAATCTTCCAGCCCAATTGTGTCTATGTGACGCAATGGTTTTTGTCAAGATTGCTTCTATTATTTTATTGTTGCTTTCTACTTGACCATTTGCATGTGGGTGGTATGGAGTAGTAATTTTATGCTGGATATGATAATTTTTAAGTGTTGCGGCAATCTTGTTAACAGAAAACTGTGGTCCACCATCTGTAATTATGTCTCTTGGAAGCCCATATCGCACAAATATATGGAACAAGAACTGTATGACGGAATCCTCTGTAGCTCTCGGCAATGCCTCTACTTCAACCCATTTGGTGACATATTCTGTTGCCACCAGAATATATGTTTTCTAGTTCGAGGATGGGTTAATTGGACCAACAAAATCGAGTGCCCATCGCTCAAATGGTTCAATAACCAGTTGTGGATTCAAGGGCATTTCGTCAGACTGACCAGGGCGTCCTGTTCTTTGGCAACTGTCACAAGCTTGAACGAACTTCTTTGCATCTTTGAAGATCATGGGCCAATAATACCCTATTTGCAGCACCTTATGTCCAGTTCTCCGATCGACAAAGTGTCTGCCACATGATCTGTCGTGACAAGCTTTCAAAATATCAAAAACTTCATCCTATTGGACGCATCTCCAGGAAAATCGAGAACTTTGCTGGACAATCTGTTTTCGTTCATTAGGGGTCGGATGTTTCGGTAATTTGCCTATTGCTAAGTAATTTGCAACATCAGCATACTAGGGTGTTTTAACGGTGACAGCAAACAGATGCTCATCTGGAAATTGATCTTCAACTACTGCTGCATCCACAGGTTTTGGCATCCGCGAAAGAAAGTCAACTACAAGATTTTCTCTTCCAGGGCGGTCCTTGATTGTGATATCAAATTCCTGCAATAAAATCAGCCATCTAGTTAATCTACCATTTTTGATCGGTTTATTTGCTAAATACTTTATGGCAAAGTGATCTGTATACAAGATAACAGGATATCCAGTAATGTAATGCCTAAACTTATTGACAGCATGGATTATAGCTAGAAATTCCTTTTCAGTAACGGTATAATTCAATTCAGCAGGGGATAAATTCTTGCTAATATAATAAATTGCATATGGTTTTTTATCTTCTTCCTACCCAAGGACTGCTCCAATAGCTGTATCTGAGGCATCTGATGAAATTTGAAATGGCAGGTCCCAATTTGGTCCTCTAAGGACTGGGGCTGTTGACACAAGCCTCTTCAGATCCTGGAAAGCACGGTCACATTTTTCTGTCCAAAGAAAGTCAACATTACCTGTCAATGCATATAGAGGTGCAGCAATATGCAAAAAATGTTCTATAAATCTTCTATAGTAACCAGAAAATCCAAGAAAACTGTGTACCTCTGTTTGAGTGGTGGGCGTGGGAATTACTAAAATTATTTGAATTTTGGCTGGGTCTACCTGTATTCCAGTTGCTGAGATATAATGGCCTAGAATCAGTCCTTCAGTCATCATCATATAACATTTTTCATGGCTCAAACAGAGCCTAGTGGCAATGCAGCGCTGCAAAACTTTTTCCAGTGTGTCCAATGCTGGATCAAAATCGTCTCTGTATGGTGTAAAATCATCCATCTATACTTCAAGTCCTTCATTTATTAAATCTGAAAAGATGCTGAGAATATCCCTTTGAAATGTGGCAGGGGCATTGCATAAGCCAAAAGGTAGAACTCTGTAGGAAAATGTTTCCCAAGGACAAGTAAAAATTGTTTTGTCTTGGTTTTCAAGAGCAATCTGAATCTGATTGTATCCACTGAAGCCATCTAAGAAAGAAAAGAATTTCTTTCCTGCCAAAGTGTCTAATACTTGGTCAATGAATGGAAGGGGAAAGTGGTATTTTTGTATTGCTTTATTTAGTTCTCTATAATCTACACAAATTCTCTACTTCCCATTCTTCTTTGGTACCATGACAAGTGGAGAGACCCATTTATTATCGGAGATAGGGTAGATGAAGTTAACATCTAAAAGTTTTTGAAGTTCAGCTTTTACAATGTCTTTTAGGTGAGGATTAAGTCTCCTTTGTGGTTGGCGAACAGGTCTCACATATTTTTCTATGTAAATGTGGTGTGTACATAATTGGGGATCAATTCCTTTCATATCAGGATAGTGTTATGAAACCAGCTCAAGAAAAGATAGAAAAGATAGATCAACGCCTTAGAATTCAGCCTCTTCGAGGGGGCAACCTCCTTTACATTACATAAATGAACAATTCTTGGATGATTCAAATGAAAAAACCTCCTTTCTATATATAGGAGTCTAAGGAGTCACAATATAATCCAGCCGACCTAACAATAATAATATAAAGCCACAAAAATAACAATAGAGGGATTCTATGGGGCACAGTAATAACAATATGGGGGCAATAGGGGCACAACAATATTAATAAGGGGTATAACTACAATAGTAATGGGGTAATCACTAGTATTATAGGGACCCAACATGCCCCTCTCCTTCAAAAAAGTGTTGTCCTCAACGCTTGAGTAGTTCTGGATACTTCTGCATAAAATTCTCATCCTCCCATGTGGAATCTTCAGCGGATAAGTTCTTCCACTTGATAAGATACTCTGAAATTGATCGATTTCGTAGCTGTCGAGTTTTGTTTCTGTGACTGCTTCCGGTTCCAATATAATTTTTCCTTCCTCGTCAAGTTCTGGCAATATTGTTTGAACTGGGAGCTTGTCGCCTATAACCTTCTTTAAACATGAAACATGGAAAACTGGGTGCAATCGAGAAGCTGCAGGAAGCTCCAATTTGTATGCCATAGTACCAATCTTTTGCAACACCTTGTACGGACCATAATACTTTGGTGATAATTTATTATCCTTCTTAGCTTGCTTGAGGGACATTTGCTTATATGGTTGTAGCCGTAGGAATACCCAATCACCTACATCAAAACTTCTTTCACTGCGATGTTGATCTGCCTGTTGTTTCATTCTATTTTGTGCCAACACGAGGTTATCCTTTAAGAGTTGGAGGACTTGTTGTTGATGTTCGATGTGATGTTCCACTGCCTGAACCTTAGAATTTTCTCTTAAATATGATGTGATGGATGGTGGTTGATACCCATAAAGTGCCATAAATGGGGTCATTTTTGTTGCTGTATGGAAGGAAGTGTTATACCACCATTCAGCCAGAGGCAACCATTTGACCCATTGTGTCTGTTTATCAGATACAAAGCAACGAAGATATCCTTCCAAACATTTGTTTACTATCTCAGTTTGCCCATCAGATTGAGGATGATAAGATGAGCTATGAGCTAACTGAGTACCAAGACAAGAAAATAATTCTGTCCAAAAATTTCCAGTGAAAATGGGATCTCTGTCACTTACAATAATCTTTGGGTTTCCATGTAGCTTTTGAATTGTTTCCATAAATGCAGTAGAAACTGTACTGGCTTTAAATGGATGTGATAATGCACAAAAGTGTGCATACTTGGTAAGTCTGTCAACTACCACCATGATGACACTCTTTCCCTCAGACTTGGGTAAACCTGTGATAAAATCCATTGAAACCTCCTCCCAACGTTGGCTTGGAATGGATAAAGGTTGTAATAGACCCGGTGTCTTAATTGTTTCAACTTTATTTTGTTGGCAAACCAAACATTCCGCCACAAACTTTTGAATATCTGATTTAAGGCCATCCCAAAAAAATTCCTTCTTAACCCTGTGGTAAGTTTTTAAAAATCCTGAGTGCCCTCCTAAGGGAGAAGTGTGCAATTCCATAAGAATCTTTTGTTTTAGCTGGGAATTCTTACAGAGGTATAAGCGATCTTTGTACCATAACGAATCATTTTGCCAGCTAAATGTATCAGACGTACTGGAATCTTGTTGTAACTTTCGAATAAGTGCCCACACTTCTTCGTCATTCTTCCATTCCTCCCTTGCTTCGTTTATCCAATCTGGTTGGATAATAGAAATGGCGCACAACAATGCTTCCACATCCTCATCCTTTCTTGAGAGTGCATCTGCCACCACATTTTGCTTCCCTTTTTTGTAGATGATTTCAAAGTCATAACCCAACATCTTTGTGACCCACTTTTGTTGCTCTTCAGAGGATAATCTTTGTTCTAAAAAGTATTTAAGGCTATCATGATCCGTTTTTACCTTGAAGTGTCTTCCCATTAGGTAGGGTCGCCATTTCTTAAGTGCATGGAGTATTGCCAACATTTCCTTCTCATAAATAGCTTTGCTTAAAAACTTTCCCTTGATTGGACGACTTTCAAAAGCAATGGGTCTTTCATCTTGCATTAGAACAGCACCAATTCCATTTCCTGAAGCATCACATTCCACAATAAAGGTTTTTGTGAAGTCCGGTGTAGCTAAGACCGGTGCTTGGCACATTGCCTCTTTAAGATGTTCAAAGGCCTTTGTTGCTTCCGGAGTCCATGAAAATGCATCTTTCTTCAATAATGTTGTTAGAGGTGCTGCTATTCTCCCATAATTCTTAACAAACTTGCGATAATACCCTGTCAACCCAAGAAATCCTCGCAGATGCTTTATGGATGTGGGGATTTTCCATTCCTTAATGGCTTTAATTTTGCTAGGGTCTACCTTAACTCCTTCATGAGATACAATATGACCCAAATATTCCACCTCCTGGACTCCAAAGAAACATTTGGATCTTTTTGCATATAATTGTTTCTCCTCCAATAGTTGTAGCACCCTGTCAACATGTTCAACATGATCCTTCCAAGACTTGTTGTAGATTAGTATATCATCAAAAAATACTAACACAAATTTTCTAAGGAATGGTTTGAAAATTGAATTCATCAAACCTTGAAATGTTGAAGGTGCATTGGTAAGGCCAAAAGGCATGACCAAAAATTCATAATGACCCTCATGAGTTCTAAATGTTGTTTTCGGAATGTCTTCAATCTTCATTCTGATTTGATGATATCCTGAACGAAGATCCAACTTGGTGAAGTAAATTGATCCATGCAATTCATCCAGTAATTCATCAATGACAGGAATGGGGAACTTATCTTTAATAGTGAGCTTGTTGAGCTCCCTATAATCCGGACACATGCGCCATGATCCATCCTTCTTGTGCACCAATACTACTGGAGCAGAGAAAGAACTTTGACTCGGTTGAATTATACCAGCCTCTAGCATTTCTGCAACCATACGTTCAATTTCACTCTTTTGGACATAGGGATATCTGTACGGCCTGATGTTTGGAGGAACACTTCCTGGAATCAGATGAATAGCATGATCATGATCACGCATAGGTGGGAGACCTTTGGGAGTCTCAAATACCTTGGAATGATTGTCCAGGACTTTTTGGAGATCTGGAGAAATAGATGATTCCAATGTGGAAACATCTAGCGAACATAATTGTGCAATTACACCTCTTTGCTCCTTTTTTAGAAGCTTTGTCATACCATTAGAGCTGATTATCTTTCCTGGTTTCCCTGCAATACCCCTTAATTCAACTTCCTTTCCTTCCATAGAAAATTTGATGAAAAGTTCTTGAAAATTAAAAGCTATTGTACCCAAGGATTGTAGCCATTGGACTCCTAGTACAACATCAGCACCTCCCATTGGAATGGAAAGCATTGGGCTAGTCAATACATATTCTCCCATGGATAGCTTGATATTATGGCACTTTCCAGAGCAATTTATTGTTCCTCCATTTGCAATCATCACTTGACACTCTGGTGCTGGATATAGGAAGCAATTCAATTCTTTTGCTACCTTACAATGAATAAAATTGTGGGTGCTTCCTGAATCAATCAACACTATTACCTTTTTCTTCTTGATTTGTCCTTCTATCTTGATGGTTTGAGGAGTGGTAATTCCCGCCAATGCATTACAAGATATGGTCGGATTTATTTGTTCTTCATCTAGGCTTTGTTCCTGGAGTATATCCTCTTCTTTTGACCTTTCTTGCTCCTTTTCTTCTTCCTCTTCACAATCTATGTAGAATAATTTCTTCTCAGCACACTTATGACCTTTAGTGTATTTGCTATCACAACTGTAACAAAGCCCTTTTGCTCTTTTTTCTTCCAATTGTTGTGGTGTCAACCTTATAGGTTGTGGAAGACTAGGGGCAACAACACTTCCGTCTTTATAGTTGTGAGTGGTATGCTTCCTGGTTGCCATAATTTTGCTTTCCATTTTTCTTGCTAACCTGAATGCCTTCTCTAATGAATCAGGTTCCCAAAGGCGAACATCATGTTGGATATTATCCTTTAAAGACCCTATGAACACATCAATCCTATGCTCCTCTGGAATATCTTTTACCCTTATGTTCAATTTTTGGAACTCCTCAATGTGCTCCATTATTGAACCCTTTTGTTTGAGACTTATCAATTGGCTAAAAAAAGTGTTGCTTTTTGTATCCTCATAATGTGCTATCAATTCTTCCGTAAAAATTGCCCAAGTGATAAATTGTTTACGAGAGCAAAGCCATTGATACCATACAAACTGATTTGGTTCCAAATATAAAGTTGCCATACGTACCTTTTGTGTGTTTTGCACATTATTGAGATCGAAGAATTGCTCCATCTGTAATATCCATGTGGCGGGATCCTTGCCATCAAACTTCCTCATATCGATTTTTGGAATATGGTGGGTCTTCGATCCAACATTAGAGTCTATGGAATCATGATTAACATTTCTTTTGTTCTCATCATGAGTTTCCTTTACTACCCTTTCACCATTAGTGACCCTTTCTTGTAGCAACTTCTTCAATTCTTCCATGTCTGTCTTCAAATCTATCTTCAAATCGTTCATCTTAGCTTCTACGCCTTTCTTTAAACCATCCATCTTATCTTCTACATCTTTCTTTAAACCATCCATCTTAGATTCTGTTCCTTTTTGTGCAAGTGACAGTTGTTGCACTTGGTCTTGTAATTTTGATATATCATGTTGCATTTCTTCCTCTTCTTCATGAGTCATGCTAGAGCTTTCAGGTTCCTTACTAGGTGTTTGCATTTTCTTTCCTCGGGGCATCAGTTACCGATAATAATGCTTTACTATGCCCTTTGAATTCCTTCAAACCAAGCTTACGCAAAAATTTAAAAAAAAAACTACACACCTTTTTTCACTTTGTAGAAGCCTGATATTGAATCTGATGTATCTCTGTAATTTTGAATCATCAAGTTCTGAAATTGTGACTTGTAGTAGCCTTCTGTGTCCTCTTTCCAATGCCATTATTCTGATCCAAATTGGATTCTCCAAGGAAGAGTTATGCACAATCTCCCGCAGTGACCTGATTGTAGACTAGTTCAGTAGAGCGAACTTGTATGAAGTGCCACGTGTCATTGTTTCGACCTTTGACTCTAAAAAATATATAAAAGAAAACTACAGTCCGTCCTCCTTCTATACCTTCTTACGAAATTTCAATCCGATGCTCAGAAAGAAAGTTATGACGATTTTCCCCAGGTCACCTGTTTGGAATGTAATTCAGGAGTCTGCAAAAATACCAACTTCCTCAGATCATATCTTTGCAAATATAGCGCGAAAAGCTCTGAAATTCGGACCCGAGGTTCAACGCGATTTCTTCTCAAATGGGTTTTTTTTGTAACTTCTGAAACGTCGCAGAAAAAAAGTTATAGCGAAAATGCCACGATGACCTGTTTGGAGCAGCGAAACCCTAGAATCCAAAGCTCTGATACCAAATGTTATGAAACCAGCTCAAGAAAAGATAGAAAAGATAGATCAACGCCTTAGAATTCAGCCTCTTCGAGGGGGAAACCTCCTTTACATTACATAAATGAACAATTCTTGGATGATTCAAATGACAAAACCTCCTTTCTATATATAGGAGTCTAAGGAGTCACAATATAATCCAGTCGACCTAACAATAATAATATAAAGCCACAAAAATAACAATAGAGGGATTCTATGGGGCACAGTAATAACAATATGGGGGCAATAGGGGCACAAAAATATTAATAAGGGGTATAACTACAATAGTAATGGGGTAATCACTAGTATTATGGGGACCCAACAGATAGTCCCATGCAAATGCTTCCTTGTATTTCCTCAGTAGTTGGATGAGCTTCTCTTCTTGTTCGGGAGTCAGGTTGGCATTAATGTTTAAAGTTTTTCCTGGGTCAATTTCTACAATTTTACTATTTGAGATAGAGGTAGTAGGTATTGTTTGATCATGTGTATCTTTAAGAGGATCTTCTTCTAATTCATTATCAAATGTTGCTTCTATCATGTGACATTGTATGCAGGATCTAGTTTCAGTTTGGCTAATAAAATTGTTAATGGCATCATCTTTTGTTTGGTCTTTGAAATCGAGGGCATATTCTATGGTTAATGGGGATCTAATATTTTCGGTAAGGTATGATACAAGATGCTTGTTAGTTTTTATTATTGTGACACTTGGCTGCGCTGGGGGATATAAAGCTAGATTCTTGATATTTGCCCCCCTAGCTATGGTCATACTACCTTGTTGGCAGCCAATATAAGCATCGGCAGTTGCAAGCCAAGGTCTGCCTAAAATCAACGGATGTCCATCAAGTCGGTTTTTGGGGTTTATTATCAGAAAATCGATTGAATACTCCCAGGAGTCAACGGATACCATGACATCATGTAGTGTGCCTTCTGGCCTAACCACAGATCGGTTAGCCAATTCTAGTAAAGTAGAGGTCGGTTCTACTGATGTAATGCCTAGTTTTTGGCAAGTGGTGGTTGTTAAGATATTAATTGCAGCTCCTAGATCAGCTAAGGCATTTGAGAAGGTTTGACCATAGATTTGTACAGTTACTATTGGATTTTCTGGGTCTTCGTATTTAACAGGCATTTCTTTCCCTGATAATAAATCGGATAGAGTGCCAACTACTTGGACTTTTGGGTTGTTTGTTATTTTCCTCCTTGGTTTCTTTATACATAGCTCTTTGATAGTCTTTTCATATATCAGAATGTCTTGAATATCTTGGAGGAGTGGGATTTTAATGTACAAGTTTTGTAGTTCTCCCAGAATGTCAAAATCAGAGTATTGTATAGGTCGAGGTATAATTAGGCGTTCTGGGAATGGAGGAGAGGATGTGGTTGCTGGATTATGAATTTGTTGTCTGGTCACTTCCTCTTCTTGTGGCGGTTGTTCCATAAGTAATTGATTTTCAACTTGAGCTGTTTTATCTCCCTTTGTTTCAATGATACGCCCAGATCTTAATTGAAGATCATTACACTCCCTTAGATCAGTTCCTATCTCTGGTGTCTCAATTATTTGAATGGATTAGACCGGTCTATTATTTGGATTGGGGTTGGGTTGGGCTGGGAGTTGCGGTCTCAAGTTAGGCTGGGGGTTTTGGCAGTGTAAGTTGAGGGAGTGGGATGGTTCCTACTGGCTGATTCATTAGTCTTTGCCAGTTTGTCTGCCAAACTTGACTCTGTGAAGTAGGAGGAGCCCATTGTGCTGGATATGCATTGTTTTGCCAATATGGTGGGGTATAGGGAAAATTAAGCCAATTGGGTTGGCTTGCTTGATTCGGCCATGGAGATGATGAAGGAAATGATTGTTGTGACCAATTCGGGAAGGGAGGTTGATTTTTCCACATTGTATTATATTGTTGAGCATGATATTGTGGAGGCTGAAAAGAAGAAGCTGGGTCTGAAAACATACCTGATTGTCGTGGCTACCATTGACGGCACTGATTAAGTAGATACACCGATTCTGGCTCTTCTTCTGCTTCCTTGTATACTACTTTCAATCCAGGAAGTGAGGGGAAGCTCTCTGTGGAGTGGTATTTTGTACAAATGGCACAAACTTGGACTGCATCTAATGGACACTCCTTATGGTTGTGTTTCTTTCTGCATCTGGGACAGAAGATTTCCAAATTCTGTTCTACTTCTGCTTGCTTTTATTTGGCCTGCATAATATCAAGTTGTGTTTTCAGTGTCCCCAATATGTCAGTTTTAAAATTTTCTAATAAATTTCCAATTTCTGCATGAGTTACTCCTTCTGTCGAAGTTCTGTTATCTCTTGCAAACCGATCATGTTCTGCTGGTTTTAGTCTTGTGCTACCTCTCGAGCTCCTGATACATAAATCAATAATGTCAGCAAAATTTTCCTGATAAATATCTCCTTTCCCCATAATGTTTAGTGTTTCAATCCATTGTTCCTTCATTCCCCTAATTAATTTTGTTTTTAATACATTATCAGGTAAGGGTAATGATGCATAAGGAGATCTTTGAAGATTGTACTAGAAACGCTCTACATATTCTTCTAATGTTTCATTTGGTCTAGCTACCATCTGAAATATTTCATCTTTTAACTCTCTAGACCTACAATAGTCCTGATATTTTTTTAGAAAAGACTCTTTCATTTGGTCCCAGTTATTTATAACACCACCACCTAATCCCATAAACCATCTTAGAGCAGCCCCTTTTAATGTGGAGGGAAATAATTTCAGTTTCTGGGGGTCGGTGGTATAGTCATATCCTCTACACATCACATCAAATTCGAATAAAAATGCATCCGGACCTTTTGATGTAAGGCCATGGAATGTAGGGATATGCTGGAGAGAAATTTCTTTCATAGGTGCATTAGCTGCAGTATCCACGATAGGGTATTGCAGTGTAGAGGTTTGGGTGTTTGGCTAGTTCTAGGCCATTTGGTCAAATATATGCCAATAACCTTTTGGGATGTCTAGGAGGGTATTCCTAGGTTGTCTAGGGGGAATGGCTCTAACGGGAATGGCCTTAACAGCACTTCCTTTATCTGGGATGATGAGAGTGTCTAATGTCTGGGAGGGTTCAGGTTCTTCAATTTCTTCAACTTCATTATAAATTATTTTTGCAGCACTTCCCTTATCTGGGCTACTTAATGGTTGTATTACCCCAAGAGGAGATTTTGGTTCTTCAGCTTCTCTTGTTTCTCCTCTTCCTTCACAAAGATTGCTAAGGTTCCCTTCTTGCAATGATTTTGGGCTAGAATTTTCAATTTCTTGAAAATCTTGCTCTTCGGTTTGACTATGCACCTCAGCAAAGGCTACAGATGGTGATCATGTGGCCTGAAGGGAACTAGTAGGCTGTCTAGAAGCAACTTTTCTAGGTCCTACTGAAGGCTGAGATTCTGATTTTTTAAGGATTTCGTCTATAAAGGTCGATTGGCCAAGGGTCACCGGCCCCTTAGCTTTATCGAGCTTGGGTAGAGGTTTAGGATTCTTTTCAGGCTTTTTCTGCTTAGTCATGCACTCAAATCAACTGCTAAGTTCTACCCAAACAAAATAGCAACAAATCTGTAGGAAAGCGGGCACGGGAGCAGGGCTATTACATACTCCACACACAGGTTCTTACATTTCATTTTTAAAACCCAGTTCTTTCCTAATAGGTTCTTACACTACTTTGAAAAAGAAACAAATGGCTACACTCTTCCCCGGCAGCGGCACCAAAATGTCGAACCGTAAAAAGGGTCTTTTCCACCTCTATTTACCTCGCATTAACTTATCAATCCAAGAACGATTTGTTATCTCAAAAAGTGTACTCAGTTTGAGGTGGTCATTTTTCAAAGTAATGCTAGTAGTATAGTGCCCAAGAAAATACAAGAGTAAATGGATGCTTGAAATGAGATCTACCTACATCAAAGCACTTTAAGAGTTAAATCATTCAGAAGACTAAGTAAATTATCAGTCAAGGGTACAGTAACAATAACTCGTCCCTCTGTAAACTGATGTAACTGAAGACAATCAAGGAACAGATCATCAACCTGGGAACTAGACAATGAATGTCAATGCTCACTACAGTTTCAGATCGTTCAACGCAATGGCAATGCAAATAACAAGAAATGGAATAGCAACTATAATTGAAACAACAACTAGGAAATGGAACAACAACTAGTCTTGATAAACAGCGAAACCTTACTCTATGGAAATAAAGGTAGCAATCGTATCCTATAGAAATTAGAGAGAAATCCTTACTCTAAGAATAAATCGGACAACAAATGGAAATAGAACGACAACCAATTAACAATGAAATATAGAACAGCGCTTAGAACCAATTGTGAATGTACAGTAAACCAAAATAAATAACACACATAGCACACCTTGATATTGAGAGAAACAGTAATCTGACTCTGATACCACAAATATTAATCTCAATTATAAAGGATAATGATCACAATTCGTAATGGAATAGAAATGTCAATTGAACAACAATCATAATTAAGTATAAACCATAGATGAATACAGTAATACCAACTTAAGAATGTTACAGCTTGGTTACTCTGTAATTGAACAACAATAGCATTCTGTAAAGAACAGTAATGTTACATAAATGATTTAAAGGAAAAGCAATGTGTTATAAAGTCAAAATGAACAATACAACATTCCTGTTACAAAGAACGATATTGTAAATATAACAGAGCTGTGATATAAAATAATAAAACACATCAGATTACTGAACAAAGCTAATAATGAAAACCACGCACGAATTAAAGATAATGGTAAAAGAGAAAGTGTTCCACTGGGGCCGGGCCCTTAGCCTCCAGAGATACACCGCTTGAGATTATTCTAGGATCAAAGATGGAACAACAACCAGATTTATATTAAAGCATCCAAACAAAATTACAGTGGATCACTTCTCAATGAGAGTCGATGATCAAAGTTTTAAACATAAAGAGAAATTACATAAGAGTAACAACAACCATCCCCTAGGCTAGCAGTGCTACCCCTTTCTATAACAGACGAGTGGAGATATCAATGATGCAAAAATAGTTAAGATTGTGATCCCTCAAGATCAAATGATCCTGAGGGATTCGCCAAATTGTTAATTCCAGTTATCCCTTTGCTCTCTTGTGCCAATTTGATATCTCCTTTTCCTTTCCTTGGCTGATACGCTTCAGTTTGGATTGCCTTGTCTGCATATGGTTTCCTGCCATAGGGACAGCGGTCAACTCTACCCTGTCTTTTTCCTTGGGACGACAATCTTTCGTTTTTCCCTTTTTCTACATAAGAAAATGGCGATTATTAGTTATTTTGTGTTACATACAAATCTCATAGATTTTTCCATAATTTCTTATTATTTACCTAGTTCATGATGCAAAGGGATTATGAGTTTTTAAAGAAAAGATGACACAATAATCAATAAAACATACCTTCTTCAGTACTCCACAATTAGAAGTAAAGAAATTTTTTAAACATTAAGAAATAGGTATAACAGATATATAAATTTTTAAAAGAGCCATGATAGAGGCAATAACACTTTGATCTATTGATGGATCTCATTTTTTGTTACAACTGCACTAATTATGGACACAATGTAGTTGATTTCTAGAAAAAATCAAATCAAATCTCACAACTAGAATAAGCAAGCAGAAGAAGTAATAAAGACCTGGAAGGATAAGAAACAAACGAAGCAAGAAGAGTGTGGCTTTGTCCTATATGCACAAAACCAAGGAATTCAATAGTATATTAATAGTTGGGGGTCCAAACACATGACAAGTGATAAAAGCAAGTTTATATATTTGAATGAAGATAAAGAAGGCAATGTTTTCTTTGGGAAAAAATGCACTAGGAAAGAGTATTGGAAAAGGCACATTCAGTCTAAACAATAGAAAAGGTAAATCCTAAAACGTTTTGTATGTTGATGGACTTAAGAAAAACATATTGAGTGTAAGTATGATGTGTGATAGAGGGTATGATATCGCATTTCAATCTAAAGGGTAAGAAATAAAGAAAGCACTGATAAAGAAAGTTGTAGTAAGTGCATCAAGAACTCCAAGTAATGTGTATATTCTTAATGACGACAATGAAAAGTACTACATAGAGAAACTTGATGAAATTTGGCTCTGGCATAGAAGATTGGGTCACATCAATTTTTATCACTTAGTAAAGCTTAGTAATATGGGGGAAATGAGATATTTTCCCAAAATTATAAATATCGACAATACAATCTACAATTCTTGTCAATTTGGGAAGTTGACTCAAATGAAATTTAAGGAAAAGGAACATTTAACAACAAGACCATTGTAGCTAGTTCATACACATATTTGTGAACCTAGAAGTACACAAACCCAAAATGGTGACAGACATTTCATGCTAATAATATATGAATATACTAGGTTTACATGGGTTACATTCTTAAAAGAAAAATATGAAGCATTTGGCAAGTTTAAAGTCTTCAAAGCTCTAGTTGAAAATCAAATTGATCTAAAAATCAATTTTTGGGATCTAACAAAAGGAGGAAAGTTTACATTTGATGAGTTTAATGACTTATGTGAAGAGCATAGTATAGAAAGGCAGTTCTCAATGGCTAGGATCCCTTAATAGAATGTAGTTGAAAGGAAAAACAAAATAATGCAACAAATGGAAAGAATTATACTTGATGAAAGAAAGGTGCCCAGAACCTTTTGAGCTGAAGCTTTTCACATGGAAGGTCATATTTTGAATAAAGTTCATATCAGGAAAACAATAACAAAACACCTCATAAATTGTGGTTTGAAAGTCCAAAATCAATTAAACATTTTAAAATATTTGGTAGAAAATGCTATATCGAAATAAATGAGGACAATTTGGGAAAGAATGATTCCATATTAGATGAAGGGATATTTTTAGGTTATGCAACCAAAAGAAAAGGCTACAGATGATATAACAAAATATTGAACATATTTTTTATTGGATTGATGTGAATGTAGATGAATCATTACCCTACAAGGAGAGAAAAATCAATTTAGATGAACCAATCAACAATGAATGTGAAGAATAATATCATGAAGAAAAAGAAGTGTAAGAAGAGGCAGAACCTCCACATCCGAAGACTTCCTCAAGGTATGTTAAGAAGATTCATCCAGAAAACCAAATTCTTGGTGATAACGAATAAATATTTTAGACCAAAAGAAGACTAATCAATATACCTAGACATGCAAATCTAGCCATCCCATCTGAAATAGGACCTAAGAACTTTGTCGAAGCTAGCAAAGATAAGCATTTGGTCAATGTTGTGGAAGAAGAAATAAACTAGATAGAGTAAAATGAAACATGGGAACTTGTGCATAGACCAAATGTAAAAAACATAATTGGAAATAAGTGGATCTTCATAAACAAATTCAATAAGTATGGAAAAATAGTGGGGAGTAAAAGCTAGACGAGTTTTCAAAGGGCATGCATAAGTACAAGGTGTTGATTTTTAAGAAATCATTGCTCATATAGCCAAACTTGAAGCAATAAAAATGTTCTTGGAATTCACATGTTTTAGAAAATTCCAAGTATATAAAATGAATATCAAGACAACATTTCTAAATGGTGATTTAGAAGAAAAGGTGTATATTCAACAACAAGAGGGATTTCGACTATCAGAATATGTAGATGAGGTATACAAAATAAAGAAATCTCAATATGGGTTAAAACAAGTCCCAGGGCTTGGTATTCAAGAATTGATAGATATCTACAATAACAAGGCTTCAAAAATGGAACAATAGATAATAATCTACATGTTAAAGCTAAAATTGAAAATCTTTTAATTATTGTTGTTCATGTGGATGACATAATTTTTGGAAGTGATGTTGATTTGTTGAGTAAAATGTTTGCAATTGAGATGCAAGAAGAATTCCAAATTCCCATGCTAGGATAATTATCCCTCATCATAGGGACTATACATTGCACAATTAGGCAAAGGTGTGATAGCCTTGGTGAAAATTCCATGTAATAAAAGTTAATAAAGGAAAAATAATAACCACGATTGATGGGACACTTATTCCAAGTTGAATGTTGGGAAAAATCCTAGTGATATGGCTAAGGAAATTGACAAAGGAAATGGCTAAGGATTTGGAAAGGCAAAAAGAAATTTTTGGCACATTTATTTATGAAAATAATGGAAATTAAGAGAAAAAGGAGGTGAAAGGTCACAGGTTGCATGTGAGGAAGAAAATGAAGGAAAATAATGGAAAATTAAGAAAATAGAGGCCTCATTCATAAAATGGCTTGTGAGGCTCAGTTGGTAACCTTTTGTCAATTCAATTTCGGAGCTCTCTCATTATTCTCTCTCTCTCTCATTCTCTTTGAGACTTAGAGTTTTAATGGAGAACTCTTGGAAGGTGTGGCATACTCTAATTATTGGAGCAAGAAGGCAAAGGAAGAGCAGAAAAGTGCAAGAAGGCATCAGGATCAACAACTACATCATATTTTCTTGTAGGTACCTAGTTTCATGTATGATTGCTTCACTAGTATTGATATGCATGGCATATGCATGTGTATTATTGGTTGTGATCTGTCATTGGCATGGAAGATTTCCTTGATTGATAGTGGATTGCCTAGCCTTGCCATTTCCTGGATAGCCATGGTGATTGTGGGTTTAATTTCATTGTTTTTTTAATTGGTTCTCATGTTTCCTTAGCTTGGGTTGAGTTACTATTTCCTGGAGCCTTGGTTGGACAAATGCTTTAGAGCCCTATAACAACTTGGGTTGAGTTACTAGTCCCATAGCCTTGGTTGGACAAACGCTCTGGAGCCCTTGGTGGGTTGAGTTAATAGTCATGGAGCCTTGGTTGGACAAACGTTATGGATCCCGACGACAATTGTGGGTTGAGTTACTAGTCCTGGAGCCCTGGTTGGAACAAACGCTCTAGAGCCCTGGATGGCTAGAATAAAGACAAATCTCAGGATGGTTTTGTCATGTCTGGTCGTGATGTGGAATCATTGTTTGATGGGTTGAGGTGGATGGCCTCTAGAAGCCCTATATGATTTTTTATTGATGTGTTCTATGAGATCCCACATTCATGCTTGGAATATGGCATGGGGGTGAATGACTAAAGAGAGATTTGGCTCATCCATTCTACAGTTGGGTGGAATGTGGAAGCCCCATCCCTATTTTGGAAATTGTATCATTAATGAAAGATTATTTCCTGTTGTATTTCCATGAGTATTTTGATAGATTATATGTGGTATATATGTATGTACTTTCATTAGTATTTCTGCTGCTATTATGTTGATTATGTATGTGTTTTATGACAACAACTATGTATGGATTTCATCATGTTTTTACTTGTAATTGAATGATCAATGTATCTACGACCTAATGGATGGAATGGCAGTTGATGTGTTGAGGCATCAATGGTTCTTAGCAGTTCTCAACTAAGTATGAGACCCCTATGCTTAGAACTGTTATTTAGACCTGTAGTTTACATATGTGATATGTTTGACGAAATGCCTGTCGTGGCTAGTAGGGGTCTAGTCAAGGTCTTAAACAAGTATTTTTTTTAGTACTGTCATTTCCATGCTATTTAATGTTCTAAAGAGATGGTTCAATTCTGGGTAGTGACCTGGGCTCTGGGCTTGAAAAAGTGGCTCCAACCCCGGGGACACTGGCATAACAGTGACTAAATGAGTCTCTAGACGCTGGCAAGCAAGCCTATGAGAGCAACTCTAGGTTTCTAGATGCTTTCATGCCTATAGCATGAGAGTGGCTGAGGATTAAGTTTTCCAAAAGCTCAATGGGACCCAAGGGCAAGCTATCTAAAGTGTTGGATTGGTTCCTAAGGGTCGTGAAGATGATGTTGAATGTTTGTGTGGTGTGTTTTCATCAGTTCCACTTCCTTAACTTGACTTAGAAGGTCGAATCATATCATAGCGGCCTCTCATCACATGTTTACCCCGATTGGATGGTTTCTTGGGTAGATGTGGGAGGAGGGTGTTACAAAAGGTATATTCGTTTCCAAATAAAGTATCCAAAGGAAATGTTAAATAAATTTTGCATCAAAGAATGCTCACCTATCAACACTGCTATGGTCACAAGATGCAAGTTGAGAAAATATGATGAATCCTTTGATGCCAATAAAATTATGTATAAGTCAATGATTGGAAGCTTACTATATCTAATAGCATCCAGAGTAGAAATAATGCAAATTGTTGGTTTGGTTGCAAGGCTACAACCTGCTCCAAAGGAGAGTCATGTGCTAGCTATGAAAAGAATCTTTTGGTATTTGAAGGGCACAGCGAATCTTGGATTATTGTATACAAAGGGTCAAGGTTTCACCTTAACAACATATACATATGCTAACTAAGAAAGTAGTTTGGATGATAACAAAAGAACTAGTGGAGGGGCATTATTTTTAGGAAATTGTCTAATTTCATGGCTAATTAAGAAACAAACTTCTATCTCCTTATCCACTGTTGAAGCAAAATATATTGCAACAACAAATTGTTGCACTCAAATTGTATGGATGAAATAAAATTTGCAAGATATGAAGGTAAATCATGATCACCCTATTCCCATTCTCTGTGATAACACAAGTACTATCAATACATCAACGAATCTTATTATATACTAAAAAACTAACCACATCCCTATGAAAAATCACTTTCTTAGAGAATAACTAGTTGATTAGAATTTGAAGTTAGAATATATTTCTTCAAAAGAACATGTTACCAATATATTTACCAAACCACTACCTGAAGAATACTTTGAATATCGTAGAGAGAGGTTGGGAGTGACCTCTCCTTCACTTTCTCAATAATAGGATAAGTTCACATCTGCAGTTCACCACACCATGTCTTTCTCACAAGGTGCATTGTAGAAGACATAGTGTTATTCATATATAGAAAAATCATAGGGAGAGTATTTCATTAGTTGGATAAGTTGCAAATAAAGAGAAACATTATTTCAATTGGAGCAACTCTTTGATGTCAAATGAGTTAAGTTGTAGACAAAAGGAATAATAAGCCCAGAGGGAATAGTCCCAACAAGAAGAAGGCAAAAGGAAGTTCAAACATAGAGGAAGAAATCTCATGAACAGAGTTATTTAAGAGGAAGCGTTACATGTAGGATCAAATAAACACAACCTTGAAAGGAGGAGTCAATTTGTAATCAAAGGAATTACATACAAAATATAGACTTGCAGATACAATGAAAAATAATAACCAATTGGAGAATTTTATATAGTCAAACATGGGGAGTTAGAAGAATGAAAACTCTCAGACAACTAGGGGGAGTTCCACAAGAATTATAGATAGAATGCACTTCAATATGGGAAATATTTTATCATAAAATATGCATAAGGGGGAGTCTCATTCATAGCAAGTATATCCCCTTGCCATTGATGTCAAAGGGGGAGAAATTGCAAATTGGTAGCAATGCTCAACTGTTAGGTGTTTCCATCAATGAAAAAGGTGGAGATTGTTGATCGTAGTGTTGTCATGTATGTCAAGGTAAAGGGGATCTTGATAAAATAAAAAAATTAAAAAAAGGAACTAAATGAAGCAATAGATCTATCAACCTCATCATATCAACTACCTCACAAAGTAAAGGATCAAGGAAACTCTGATATCTGATATAGTTAACACTTGGCTACAACTCCCAGTCACAGAGAACTAATAGGTTAGCACCTAAGGGCTAAGTGCCCTCAGAATGTCAGCACTTTTCCAAGAAAATGTTGTTAGGAAATCTTGATATCTAATATCTTTATGCTTGGGAGGTGGCAGTTCAACATACGATGAATAAGTGATGTAGCATGCTAGGTGGAGGAAAAATATTAATGGAGATGATATGGGAGTACCAAGAGAGGACATGTGTCACCTACATTTGAAGTTTTTGGCCAACCAACAGGGATTTGGAAAGTGACATTTGGTAGAGGACATGCCAATACAAAACATCTTAGATTAGCAATTTAATGCAGCTTGGATGAGATCAACAAATCTTGTCCACTTTGGGGGGTCCCAACATGTTTGATGCTTAACTAAAAGGGGGGTCCAAGATATCACCCTGGTTGTAAACCATTGGGATGCATGGTAGTAGTCTAGGAATATCAAGGGGCCCCTAACATATTTCCAAAACTTCCATCGACCACCCACCCCTCCCCCCCACCCCTATCGTCATATTGCTGATAAATTTGGTAGTGGATCCAAGTTGATGCTAGGCTAGGCACTGAAGGTTAATGTATATTGAGTACTGGGGGTCTATTAACATTAAAATGGAAATGGTTAAAAAATAATATATGATTATTTTAATTAAGAGGTTATTAGAAAACACCACATGGATTTAAAAATGCTAAGCATTTCAGTCACTAGTTGCTTGAGTATCTCGATATGATGTGAGCATAAACCCGGTGTGACACAACAATGGTGGTTCCCATATCGAGGTATCAGGCACTGGATTCTTTATTGATAAAGTGTTTCATAAAATGGTTATTGTTCCTGTATGGCGTGGAAATGACGTGGTAATGATAGGTCCCTTACTGGGGTACCAGAATGGTTAATGATGCTAGAGCACCCTGGTGTGTGATGTTCTAGTATGACAAGTAAAATTCCATTAGTTGACAGGAAATGAAACCATTCATTAGTTGATAGGAAAGAGTATTGGGTACCAGTATGACACAAAATATGAAGTGTTATAGTATGTGATGTTACAGTATGATGGATTAAAATAATGTTAGCATTTTTGATTTCCATAGTTTTTATTTGGGATGACTAATTGGTCCACATGGAAGCTAGAGTGTTGGTACTTAAGCTTTAGGCCCATGGTTTCCTGTGAGCCTTTGTATTAACCCCAGAAATATTCAATGTCATTACCATCTACATCAACTTACATCCAGATCATATTTCTACATTGTGTCGACTTGATGAAGCTATAACCTATAAAAAACTAAATCTGGAAGCCATAAAGAATGGATCAAAAGTGAAATTGTGGATATTTGATGCAGAGAAAAAGTGAAAGGAAAGTATAAATTATATGAGGCCTAGCATGAAGAAATCTTGAGATGAAGTATAAGGAATACATGTATCATGTGCAGGGAATTTTTCCAAAACAAAGTTTCAAAGTGTGTAATGAAGTATGTGAAGATGATGTTATTAGAAGCATGCAATAATGTTGTTTATATGAGTAAAGGGTTCAAATGTCTGAGGTGCACATATTTGAATAAGCAGTAGAATAAGTCAATGACCAACAAGGGGAAGAGTGAACATCAATACATCGAATATGATTAGTGAAGTAAGATTGAAGAATTTGTGAAATGAAGGAAATAGTGCAAAACGATAGAGATGATTGGATCAACATTAGTCAAAATACAAATCATAATTAATAGAGGGAATCAATGTCTCCTATAGGTTGGTGCCTGCAAAGTAGCAAAGGGGATTGGTGTCTCTTGTAGGTTGGTGCCTACAAAACAACAGAGGGGATTGGTCTCTCCTTCAAGTTAGTGATTATAAACAATTAAGAGATTGGAGTCTCATATAGGTTGGCGCCTACAAATTAATGTAACAATAGGTTAGTGCCTACAAGATCAAGTATTCAAATGAGCTTTGTGGTTTTCTCCCTTTAAGGATTTCCATGTGCATCTGGTGTTCCTATTTGTTTCTTATGTGATTCATGCATTATATGGTTTGAATTATTTAATAAGTTTAAATTGGCCATTATATTGATCCCCCCCCCTAGTATAATGTTAATTCCAACAATCACGAATAGAGCTACCAACATAGCAATGTGGTGGATGAAAGTAATAAGTTGTGATAAATATGCTAAGAAGAACCTCGAGGCTATTGGCTATGTGAAGAAATGGAGAACCTAAAACCCTAAATATTGAATTAATCTTGAAGCCCGTGGATATATTCTTACCTATGGAAAGCTACACAACTATAATTTTCAAAATTGAAAACCAATGTCGTCACATGTAGAAGAGAAGGAAGCATCGAGAAGAACATATCAATGACCATTAAAAATAATTTATTGGTATTCAATGAAAATGGTTGTCGATACTTGCTTCCTTTTCCCTCAACAAATTCTATGTTTTTTTTTTAAAGGTGAGAACTTTATCATAATTCAATTATCCACTAGTAAGGAGGACAATCATCACAAAATTATTTTTAGGTCCTACTTCAAAACCAAAAAGGGGTAGCTTTAAACTAGTATCCAGTAAAAGTTTGTTTCCCTTATACTCATTGGTGAGAATATTGACAGTGGGATCATATGATTTTTAATAACATTTAATATTAATTCTATAGATAAAACTAATTATTTGTTAAAAAAAAAAAACACAACGATTTTTCTTTAATAAAAAAGATTGTTACATGCACATATGTCTTGTAAGCTACCATGCCCTCTATCTACTTCAAATTACAGAAATGTGATAGAAGAAATAAGCAATTGTTCTTATCCTAAAATAATAGAAGAAATAACCATAATTCCATAGCTAGCAAGAGCAATCATGTTCTGTATCTTGTAATGTGCGCCCAACAATGTCTTGCAACAATTAATAAATCAGGAAAAGGAAGAAATGTCCATCAATGTGTGAAAGACCTTGATTGGCAGATAACTCCATTGTCTAGGATTTCGAAGCTCATTAACCCTACTCTATCTGTAGCTCCCCTTTTTGACAATCTGTCTGCTAAATGATATTGCTCCCTGTATATGTGGCATAATGCAATGGATGAAAAGATAGAAGATGTTATCACTCAGGTTGTTCCCTTTGACTCCCAAGGGAATACGGCCGAGGTAACCACTAACCAATCTTTTGGTCACAGGTTCTAGCCTACCTGTGACTAGAGAGGGCTCTCTCTTTATGATTTAACGTTGTTTGTATAAGGTTTTAGGCTAGTTATGATGCTCAAGGTTTTGTTTAGGAATTTGCTAGATGGTGACTTCAGTCAAGATATATATGTGCTTACCAGGGTGTTCTAGCCCATTAGGCATGGAGTCAGTGACGCTAAATCAGTTTGTTATGTCTGAGTTGTTGCCATAGTGATGCTGCAGAGCCAGATAGGTGTCTGAGAAACAATTCTTTGAATCTGTGATTAAATGTGAAATAACCAGGGTATGAAAGGAAATTAAGAATCTTTCAACAAACTGGTATGGAGAACAGTGAGAATATTATTTAGAAGCAGTGAAGAATTTCTACATAACATTCATATTTATAGAATTAATGAAAACATGAGCAATTAAGAATTCATGTTCATGGTCAATTCTGAAGAAAACATTTACAGCAATAGAGATTGAGCACAAGGTGTAGTCAAACATTTCCTGTACTATTCCTTTTCCCTACTGCTAGATTAGTGAAACATGTATATGATTTAGATAAACATAAGAAGACAATACATAGATTGAGAAAACTTATTGTTCCATCAGATAGCACAGGAGTTCTGCAACAACACGCATAGCATCACCAAGACATCAAACATTCAGGAAATCACTGAGCTTTTCCAGCCTTTTTCATTAGATAATCTGAAAGTATACAATACATTTGCCTCAGAATGAAAATCACCAACCCCTTATACGTTGCCAGGGGAGGTATATATACATAATTTACATAAGAAAATATCTAGCTGAAGAGTAAATTCTTCATTAATGTCATGCCAACTCCTGGAGTGTTGTAGCTGAGGGAGTAAATGCTGTAGTAACTCTTCAGTGCCTTAGCTGTCCAAAATGGTCAGAAAATGTTGACTTTGTGGCTGTTGGAGTCGGCTGAGGATACGTTGTCCAAAAATTGCGTATTTATCTCTTTTGCTTACTGCCGCTGTCTTTAGCTGAGTCATCCTTTCGGCTGCCTTAAATGTTGTCTTTATTCTGCTGTTTGATTCTTGCTGAGTTGGAGCTGGCAATGACCGAGCAACTGAGGCTATTGTGGCAAAATTTGAAGCATTGCCTGCCACCAATCCTCCTTGGGCATTTGATGTCTTCGAATCTTCACTAAAGTTTCATCCGCCTCTGTATATCTGTAAAAATTTGGAGGAATCTCAAAAAGGTGATTTACCTCATTTTCAATAAAAAACAGACCTTCAAGTTTATTGTATAGGCTATGCCCTGTTGGAGGCCCTGTTTCCTCAGAAGTACTGCCAGATGTAGTGATTTGATTTTCAATATAATTCGACATTCTGGTGGCATATTGCTCTCGGGGGATCAGTCTTCCTACACCGTTTAGTAAGCTGGGCAATCCCTTTTGTTGCAGTGCTCCCATTTTGAGTTTGTACTCATCCACCTCAGCCTGTATCTCATAGCATTTCCTCTCCACGGTTTGTACAAAATTCCTGAGAGTTAGCACCTTTTTAGCTGTAAGGACAGCCTCTGTTCTGTTGACAATGCCGAAGGCTGCCAGTTCTTCCTTAGTCTGGTTATTCAAAAAATCAATCATTCTATTGGCCTGCTCAGGCCTGTTTCCCAGCACTGTTTTGGCCTTCTGGATCTCTATCTGTGCTTGCCCAATTAAATCCATTTGTTCATGTACAGTTTTAATTGACTTCCATTGTCTGGTGATGGATTGGTCAATTCTGGCCCACAGAATTCTTTTTATTTCAGCCATAGTGCTTTCTAGATTAAGCTCTTTCTCCAAGGCCTTTATCTTTTCTTTGAGGGCCTTTATTTCTCTTCCTTCCTCTGCCACAGTCATCTTTGATTTATCATACTTGGTCTCTATTTCTGCCAATTTTTCCTTGGCTTGCTTTATCTCAGTGGCCTGGAGCTCCATTTCTTTAATAGCCCTAGTCAATTCTTCCATGCTTGTACTGGAGTCTGGAGCTGCTGTTGTTGCTACTTCTGTTGTGGCTGTGGTTGTCACAAGGGCTATTGCTGCCTCTGTTGTTGTTGCGGTGGTTGAAGTAGTTGGAGGAGCTTGGGATGTAGATTCTCCCTGCTTATCTTGTAGTGCCTCTTCAAGTTCCTTCTCCAAATCGAGGACCTTCTGGTTGAGCTGCATTATGAGATCCAGTTGCTCATCGGCCTCCTTTTCCTTCTGTAATTCTGCTGTTTGAGGGTGCTCTGTGGGCAGCAGCTTTAACCTTTTCTTTAGTGCATTAAGGTCATCTTCTTTTTTCTTCAGGAGGGCTCTTACGCCCTTTGGATCCTTAGGATCATGTCCTAAGTCGATGATGATGTCCTCCAGTGATTTTATTCTGTTGTCCTTGGCCATGGAGGACATTCTTTCAAAATCCAACTGAATGTTGGTATTTTTCAGTGATTCTTTTAATTCATGGGCCATGGTTGCCCTATCCACCAAGGTGGCATAGACCATTTCTCCAGTTTGCTTGTGGAGTTCTATTTGGTCCATGGGGTGAATGTCCTTTGCCATGACCTCCATCCTTGTCCTTACAAAATCTGCAGCTAATTTAGGCTGCGACACTTTAGGCTTAAAGTGACTGAGGATCATTTTCTCCTCGTGAAGGTCATAAACAGACATCAGCCTTTCTTGCTGGGCTGGGGTTGCATTTAGGAACTGTTTATACACTTCTACCCTTAGCAAGTCATTTTGTGCCTTTATTTGTTTGAAAGAAGCCTTAGTGCTTGTAGGCTTCTTGCTCTACTGAGTGGAGGATGACACCTCCAAGCCATGCTGCACTCCCTGCTCCTGCTGAAAGGAGCTTGTACCTGTTTGATGGCTGCCTTCCCCATCTTTCCTTGGGCTGTCAAGGACTTCTTCACTGATTTCTTCTACCTCTGGGGAGTCAACCCTTTGCCTTTTGGACTCCGGTTGCTGGGAGGATCCACTTGCAGGAGTGGACTCTTCTCTGTCTCTTTTCTTACCCCTCTCCTCATGTGCTGGGGTCTGCAAAATTGGTGCTGCTGGTGGCTCTGCTTGTGGAGGGGGGGTCTGCTCTTGTTGCTGCCCAATTCAGGAGGCAGGCTGTTCTTTTACTGTTTCTTCTTCAGCACCCATTATTCCTTTACCCTTGTCTGTACCTGATGCTGCTGTAGAAGGTGCCTGGGTGGCTGGTGCAGTTGTTGTGGCTGAGGTCCCTTCTCCCACTGGATGTGGTTGCTTGAAGATTACCTGCTGCACAGAATCCAAGTCAAGAGTTTTTTCCAAATCCTTGACATTCTTTTGCATTATCTCTTCTTCAGTCAATTTTTCAATTAATGTATCTGGTTTCCATTCTTGCTGATTGGCATGCTGTTCAATGTGTGGATATTTGCAATGCTCATATCCTAGCAGCCTGTACTTTACTCTTCTAGCAGTGATGAAGCCATCAGGGTCATAGGGGACCCACCGGAAGCTTTTTGAGAGCTTGTACTTCTCTTTGAGGATTAGTTCAGCATCTTGCCATCCCTCTTTCTTATTCATAATGAAGGGGCCCAGGTGGTGCTTGAACTTGAGATGGTCTTTCTTTTTGGAGCTGTGAAAGTGAGTGAGGTCAGAGTGAATAAGCTGCCTATAATACTCCAAGGCAAAAAGTCTCATGGGCACATATTTTGGGAGCCTGTATGGACAGAGCTCACAACCATAGATTCTGATGACTGTATGATCCTGGTATAGGTACTAATCACCTATTTTAAAATTCTTGGAGAGCTGCAGGATTTTCTGCATTTCAAATGACACTCTGGAAGGAGGGGACCTCATCAACAAACAAGAGACTGGGTAAACAAATTGATCAATGAATTCACAATATGAATAAGGTGAATCTTGCACTCGGTGGAAGACAGATGTCCAGAAGATAACAGATCTTCTTTCTCCTTTAGAATCCAGCTTTTTGATGTGGCATGGAAAAGCCTCGGACTGATAGTACATGAACAGGTGGTAGATGTAAGATGAATACTTGAAGATGCCCTCCCTGTCTACTTTGAAAAGCTGCTCATGTATTCTGTTGGCTATGAACTTGGCAAAATTGTATTTGTAGGCAGGAGGTTGGCCTGGGCTATAGGCAGATAGTAACACCAACACTGTTTCATCAACAAATTCGCTGGTTTTGGACCCCAAAACATAGGCAATCATGTCCAACAGAAACTTGCCCACCTCAGTAAAGTGCACATACAAATAGGGAGGTGGCCCAGTGGGCTGGCGGTCAGGCCTCATAAATGTCTGGGTGATTTTCTGAATGTCAGCAGTGGACATCTTGGCACCTGTATCCAGCATATAGTTCATAGAGAAAGGGAACAGCAGCTGAGTTTGTTTGAAATTGAGCATTTGGTTGATGGACTCAGCATTAATGTGAAAGAGGATGCTCCCAGATGGAGACTTGATAGCTCTTTGACTGGCATCATAATTCTCAGCACACAGTCGGATAATCTCTGGAAAGATATTGACAGAGGGGAGGAAGTAGTAAGGGAGATTGGATTCCCATATCCCATATTTGTCATTATTGTTTAAGTAATCATCTCTCAATTCCCTAAAGGTCTGCAAATGGTTCCTATCCCCCACAAAGTCTTGGATGAGGAAATCTCTGTCAGCAAGGGGCAAGGACTCCAGGTTTTTATTTGGTGCATTTATGGGGGCAACACTAAGAGCTGTGGGTGCAGGAGCAGCCATTCTGTAGTTTCTCAATTGAACAAGGTAAGTATACTAGCTTGCAAGGTTCCTCAAAGCTCAAGTGACAGACTCAATGTAAATAATGTTAGGAATTCTCTTCAAATGGAATAGGCAAGCTATGCAAGACTGTCTCTGCTTTGCTTGGGTAAATTCACAGGGATTGTGAATTGATGAGGATGAATTGCAGAGGGTGTGTAGGATTCAAATTGGTGAAATGTAGCTTTGGGCATGCACTCGGCAAAAGGGAACAATTCCGGGCAACTCGAGGATAAATTTGTAAATTTAGACCGTGAATTTATCGTTTCAATATCAAATTATGGAGCTGGGGCAATGCAGGTTGCTTTAGTTCAAATTTAAGTAGTAGACAGTCTTCAATTTGGGATTTGATAGGTGCTTAATGGAGAATTTGCAGAGAAATGGCATGCATAGGGGCAAAACAAGAGAATTGCGGTGAATACCTGGATGAACAGTGCGGAAAACCTTCGGGCTGAACAGCGGGTGCACAATGTAGCTGAATTGATAAGTTGTGGCGGCTGCAACTTTGAATTTGGCGGTAGGAGGCAGTTTCGCGGTGAACAAGCTAACAACGGCTCTGTCCTTTTCGCGTGAAAATGACATAAAACGACTAGTTTGGGCGCTTTTAACGACAAATTTGGACAAAAAGGGTCATTGGCGCTTTTCCTCCGATGACGTCAGCATGATGCCATGGCGGGCCCGGGGTACGGAGGGTGACGTGGGCGCTGAGCTGGAGGCCAGCATGGCGGGACAGGGTGGCGGGCGGTGTGGGGTGGCAAGGTTACGTGGAGGCTACGAGGCGCGGGGGTGGGGTCGGGGAGGTGACGTCATGATGACGTGGAGGTGACGCGCCATGAGAGGGGCGGTATCGGGGAGAGTGGTAAGCGGTCTCCCCGCACCGCTTTTGGGCGAAGGCGGTATCGGGGAGGGGGGCTCCGAACAACCCCGCCGACTGCCACGCGTCCCGTGTACGGGAGCCAATACCGCTATCTCCCCGGATGTTAAAGGGAGATGGGTTGAGATTTGAAAATGCCCGCCCATCGTTGGATCGGGGGCGGCGGATGATGGACGGCTGGCGGGCACCCCGACCCATCATGCACGTTTGGGGGGGACCCACTGGCGGATTTAAATATTCATTTTAATATTTGGGTATTAGACTTTGGTTAAGCGGGTTTCTGTGGGTTTTTCGGGGTATGGGTTAATCTGTCAGGGGTTGAACAAAGGGTTAGACTTAGGTTTGAGCAGAGGGAAATGGGTTTTTCATGAATTTTTTGGAAAAGAGGGGAAATGAAGGTTTAGGGTGGGCTATTAGTCTAACCAGGGGTTAGAGTAATTCCCAAAGCAGGGTTGACCATAGTCACTGGTGAACTAATGTCTCCCTTGGACCAGCTATTCAGCTATAATGCTGAAGGGGGGATATTTATACATTGTTTGGGGTTTATACACCATGGTGTTATAATAATAGGGAAAGGGGAACATAGGGGATTTAATGTAGATACAGTTAGTAATTAGTACTGGGAGGGGAATGAGAATGGGAAGTGGTAGTTACTAAGCTTTTCAGGAATCAAACTTAGTTAGGAAGTAGATCAAAATGAAAATAATTTTACACAAGAAATGTGGCTTCTTATCAAAGACAGAAGTCATTTATGACATGAAATTTTCACCAATGAAGAGTGTAAGGAGGACTGTTCAGGCAAATCCTGCAGTGCTCATGGGGAGGTTAGTAAGAAACTTTTGAAGGGGATGAGGGAGGTTAGTGATGGTTTAGTAGTATTCCAGATAGGCCATTTCTCTTGCCTTTCCCTTGCTGATAACCACTTTGTGATTTATTTCAAGTGATATGCTTGGATCTTGCTTTCTGCAACCTTCAACTGCCTACCCTGCCTATTATGCCTAACATTTTTTCTTCCTTTGTATGGGTGCGCTTAGCCTTGCAAACCCTGATAATTCTCTTTTCTTTTTGCTGCCCTCCTATCTAGGTCTACCCTTATGACTTCCAAGGGCCCAGATTAATCAGTTGGGCTCCTTTCTTTCTCTATCCACCTAGTCATCTGTCAAGCTTGAACTGTTTGAACAGGTACTTCCTCTCTAGTCTACAACATGAAATTTAAAACATGGAGAGGCCCAGCTTGTGCTGTTGGGCCACCCATCAAAGTAGCAGTGGCAATTTGGACTAGCCACTTTCCTGGTCTTTGTTTGGGGTTCATTTCTTTTATTTTTTCTTTGACCAATTCATTTTCTTGCCCTTTGATTTTTCTTTTAAGGCATACCCTCTTTACATTTTTTAACTGTCTGCTTTCTTCACAAAAATGGAACCTTAGTGGTATGGAAGGTGAAAATTTTTGGCACCTCCACTGTCAATCATGAAAGATGAAAACCTATTGGTATAGGAGGCTAACAGTGGCTCCACTTGGGGATGGCTTTTCCAGATGAAAAGACAAGAACAGCAGGTCAGATTGCCTGAGTTTCTGCTCCCTTGCTGCTGGCTGAATTTCTCTGTTGTTGGAGCCCAATGGTTAGGACCCTAAATAGTTGCCAGCAGCACCCAGTAAGTTGATTTGCTGTGAATTTGCAGATCTGTTTTTTACCTGTTTCTCAAACTTTCTCTTCCTGATTTGATAGTTACCCTTTGCTTTGCTTGCTGTCCAAATTCCAGGATCCATATTTCCCAAAAAATATCATAGTATTTCATCCTGGTCTTCTCAAAAATATGATGCACTTTGCTGATTTACTTATCTGCTGTAATTTAAAATACTGGAAATACAAATATTTATGTACAATACATTCCTGTTTAGTGTTTGATCAAGGGGAGTCAAAATAATGCTTGAGCATTCTTCCATTAACTGGGCCTTCCTCAGTGTTTGAGCCATCCAAACTTCTTAGAAAATAGGTGTTGTTTCCTTGTATAGCATAGATGACATAGGGTCCCTTCCATAAAAAATCAAACTTACCATGTTTGCCTTTGTCTTCCCTTCTGGAATCCCATCTTAACACTTTATTTCCTATATAGAAATCTTCAGCTTTGGTTCTTTTGTCAAATATTCTTTTAAGCTTTTCTTGTAGAATCTGAGTTCTTTGATAGACTTCTTCTCTTGTTTGCTGTAAATGAATTGTTTGATTAATTCTTCTTTGGATATCATTGGGCTCAGCTTGTATTTCTTGCAGCAGTTTAATCACAGGAATTCCTAGAGATGTAGGAAACCTTGCTTCTAGCCCATAGACCAGTTCATATGGGCTCATGCCAATTGATCTCTTGGTGGTCAGTCTATCAGCCCATAGTGCATTTACCAACTTTTTATGCCAATTCTTTTTGTTTTCTTCCAAAACCTTTTTGATGATGTTGATGAGACTTTTATTGGAAGATTCAGCTAGGCCATTACCTTGAGGGTAATAGGCAGTGGAATGACCTAGGGTCATGTGATACTTGTGACAAAAATTGATCATTTTCTTGGATTTAAAAGCTGCAGCATTGTCTGTGATAATTTTGTCTGGACAGCCAAACCTGGACAAGATGTTGGTTTCTAGAAATTGTATAATAATGGAGTCATTGGCCTGCCTGCAAGGGATGGCTTCTATCCATTTGGTGAAATAATCTGTGGCAGTGAGAATCCACCTATGCTGGCCAGAGGATGGAGGATGAATTTCACCAATGAAGTCTAAACCCCATTGCTGGAATGGTCTCTCAGTTGAAACTGGTTTAAGTGGTAAAGGCAGCAGTTTCCTCTTGCCCTCAAAAATTTGGCATTTGTGGCAAGACATTACAAATTTCTTCACATCAGAAAACAAGGAAGGCCAATAAAATCCAGCCCTTAGGATTTTATCAGCTGTGGATTTCCAGTATAAGTGTCCTCCACAGTCACCTGCATGAAATTCTTTGAGGACATTATCAGTTTCTTCTATTGTTAAGCAATTGAGTAAGATTCCTTCATGATTTCTCCAAAACAAAACATTGTCAATAATACAAAACTTTGATGCTTTCATCTTTAAGAATCTTTTCTTGGTTCTGGACAACCCTGGAGGAGCTTGCAGGTTCAATAATACAAAACATATATCAGTATACCAGGGAGATTGCATAAAGGCTTGGTTGATCTGTGGAGTCGCCATCTCCTGTTCGTCGTCCAGTTCATTAATATCAAGGGCTTGAAAATTAGTTTCAGTCATTAGTTTAGCTAGGCCTTGTCCTTTTATCAGTTTGGTAGGTTTAATCTCAATGTCATATTCTAAGATATTGGCAATCCATTTGCCCCTCTTGCCTTCAATTCCATCTTGGGTTAGAATATCTTTGACCACTGCATTAGGAACATAAGCAATTATGTGAGAGTAAAGGATATAGATTCTGAATTCCTTGATGGCTTTTACCAATGCATAGGCTTGTTTTTCCATGATCTGATATTTCAAAGGAGCATCCCTAAGGGCTCTACTAAAAAATGCAATGGGTTTTTCACAGCCTTGGTCATCTTTTTGCAGCAAAACAGCAGCAATTGTATGCTCAGAAGCAAAAGAGAAAATCAGGAAATCTTGATCAAATCTAGGGCTTGTGAGGACTGGTGTGTTTGTTAATGCTCTCTTGATATCCTCAAAGGCTTGTTTAGCTTCCATAGTCCATTTGACCTTGGAATCCTTTCTCAGCATATTGTTTAGCAGTCTAATGAGTTCAGCCAAGTTAGGAATGAACCTCCTCAAGAAGTTGATCTTTCCTAGAAAGCTTTGCAGTTCTTTGATGTTTCTTGGATGAGGTACTTGTAGGATAGCTTGAATTCTGTCTGGGTCAATCCTAATACCATCTTTTGAGATTATATGGCCCAGGAGTTTGCCTTCTTCCAGCCCAAATAGTGATTTCTTTGGGTTTAGTGATATGCCATACTTTCTACAAATTGTGAAAACTTGTCTTAAGTGTTCTAAGTGTTCTTGATCTGATTTTGAAAAGGCAGTTAGATCATCAAGATAGACAACTAGGAAGTCATGAATTTCCTTGGCAAAGGCAATATCCATTGCTCTTTGGAATGTGGCCCCTGCATTTTTAAGTCCAAAAGGCATTTTGACATATTTATAGGTTCCCCAAGGGGTTGTGAAGGCAGTTTTGTCTTGATCATCCGAATGTACTAAAATCTGATTGAATCCTGAGAAACCATCTAGTAGAGAGATCCTAGCAGCTCCCACTACCCTTTGCAAGATGTGGTCCATTTTAGGTAAGGGATAATGGTCTTTGAGAGATACTTTGTTCAGATTTCTTAGGTCAACACACAGTCGGATTTCCCCTGTCTTTTTTCTAGTAGTCACTAGATTTGAAATCCACTCTGAGAATCCGATTGGGGCAATGATCCCAGCTTCATACATCCGCTTAACTTCTTTTCAATAAGGGGAAGTAGGACTGGATTGACTCTCCTAAGATTTTGTTTGAAAGGCCTTTGATTTTCTTTCAGAGGGATAGTGTGTTGGATAACTGATGTATCATAGGATTTAAGGTCCTCATAGCTCCAGGCAAAGACATCTTGAAACTCTTTAAATAACTCAATGTATTTCAGTTTCTGCTCAGGTGGTAATGCTTTGGATAATTTGACCATTTTGGGATTTTCAGGGGTCCCAATATTACAATCTTCTATTTCAGCATTTAGTGGTTGCATTTTTGGTTTTCTTGAGATATCATTTGAATCGAACAGATCCTCCAAAGGGGTGAGACCTATGGGCAGAAAGTTATCCTTTAGGTCAATTACCTCATCTTCTACTTCAACCATTTCCTCTGCAGCATCTGATTGTTTCAATTCCTGTATAGTTTACTTGTTAAAGGTGGTAGGATGCAAAACTTGATCAGCTGTTTCTGCTGATATTTTCTGTGTAATTGTGCAGATCTGTGGTTGATCATCTCTAGTGCTAGTGTCAATGTTCATGCCAGAAAATTCTTCCTTCAAAGTGAGAAAGTTATTTATTTGTGTATTATTCTCAAAGACTTGCCAATTCTTGATGTTATCTGGAACTGAAGGTCTGTGTTTGATTTCAGCAGTAAATGTATGATTGGTTTTGAAAGGCAACTTACAAGTGCTGGCAAAAGTTGCCAAACTGTGAGCATGTAGATTGAGTTCTCTGGAAATTTTGGTTAACTGTGATTGTGAGAAGCTCTCAAGTACTTGGATAGCTGCCCCCTTGTATGCTTTCAACCTCAGATCATTTGTGGTGAAATTCCCCTTCATCTGTTGTATGACCAAGTCCGAATCTCCTAAGATTGAAACTTTAGTTGCACCTAGATTTTTTATAAGTTTCAGACCTAACAGAAGGGCCTCATATTTAGCCATGTTGTTGGTGCATCGAAAGTTTAGTCTGTATGCATGGCCCTCAGCTTGGTCATTGTGCATATTATGGATCCAGACTCCTGCCCCAGCTCCTAGCTTGTTTACAGAGCCATCAAATTCTAGATACCATAAGGTTTCATGATCAAGATTTAGATTGGGATCATCAGAAAGTTGGATGATGGGTAGGTTGGTTTCTTGCGAATCACTTAGTGTCTCCTTTTCCTTTTCCTTCTCATCGGCTATTCCTACAGTCCCTTGGTCTTTGAAAGTACATTGTTCATCTGACTCCTCGGTCTGTACTGTCATTAATAGGTCAGAATAAGCTTTATGACAGATGTCAGCATTGTAGAGGATAAATGAATCCATGTCTGAGTGTATCGAATAGATTGGGAAGTTTTGAGGCTTGTCTTGACTGCTTACCACATATTTCATCAAGGTTTCCCGGTACAATCTCTTTGGCTGCCCAAAGACTGAGATAGTTGCATAGGACATATCTAATTGCAGAGATCCTTGAAGTTTGGCCCCCCAGGATCTGGACAAGAGCATGCCATACTTAGGGGGTATGTCAGCTACCACTACATCCATCAAGATAGTTTTGGTTGGGTATTGAACTAGGGAGACACATAAGTCTTTAATCAGACCTAAACACCTGACTTGGCTTGAATCAAATGAGAATAGATCTTTGTAGGGTCTTGTGATGTCTAAGTCAAGTTTTTCCATCACAGATTTGGGCATTAAGTTGTGTGAGGCCCCAGAATCAAACATTGCATTATGTAGGACCTTATCATGAATGTTTAGGCTGACATAAAAGGGTGGCACCCCTCCATTCTCTGTTTTTCCATTAACCTCAGGTCCGAACAGCAATTCTGGTTGGTCATCTAGGACATTCACAGCATCTTTATTGTCTGATATTTGGAGTGATTTGTTGATCTGTTGTCTGTATATGTCATGTTTGGCTAATTCCGAAAGAGGAACTGATATCTTTAGCTTGCTTATTTCTGTTTCCAAGTTGAATGGTTTTTCTATTTGAATTTTGGCATTCATTGCAATAGTTTTTTCCTTTTCAGCTGAGTTATCAAGTGTCTTTTGCTCATAATTAAGTTCATTTTGAGTAAAACTGGTGCCATGTTTGTTTCCTAGGGGAGCATCTGCCTTTGTCTTTGATTGATGGGGAAAACATGGCTGATTTTGAGAGGACTGTTGCTCTGAAATGTCCTCCACAGTTACTTCTGTGACAAGTGAGTCTGAGTTGTCAGCTGATTTTGGGAGAGTATTATTTTCATTGATCTTTTTTGGCTGCTTATTGTATTTTGGTTTGAGGGGTGTAGGTACATCTATTGTTCTACTCCTTAGTTTGTACTGTTTGTGCACCTCATACACAGTTGCATCATAACCTTCTTTAAAATCAAATGATTCTCCTGACTTAGTGTGGAATTGACTGTAATTGTAAACCTCTTGGTCTTCTTGTGTTAAAAAGACTTGATTTTCACTGTCCAAACCCATCAGATTGATGTGAGGGTCCTCACTAGGTTCACTAGATGTTGAAGCCTCAGCATAATTTTCTTGAAAAGGAGGTCTGACATGCTGGTCAGGATCAGTCCTACCAACATTAGGATTTTGATTCTTTCTGAAGTTTGGGTTTCTAATATTGCTTGTTTGACCTTCCCATGATGATTTTCTTTCTATAGTTTCTACCCTGTCTCCAAGTCTATCCATCCCTTTGATGATTGCATCTAGCTTTTGCTCAAATGATGAGGGTTCTTCTTTGAAAGTGGTTCTCCTTTCAGTTCTTGCCCGGTTTCTTTTGGCAATCAGATTTGCCTCTACACTCACAGCTATGTTTTGCATGTCTGCTAGAGTAGCAGGGGCTCTTTCTCTTAGTTGATATGCCATGTCAGCATCAAATCCATCAGGGAATTTAATCAATGCTAAATCAGGTGGAGGTCTAAGGTTTTGAGGAATAGCATTATAAATAGTGTTGAATCTAGTGCAATAGTCCAAAACAGTTTCTTGTGGGCCTCTTCTTATGGTGTCATATTCAGATAAAATGTGCAGAGGGTCCTTTTTCTTTTCCCATCGGTTTAAGAAGGATTGGTAAAGGGCACCCGAATCAGCTATAGAATTTGGGGTCAGTGCCCTGAACCAGGTTCTTACTTCACCTGTCAGACTTTGGACAAAGATTTTCATCCTTACATCATCATCATCTATCTCATAGTTCTCAAAGTAGTCTTGCATTTTCTTAGTATGCTGTAAGGCAGTGTATGTACTGGTTCCATCAAAATAAGTGATTTTTCCTTGGTAATCCTGAGGCATGGCCCCAGGATTGCCAGGCAACTGAAGGGGTGCATAACGATTAGCCATATTTGGTGGGATAAGTGGGACAACTGGTAGAAGGGGAACAACTGGGACAGCAACAACAGTTTGTGTGTTGGTTGTAGACAATATGTTTTGTGAAGTGGATGATGAAGAGGGGGAGGAATGAGTTGTATGGAGGTGAACAGATGGCTTAACAGGGGTTGGAATAAAACTTTGCTGACCTGCCTCAGGGCTAGTTTCAGGGGATTGTTCAGGTTCCTTCTGGTTCCTATGAGTTTTATGGATCAAATTTGGATTCTCGAAAACAGGTGGGGGATTTGGGTCAGGATTTGACCTGGTGTGCCTAGTTCTCTTCTTAGGAGCCAGCTTCTGAACTTGTTTTTGGTATTTTTGAGGATATTTTTTAGAACTATTTTTAAGGGACTGCTTAAGCTTTTGGAACCACTGTCTAAAAACAGACAGCGGCTTAAAAATACGCTCTGGTCCCCAGTGGAGTCGCCAATTATGTTATCACTCAGGTTGTTCCCTTTGACTCCCAAGGGAATACGGCCGAGGTAACCACTAACCAATCTTTTGGTCACAGGTTCTAGCCTACCTGTGACTAGAGAGGGCTCTCTCTTTATGATTTAACTTTGTTTGTATAAGGTTTTAGGCTAGTTATGATGCTCAAGGTTTTGTTTAGGAATTTGCTGGATGGTGACTTCAGTCAAGATATATATGTGCTTACCAGGGTGTTCTAGGCCATTGGGCGTGGAGTCAGTGATGCTAAATCAGTTTGTTATGTCTGAGTTGTTGCCATAGTGATGCTGCAGAGCCAGATAGGTGTCTGAGAAACAATTCTTTGAATCTGTGATTAAATGTGATATAACCAGGGTATGAAAGGCAATTAAGAATCTTTCAACAAACTGGTATGGAGAACAGTGAGAATATTATTTAGAAGCAGTGAAGAATTTCTACATAACATTCATATTTATAGAATTAATGAAAACATGAGCAATTAAGAATTCATGTTCATGGTCAATTCTGAAGAAAACATTTACAGCAATAGAGATTGAGCACAAGGTGTAGTCAAACATTTCCTGTACTATTCCTTTTCCCTACTGCTAGATTAGTGAAACATGTATATGATTTAGATAAACATAAGAAGACAAAACATAGATTGAGAAAACTTATTGTTCCATCAGATAGCACAGGAGTTCTGCAACAGCACGCATAGCATCACCAAGACATCAAACATTCAGGAAATCACTGAGCTTTTCCAGCCTTTTTCATTAGATAATCTGAAAGTATACAATACATTTGCCTCAGAATGAAAATCACCAACCCCTTATACGTTGCCAGGGGAGGTATATATACATAATTTACATAAGAAAATATCTAGCTGAAGAGTAAATGCTTCATTAATGTCATGCCAACTCCTGGAGCGTTGTAGCTGAGGGAGTAAATGCTGTAGTAACTCTTCAGTGCCTTAGCTGTCCAAAATGGTCAGAAAATGTTGACTTTGTGGCTGTTGGAGTCGGCTGAGGATACGCTGTCCAAAAATTGTGTATTTATCTCTTTTGCTTGCTGCCGCTGTCTTTTGCTGAGTCACCTTTCGGCTGCCTTAAATGTTGTCTTTATTCTGCTGTTTGACTCTTGCTGAGTTGGAGCTGGCAATGACCGAGCAACTGAGGCTATTGTGGCAAAATTTGAAGCATTGCCTGCCACCAATCCTCCTTGGGCATTTGATGTCTTCGAATCTTCACTAAAGTTTCATCTGCCTCTGTATATCTGTAAAAATTTGGAGGAATCTCAAAAAGGTGATTTACCTCATTTTCAATAAAAAACAGACCTTCAAGTTTATTGTATAGGCTCTGCCCTGTTGGAGGCCCTGTTTCCTCAGAAGTACTGCCAGATGCAGTGATTTGATTTTCAATATAATTCGACATTCTGGTGGCATATTGCTCTCGGGGGATCAGTCTTCCTGCACCGTTTAGTAGGCTGGGCAGTCCCTTTTGTTGCAGTGCTCCCATTTTGAGTTTGTACTCATCCACCTCAGCCTGTATCTCATAGCATTTCCTCTCCACGGTTTGTACAAAATTCCTGAGAGTTAGCACCTTTTTAGCTGTAAGGACAGCCTCTGTTCTGTTGACAATGCCGAAGGCTGCCAGTTCTTCCTTAGTCTGGTTATTCAAAAAATCAATCATTCTATTGGCCTGCTCAGGCCTGTTTCCCAGCACTGTTTTGGCCTTCTGAATCTCTATCTGTGCTTGGCCAATTAAATCCATTTGTTCATGTACAGTTTTAATTGACTTCCATTGTTTAGTGATGGATTGGTCAATTCTGGCCCACAGAATTCTTTTTATTTCAGCCATAGTGCTTTCTAGATTAAGCTCTTTCTCCAAGGCCTTTATCTTTTCTTTGAGGGCCTTTATTTCTCTTCCTTGCTCTGCCACAGTCATCTTTGATTTATCATACTTGGTCTCTATTTCTGCCAATTTTTCCTTGGCTTGCTTTATCTCAGTGGCCTGGAGCTCCATTTCTTTAATAGCCCTAGTCAATTCTTCCATGCTTGTACTGGAGTCTGGAGTTGCTGTTGTTGCTGCTTCTGTTGTGGCTGTGGTTGTCACAGGGGCTACTGCTGCCTCTGTTGTTGTTGCGGTGGTTGAAGTAGTTGGAGGAGCTTGGGATGTGGATTCTCCCTGCTTATCTTGTAGTGCCCCTTCAAGTTCCTTCTCCAAATCGAGGACCTTCTGGTTGAGCTGCATTATGAGATCCAGTTGCTCATCGGCCTCCTTTTCCTTCTGTAATTCTGCTGTTTGAGGGTGCTCTGTGGGCAGCAGCTTTAACCTTTTCTTTAGTGCATTAAGGTCATCTTCTTTTTTCTTCAGGAGGGCCCTTACGCCCTTTGGATCCTTAGGATCATGTCCTAAGTCGATGATGATGTCCTCCAGTGATTTTATTCTGTTGTCCTTGGCCATGGAGGACATTCTTTCAAAATCCAACTGAATGTTGGTATTTTTCAGTGATTCTTTTAATTCATGGGCCATGGTTGCCCTGTCCACCAAGGTGGCATAGACCATTTCTCCAGTTTGCTTGTGGAGTTCTATTTGGTCCATGGGGTGAATGTCCTTTGCCATGACCTCCACCCTTGTCCTTACAAAATCTGCAGCTGATTTAGGCTGCGGCACTTTAGGCTTAAAGTGACTGAGGATCATTTTCTCCTCTTGAAGGTCATAAACAGACATCAGCCTTTCTTGCTGGGCTGGGGTTGCATTTAGGAACTGTTTATACACTTCTACCCTTAGCAAGTCATTTTGTGCCTTTATTTGTTTGAAAGAAGCCTTAGTGCTTGTAGGCTTCTTGCTCTGCTGAGTGGAGGATGACACCTCCAAGCCAAGCTGCACTCCCTGCTCCTGCTGAAAGGAGCTTGTACCTGTTTGCTGGCTGCCTTCCCCATCTTTCCTTGGGCTGTCAAGGACTTCTTCACTGATTTCTTCTATCTCTGGGGAGTCAACCCTTTGCCTTTTGGACTCCGGTTGCTGGGAGGATCCACTTGCAGGAGTGGACTCTTCTCTGTCTCTTTTCTTACCCCTCTCCTCATGTGCTGGGGTCTGCAAAATTGGTGCTGCTGGTGGCTCTGTTTGTGGAGGGGGGGTCTGCTCTTGTTGCTGCCCAATTGAGGAGGCAGGCTGTTCTTTTACTGTTTCTTCTTCAGCACCCATTATTCCTTTACCTTTATCTGTACCTGGTGCTGCTGTAGAAGGTGCCTGGGTGGCTGGTGCAGTTGTTGTGGCTGAGGTCCCTTCTCCCACTGGGTGTGGTTGCTTGAAGAATACCTGCTGCACAGAATCTAAGTCAAGAGTTTTTTCCAAATCCTTGACATTCTTTTGCATTATCTCTTCTTCAGTTAATTTTTCAATTAATGTATCTGGTTTCCATTCTTGCTGATTGGCATACTGTTCAATGTGTGGATATTTGCAATGCTCATAGCCTAGCAGCCTGTACTTGACTCTTCTAGCAGTGATGAAGCCTTCAGGGTCATAGGGGACCCACCGGAAGCTTTTTGAGAGCTTGTACTTGTCTTTGAGGATTAGTTCAGCATCTTGCCATCCCTCTTTCTTATTCATAATGAAGGGGCCCAGGTGGTGCTTGAACTTGAGATGGGCTTTCTTTTTGGAGCTGTGAAAGTGAGTGAGGTCAGAGTGAATGAGCTGCCTATAATACTCCAAGGCAAACAGTCTCATGGGCACATATTTTGGGAGCCTGTATGGACAGAGCTCACAGCCATAGATTCTGATGACTGTATGATCCTGGTATAGGTACCAATCACCTATTTTAAAATTCTTGGAGAGCTGCAGGATTTTCTGCATTTCAAATGACACTCTGGAAGGAGGGGACCTCATCAACAAACAAGAGACTGGGTAAACAAATTGATCAATGAATTCACAATATGAATAAGGTGAATCTTGCACTCGGTGGAAGACAGATGTCCAGAAGATAACAGATCTTCTTTCTCCTTTAGAATCCAGCTTTTTGATGTGGCATGGAAAAGCCTCGGACTGATAGTACATGAACAGGTGGTAGATGTAAGATGAATACTTGAAGATGCCCTCCCTGTCTACTTTGAAAAGCTGCTCATGTATTCTGTTGGCTATGAACTTGGCAAAATTGTATTTGTAGGCAGGAGGTTGGCCTGGGCTATAGGCAGCTAGTAACACCAGCACTGTTTCATCAACAAATTCGCTGGTTTTGGACCCCAACACATAGGCAATCATGTCCAACAGAAGCTTGCCTACCTCAGTAAAGTGCACATACAAATAGGGAGGTGGCCCTGTGGGCTGGCGGTCAGGCCTCATAAATGTCTGGGTGATTTTCTGAATGTCAGCAGTGGACATCTTGGCACCTGTATCCAGCAGATAGTTCATAGAGAAAGGGAACAGCAGCTGAGTTTGTTTGAAATTGAGCATTTGGTTGATGGACTCAGCATTAATGTGAAAGAGGATGCTCCCAGATGGAGACTTGACAGCTCTTTGACTGGCATCATAATTCTCAGCACACAGTCGGATAATCTCTGGAAAGATATTGACAGAGGGGAGGAAGTAGTAAGGGAGATTGGATTCCCATATCCCATATTTGTCATTATTGTTTAAGTAATCATCTCTCAATTCCCTAAAGGTCTGCAAATGGTTCCTATCCCCACAAAGTCTTGGATGAGGAAATCTCTGTCAGCAAGAGGCAAGGACTCCAGGTCTTTATTTGGTGCATTTATGGGGGAAACACTGAGAGCTGTGGGTGCAGGAGCAGCCATTCTGTAGTTTCTGAATTGAACAAGGTAAGTATAATAGCTTGCAAGGTTCCTCAAAGCTCAAGTGACAGACTCAATGTAGATAATGTTAGGAATTCTCTTCAAATGGAATAGGCAGGCTATGCAGGACTGTCTCTGCTTTGCTTGGGTAAATTCACAGGGATTGTGAATTGATGAGGATGAATTGCAGAGGGTGTGTAGGATTCAAATTGGTGAAATGTAGCTTTGGGCATGCACTCGGCAAAAGGGAACAATGCCGGGCAGCTCGAGGATAAATTTGTAAATTTAGACCGTGAATTTATCGTTTCAATATCAAATTATGGAGCTGGGGCAATGCAGGTTGCTTTAGTTCAAATTTAAGTAGTAGACAGTCTTCAATTTGGGATTTGACAGGTGCTTAATGGAGAATTTGCAGAGAAATGGCATGCATAGGGGCAAAACAAGAGAATTGCGGTGAATACCTGGATGAACAGTGCGGAAAACCTTCGGGCTGAACAGCGGGTGCACAATGTAGCTGAATTGATAAGTTGTGGCGGCTGCAACTTTGAATTTGGCGGTCGGAGGCAGTTTCGCGGTGAACAGGCTAACAACGGCTGTGTCCTTTTCGCGTGAAAATGACATAAAACGACTAGTTTTGGCGCTTTTAACGACAAATTTGGACAAAAAGGGTCATTGGCGCTTTTCCGCCGATGACGTCAGCATGATGCCATGGCGGGCCCGGGGTACGGAGGGTGACGTGGGCGCTGAGCTGGAGGCCAGCGTGGCGGGACAGGGTGGCGGGCGGTGTGGGGTGGCAAGGTTACGTGGAGGCTACGAGGCGCGGGGGCAGGGTCAGGGAGGTGACGTCATGATGACGTGGAGGTGACGCGCCATGAGAGGGGTGGTATCGGGGAGAGTGGTAAGCGGTCTCCCCGCACCGCTTTTGGGCGAAGGCGGTATCGGGGAGGGGGGCTCCGAACAACCCCGCCGACTGCCACGCGTCCCGTGTACGGGAGCCAATACCGCTATCTCCCCGGACGTTAAAGGGAGATGGGTTGAGATTTGAAAATGCCCGCCCATCGTTGGATCGGGGCGGCGGATGATGGACGGCTGGCGGGCGCCCCGACCCATCGTGCACGTTTGGGGGGGACCCGCCGGCGGATTTAAATATTCATTTTAATATTTGGGTATCAGACTTTGGTTAAGGGGGTTTCTGTGGGTTTTTTGGGGTATGGGTTAATCTGTCGGGGGTTGAACAAAGGGTTAGACTTAGGTTTGAGCAGAGGGAAATGGGTTTTTCATGAATTTTTTGGAAAAGAGGGGAAATGAAGGTTTAGGGTGGGCTATTAGTCTAACCAGGGGTTAGAGTAATTCCCAAAGCAGGGTTGACCATAGTCCCTGGTGGACTAATGTCTCCCTTAGACCAGCTATTCAGCTATAATGCTGAAGGGGGGATATTTATACATTGTTTGGGGTTTATACACCATGGTGTTATAATAATAGGGAAAGGGGAACATAGGGGATTTAATGTAGATACAGTTAGTAATTAGTACTGGGAGGGGAATGAGAATGGGAAGTGGTAGTTACTAAGCTTTTCAGGAATCAAACTTAGTTAGGAAGTAGATCAAAATGAAAAGAATTTTACACAAGAAATGTGGCTTCTTATCAAAGACAGAAGTCATTTATGACATGAAATTTTCACAAATGAAGAGTGTAAGGAGGACTGATCAGGCAGATCCTGCAGTGCTCATGGGGAGGTTAGTAAGAAACTTTTGAAGGGGATGAGGGAGGTTAGTGATGGTTTAGTAGTATTCCAGATAGGCCATTGCTCTTGCCTTTCCCTTGCTGATGACCACTTTGTGATTTATTTCAAGTGATATGCTTGGATCTTGCTTTCTGCAACCTTCAACTGCCTACCCTGCCTATTATGCCTAACATTTTTTCTTCCTTTGTATGGGTGCACTTAGCCTTGCAAACCCTGATAATTCTCTTTTCTTTTTGCTGCCCTCCTATCTAAGTCTACCCTTATGACTTCCAAGGGCCCAGATTAAGCAGTTGGGCTCCTTTCTTTCTCTATCCACCTAGTCATCTGTCAAGCTTGAACTGTTTGAACAGGTACTTCCTCTCTAGTCTACAACATGAAATTTAAAACATGGAGAGGCCCAGCTTGTGCTGTTGGGCCACCCATCAAAGTAGCAGTGGCAATTTGGACTAGCCACTTTCCTGGTCTTTGTTTGGGGTTCATTTCTTTTATTTTTTCTTTGACCAATTCATTTTCTTGCCCTTTGATTTTTCTTTTAAGGCATACCCTCTTTACATTTTTTAACTGTCTGCTTTCTTCACAAAAATGGAACCTTAGTGGTATGGAAGGTGAACATTTTTGGCACCTCCACTGTCAATCATGAAAGATGAAAACCTATTGGTATAGGAGGCTAACAGTGGCTCCACTTGGGGATGGCTTTTCCAGATGAAAAGCCAAGAACAGCAGGTCAGATTGCCTGAGTTTCTGCTCCCTTGCTGCTGGCTGAATTTCTCTGTTGTTGGAGCCCAATGGTTAGGACCCTAAATAGTTGCAAGCAGCACCCAGTAAGCTGATTTGCTGTGAATTTGCAGATCTGTTTTTTACCTGTTTCTCAAACTTTCTCTTCCTGATTTGATAGTTACCCTTTGCTTTGCTTGCTGTCCAAATGCCAGGATCCATATTTCCCAAAAAATATCATAGTATTTCATCCTGGTCTTCTCAAAAATATGATGCACTTTGCTGCTTTACTTATCTGCTGTAATTTAAAATACTGGAAATACAAATATTTATGTACAATACATGCCTGTTTAGTGTTTGATCAAGGGGAGTCAAAATAATGCTTGAGCATTCTCCCATTAACTGGGCCTTCCTCAGTGTTTGAGCCATCCAAACTTCTTAGAAAATAGGTGTTGTTTCCTTGTATAGCATAGATGACATAGGGTCCCTTCCATAAAAAATCAAACTTACCATGTTTGCCTTTGTCTTCCCTTCTGGAATCCCATCTTAACACTTTATTTCCTATATAGAAATCTTCAGCTTTGGTTCTTTTGTCAAATATTCTTTTAAGCTTTTCTTGTAGAATCTGAGTTCTTTGATAGACTTCTTCTCTTGTTTGCTGTAAATGAATTGTTTGATTAATTCTTCTTTGGATATCATTGGGCTCAACTTGTATTTCTTGCAGCAGTTTAATCACAGGAATTCCTAGAGATGTAGGAAACTTTGCTTCTAGCCCATAGACCAGTTCATATGGACTCATGCCAATTGATCTCTTGGTGGTCAGTCTATCAGCCCATAGTGCATTTACCAACTTTTTATGCCAATTCTTTTTGTTTTCTTCCAAAACTTTTTTGATGATGTTGATGAGACTTTTATTGGAAGATTCAGCTAGGCCATTACCTTGAGGGTAATAGGCAGTGGAATGACCTAGGGTCATGTGATACTTGTGACAAAAATTGATCATTTTCTTGGATTTAAAAGCTGCAGCATTGTCTGTGATAATTTTGTCTGGACAGCCAAACCTGGACAAGATGTTGGTTTCTAGAAATTGTATAATAATGGAGTCATTGGCCTGCCTGCAAGGGATGGCTTCTATCCATTTGGTGAAGTAATCTGTGGCAGTGAGAATCCACCTATGCTGGCCAGAGGATGGAGGATGAATTTCACCAATGAAGTCTAAACCCCATTGCTGGAATGGTCTCTCAGTTGAAACTGGTTTAAGTGGTAAAGGCAGCAGTTTCCTTTTGCCCTCAAAAATTTGGCATTTGTGGCAAGACATTACAAATTTCTTCACATCCGAAAACAAGGAAGGCCAATAAAATCCAGCCCTTAGGATTTTATCAGCTGTGGATTTCCAGTATAAGTGTCCTCCACAGTCACCTGCATGAAATTCTTTGAGGACATTATCAGTTTCTTCTATTGTTAAGCAATTGAGTAAAATTCCTTCATGATTTCTCCAAAACAATACATTGTCAATAATACAAAACTTGGATGCTTTCATCTTTAAGAATCTTTTCTTGGTTCTGGACAACCCTGGAGGAGCTTGCAGGTTCAATAATACAAAACATATATCAGTATACCAGGGAGATTGCATAAAGGCTTGGTTGATCTGTGGAGTCGCCATCTCCTGTTCGTCGTCCAGTTCATTAATATCAAGGGCTTGAAAATTAGTTTCAGTCATTAGTTTAGCTAGGCCTTGTCCTTTTATCAGTTTGGTAGGTTTAATCTCAATGTCATATTCTAAGATATTGGCAATCCATTTGCCCCTCTTGCCTTCAATTCCATCTTGGGTTAGAATATCTTTGACCACTGCATTAGGAACATAAGCAATTATGTGAGAGTAAAGGATATAGATTCTGAATTCCTTGATGGCTTTTACCAATGCATAGGCTTGTTTTTCCATGATCTGGTATTTCAAAGGAGCATCCCTAAGGGTTCTACTAAAAAATGCAATGGGTTTTTCACAGCCTTGGTCATCTTTTTGCAGCAAAACAGCAGCAATTGTATGCTCAGAAGCAAAAGAGAAAATCAGGAAATCTTGATCAAATCTAGGGCTTGTGAGGACTGGTGTGTTTGTTAATGCTTTCTTGATATCCTCAAAGGCCTGTTTAGCTTCCATAGTCCATTTTACCTTGGAATCCTTTCTCAGCATATTGTTTAGCAGTCTAATGAGTTCAGCCAAGTTAGGAATGAACCTCCTCAAGAAGTTGATCTTTCCTAGAAAGCTTTGCAGTTCTTTGATGTTTCTTGGATGAGGTACTTGTAGGATAGCTTGAATTCTGTCTGGGTCAATCCTAATACCATCTTTTGAGATTATATGGCCCAGGAGTTTGCCTTCTTCCAGCCCAAATAGTGATTTCTTTGGGTTTAGTGATATGCCATACTTTCTACAAATTGTGAAAACTTGTCTTAAGTGTTCTAAGTGTTCTTGATCTGATTTTGAAAAGGCAGTTAGATCATCAAGATAGACAACTAGGAAGTCATGAATTTCCTTGGCAAAGGCAATATCCATTGCTCTTTGGAATGTGGCCCCTGCATTTTTAAGTCCAAAAGGCATTTTGACATATTTAAATGTTCCCCAAGGGGTTGTGAAGGCAGTTTTGTCTTGATCATCCGGATGTACTAAAATCTGATTGAATCCTGAGAAACCATCTTGTAGAGAGATCCTAGCAGCTCCCACTACCCTTTGCAAGATGTGGTCCATTTTAGGTAAGGGATAATGGTCTTTGAGAGATACTTTGTTCAGATTTCTTAGGTCAACACACAGTCGGATTTCCCCTGTCTTTTTTCTAGTAGGCACTAGATTTGAAATCCACTCTGAGAATCTGATTGGGGCAATGATCCCAGCTTCATACATACGCTTAACTTCTTTTTCAATAAGGGGAAGTAGGACTGGATTGACTCTCCTAAGCTTTTGTTTGAAAGGCCTTTGATTTTCTTTCAGAGGGATAGTGTGTTGGATAACTGATGTATCATAGGATTTAAGGTCCTCATAGCTCCAGGCAAAGACATCTTGAAACTCTTTAAATAACTCAATGTATTTCAGTTTCTGCTCAGGTGGTAATGCTTTGGATAATTTGACCATTTTGGGATTTTCAGGGGTCCCAATATTACAATCTTCTATTTCAGCATTTAGTGGTTGCATTTTTGGTTTTCTTGAGATATCATTTGAATCGAACAGATCCTCCAAAGGGGTGAGACCTATGGGCAGAAAATTATCCTTTAGGTCAATTACCTCATCTTCTGCTTCAACCATTTCCTCTGCAGCATCTGATTGTTTCAATTCCTGTATAGTTTCCTTGTCAAAGGTGGTAGGATGCAAAACTTGATCAGCTGTTTCTGCTGATATTTTCTGTGTAATTGTGCAGATCTGTGGTTGATCATCTCTAGTGCTAGTGTCAATGTTCATGCCAGAAAATTCTTCCTTCAAAGTGAGAAAGTTATTTATTTGTGTATTATTCTCAAAGACTTGCCAATTCTTGATATTATCTGGAACTGAAGGTCTGTGTTTGATTTCAGCAGTAAATGTATGATTGGTTTTGAAAGGCAACTTACAAGTGCTGGCAAAAGTTGCCAAACTGTGAGCATGTAGATTGAGTTCTCTGGAAATTTTGGTTAACTGTGATTGTGAGAAGCTCTCAAGTACTTGGATAGCTGCCCCCTTGTATGCTTTCAACCTCAGATCATTTTTGGTGAAATTCCCCTTCATCTGTTGTATGACCAAGTCCGAATCTCCTAAGATTGAAACTTTAGTTGCACCTAGATTTTTTATAAGTTTCAGACCTAACAGAAGGGCCTCATATTCAGCCATGTTGTTGGTGCATCGAAATTTTAGTCTGTATGCATGGCCCTCAGCTTGGTCATTGTGCATATTATGGATCCAGACTCCTGCCCCAGCTCCTAGCTTGTTTACAGAGCCATCAAATTCTAGATACCATAAGGTTTCATGATCAAGATTTAGATTGGGATCATCAGAAAGTTGGATGATGGGTAGGTTGGTTTCTTGCGAATCACTTAGTGTCTCCTGTTCATTTTCCTTCTCATCGGCTATTCCTACAGTCCCTTGGTCTTTGAAAGTACATTGTTCATCTGACTCCTCGGTCTGTACTGTCATTAATAGGTCAGAATAAGCTTTATGACAGATGTCAGCATTGTAGAGGATAAATGAATCCATGTCTGAGTGTATCGAATAGATTGGGAAGTTTTGAGGCTTGTCTTGACTGCTTACCACATATTTCATCAAGGTTTCCCGGTACAATCTCTTTGGCTGCCCAAAGACTGAGATAGTTGCATAGGACATATCTAATTGCAGAGATCCTTGAAGTTTGGCCCCCCAGGATCTGGACAAGAGCATGCCATACTTAGGGGGTATGTCAGCTACCACTACATCCATCAAGATAGTTTTGGTTGGGTATTGAACTAGGGAGACACATAAGTCTTTAATCAGACCTAAACACCTGACTTGGCTTGAATCAAATGAGAATAGATCTTTGTAGGTCTTGTGATGTCTAAGTCAAGTTTTTCCATCACAGATTTGGGCATTAAGTTGTGTGAGGCCCCAGAATCAAACATTGCATTATGTAGGACCTTATCATGAATGTTTAGGCTGACATAAAAGGGTGGCACCCCTCCATTCTCTGTTTTTCCATTAACCTCAGGTCCGAACAACAATTCTGGTTGGTCATCTAGGACATTCACAGCATCTTTATTGTCTGATATTTGGAGTGATTTGTTGATCTTCTGTCTGTATATGTCATGTTTGGCTAATTCCGAAAGAGGAACTGATATTTTTAGCTTGCTTATTTCTGTTTCCAAGTTGAATGGTTTTTCTATTTGAATTTTGGCATTCATTGCAATAGTTTTTTCCTTTTCAGCTGAGTTATCAAGTGTCTTTTGCTCATAATTAAGTTCATTTTGAGTAAAACTGGTGCCATGTTTGTTTCCTAGGGGAGCATCTGCCTTTGTCTTTGATTGATGGGGCAAACTTGGCTGATTTCGAGAGGACTGTTTCTCTGAAATGTCCTCCACAGTTACTTCTGTGACAAGTGAGTCTGAGTTGTCAGCTGATTTGGGGAGAGTATTATTTTCATTGATCCTTTTTGGCTGCTTATTGTCTTTTGGTTTGAGGGGTGTAGGTACATCTATTGTTCTACTCCTTAGTTTGTACTGTTTGTGCACCTCATACACAGCTGCATCATAACCTTCTTTAAAATCAAATGATTCTCCTTAGTGTGGAATTGACTGTAATTGTCAACCTCTTGGTCTTCTTGTGTTAAAAAGACTTGATTTTCACTGTCCAAACCCATCAGATTGATGTGAGGGTCCTCACTGGGTTCACTAGATGTTGAAGCCTCAGCATAATTTTCTTGAAAAGGAGGTCTGACATGCTGGTCAGGATCAGTCCTACCAACATTAGGATTTTGATTCTTTCTGAAGTTTGGGTTTCTAATATTGCTTGTTTGACCTTCCCATGATGATTTTCTTTCTATAGTTTCTACCCTGTCTCCAAGTCTATCCATCCCTTTGATGATTGCATCTAGCTTTTGCTCAAATGATGAGGGTTCTTCTTTGAAAGTGGTTCTCCTTTCAGTTCTTGCCCGGTTTCTTTTGGCAATCAGATTTGCCTCTACACTCACAGCTATGTTTTGCATGTCTGCTAGAGTAGCAGGGGCTCTTTCTCTTAGTTGATATGCCATGTCAGCATCAAATCCATCAGGGAATTTAATCAATGCTAAATCAGGTGGAGGTCTAAGGTTTTGAGGAATAGCATTATAAATAGTGTTGAATCTAGTGCAATAGTCCAGGACAGTTTCTTGTGGGCCTCTTCTTATGGTGTCATATTCAGATAAAATGTGCAGAGGGTCCTTTTTCTTTTCCCATCGGTTTAAGAAGGATTGGTAAAGGGCACCCGAATCAGCTATAGAATTTGGGGTCAATGCTTTGAACCAGGTTCTTACTTCACCTGTCAGACTTTGGACAAAGATTTTCATCCTTACATCATCATCATCTATCTCATAGTTTTCAAAGTAGTCTTGCATTTTCTTAGTATGTTGTAAGGCAGTGTATGTACTGGTTCCATCAAAATAAGTGATTTTGCCTTGGTAATCCTGAGGCATGGCCCCAGGATTGCCAGGCAACTGTAGGGGTGCATAACGATTAGCCATATTTGGTGGGATAAGTGGGACAACTGGTAGAAGGGGAACAACTCGGACAGCAACAACAGTTTGTGTGTTGGTTATAGACAATATGTTTTGTGAAGTGGATGATGAAGAGGGGGAGGAATGAGTTGTATGGAGGTGAACAGATGGCTTAACAGGGGTTGGAATAAAACTTTGCTTACCTGCCTCAGGGCCAGTTTCAGGGGATTGTTCAGGTTCCTTCTGGTTCCTATGAGTTTTATGGATCAAATTTGGATTCTCGAAAACAGGTGGGGGATTTGGGTCAGGATTTGACCTGGTGTGCCTAGTTCTCTTCTTAGGAGACAGCTTCTGAACTTGTTTTCGGTATTTTTGAGGATATTTTTTAGAACTATTTTTAAGGGACCGCTTAAGCTTTTGGGACCACTGTCTAAAAACAGACAGCGGCTTAAAAATACGCTCTGATCCCCAGTGGAGTCGCCAATTATGTTATCACTCAGGTTGTTCCCTTTGACTCCCAAGGGAATACGGCCGAGGTAACCACTAACCAATCTTTTGGTCACAGGTTCTAGCCTACCTGTGACTAGAGAGGGCTCTCTCTTTATGATTTAACTTTGTTTGTATAAGGTTTTAGGCTAGTTATGATGCTCAAGGTTTTGTTTAGGAATTTGCTGGATGGTGACTTCAGTCAAGATATATATGTGCTTACCAGGGTGTTCCAGGCCATTGGGCGTGGAGTCAGTGACGCTAAATCAGTTTGTTATGTCTGAGTTGTTGCCATAGTGATGCTGCAGAGCCAGATAGGTGTCTGAGAAACAATTCTTTGAATCTGTGATTAAATGTCAAATAACCAGGGTATGAAAGGCAATTAAGAATCTTTCAACAAACTGGTATGGAGAACAGTGAGAATATTATTTAGAAGCAGTGAAGAATTTCTACATAACATTCATATTTATAGAATTAATGAAAACATGAGCAATTAAGAATTCATGTTCATGGTCAATTCTGAAGAAAACATTTACAGCAATAGAGATTGAGCACAAGGTGTAGTCAAACATTTCCTGTACTATTCCTTTTCCCTACTGCTAGATTAGTGAAACATGTATATGATTTAGATAAACATAAGAAGACAATACATAGATTGAGAAAACTTATTGTTCCATCAGATAGCACAGGAGTTCTGCAACAACACGCATAGCATCACCAAGACATCAAACATTCAGGAAATCACTGAGCTTTTCCAGCCTTTTTCATTAGATAATCTGAAAGTATACAATACATTTGCCTCAAAATGAAAATCACCAACCCCTTATACGTTGCCAGGGGAGGTATATATACATAATTTACATAAGAAAATATCTAGCTGAAGAGTAAATGCTTCATTAATGTCATGCCAACTCCTGGAGCATTGTAGCTGAGGGAGTAAATGCTGTAGTAACTCTTCAGTGCCTTAGCTGTCCAAAATGGTCAGAAAATGTTGGCTTTGTGGCTGTTGGAGTCGGCTGAGGATACGCTGTTCAAAAATTGTGTATTTATCTCTTTTGCTTACTGCCGCTGTCTTTTGTTGAGTCATCCTTTCGGCTGCCTTAAATGTTGTCTTTATTTTGTTGTTTGACTCTTGCTGAGTTGGAGCTGGCAATGACCGAGCAACTGAGGCTATTGTGGCAAAATTTGAAGCATTGCCTGCCACCAATCCTCCTTGGGCATTTGATGTCTTCGAATCTTCACTAAAGTTTCATCCGCCTCTGTATATCTGTAAAAATTTGGAGGAATCTCAAAAAGGTGATTTACCTCATTTTCAATAAAAAACAGACCTTCAAGTTTATTGTATAGGCTCTGCCCTATTGGAGGCCCTGTTTCCTCAGAAGTACTGCCAGATGCAGTGATTTGATTTTCAATATAATTCGACATTCTGGTGGCATATTGCTCTCGGGGGATCAGTCTTCCTGCACCGTTTAGTAAGCTGGGCAGTCCCTTTTGTTGCAGTGCTCCCATTTTGAGTTTGTACTCATCCACCTCAGCCTGTATCTCATAGCATTTCCTCTCCACGGTTTGTACAAAATTCCTGAGAGTTATCACCTTTTTAGCTGTAATGACAGCCTCTGTTCTGTTGACAATGCCGAAGGCTGCCAGTTCTTCCTTAGTCTGGTTATTCAAAAAATCAATCATTCTATTGGCCTACTCAGGCCTGTTTCCCAGCACTGTTTTGGCTTTCTGGATCTCTATCTGTGCTTGCCCAATTAAATCCATTTGTTCATGTACAGTTTTAATTGACTTCCATTGTCTGGTGATGGATTGGTCAATTTTGGCCCACAGAATTCTTTTTATTTCAGCCATAGTGCTTTCTAGATTAAGCTCTTTCTCCAAGGCCTTTATCTTTTCTTTGAGGGCCTTTATTTCTCTTCCTTGCTCTGCCACAGTCATCTTTGATTTATCATACTTGGTCTCTATTTCTGCCAATTTTTCCTTGGCTTGCTTTATCTCAGTGGCCTGGAGCTCCATTTCTTTAATAGCCCTAGTCAATTCTTCCATGCTTGTACTGGAGTCTGGAGCTGCTGTTGTTGCTGCTTCTGTTGTGGCTATGGTTGTCACAGGGGCTACTGCTGCCTCTGTTGTTGTTGCGGTGGTTGAAGTAGTTGGAGGAGCTTGGGATGTAGATTCTCCCTGCTTATCTTGTAGTGCCCCTTCAAGTTCCTTCTCCAAATCGAGGACCTTCTAGTTGAGCTGCATTATGAGATCCAGTTGCTCATCGGCCTCCTTTTCCTTCTGTAATTCTGTTGTTTGAGGGTGCTCTGTGGGCAGCAGCTTTAACCTTTTCTTTAGTACATTAAGGTCATCTTCTTTTTTCTTCAGGAGGGCTCTTACGCCCTTTGGATCCTTAGGATAATGTCCTAAGTCGATGATGATGTCCTCCAGTGATTTTATTCTGTTGTCCTTGGCCATGGAGGACATTCTTTCAAAATCCAACTGAATGTTGGTATTTTTCAGTGATTCTTTTAATTCATGGGCCATGGTTGCCCTGTCCACCAAGGTGGCATAGACCATTTCTCCAGTTTGCTTGTGGAGTTCTATTTGGTCCATGGGGTGAATGTCCTTTGCCATGACCTCCACCCTTGTCCTTACAAAATCTGCAGCTGATTTAGGCTACGGCACTTTAGGCTTAAAGTGACTGAGGATCATTTTCTCCTCTTGAAGGTCATAAACAGACATCAGCCTTTCTTGCTGGGCTGGGGTTGCATTTAGGAACTGTTTATACACTTCTACCCTTAGCAAGTCATTTTGTGCCTTTATTTGTTTCAAAGAAGCCTTAGTGCTTGTAGGCTTCTTGCTCTGCTGAGTGGAGGATGACACCTCCAAGCCATGCTACACTCCCTGCTCCTGCTGAAAGGAGCTTGTACCTGTTTGCTGGCTGCCTTCCCCATCTTTCCTTGGGTTGTCAAGGACTTCTTCACTGATTTCTTCTACCTCTAGGGAGTCAACCCTTTGCCTTTTGGACTCCGGTTGCTGGGAGGATCCACTTGCAGGAGTGGACTCTTCTTTGTCTCTTTTCTTACCCCTCTCCTCATGTGCTGGGGTCTGCAAAATTGGTGCTGCTGGTGGCTCTCTTTGTGGAGGGGGGGTCTGCTCTTGTTGCTGCCCAATTGAGGAGGCAGGCTGTTCTTTTACTGTTTCTTCTTCAGCACCCATTATTCCTTTACCCTTGTCTGTACTTGATGCTGTTGTAGAAGGTGCCTGGGTGGCTGGTGCAGTTGTTGTGGCTGAGGTCCCTTCTCCCACTGGATGTGGTTGCTTGAAGATTACCTGCTGCACAGAATCCAAGTCAAGAGTTTTTTCCAAATCCTTGACATTCTTTTGCATTATCTCTTCTTCAATCAATTTTTCAATTAATGTATCTTGTTTCCATTCTTGCTGATTGGCATACTGTTCAATGTGTGGATATTTGCAATGCTCATAGCCTAGTAGCCTGTACTTTACTCTTCTAGCAGTGATGAAGCCTTCAAGGTCATAGGGGACCCACCGGAAGCTTTTTGAGAGCTTGTAATTCTCTTTGAGGATTAGTTCAGCATCTTGCCATCCCTCTTTCTTATTCATAATGAAGGGGCCCAAGTGGTGCTTGAACTTGAGATGGGCTTTCTTTTTGGAGCTGTGAAAGTGAGTGAGGTCAGAGTGAATAAGCTGCCTATAATACTCCAAGGCAAACAGTCTCATGGGCACATATTTTGGGAGCATGTATGGACAGAGCTCACAGCCATAGATTCTGATGACTGTATGATCCTGGTATAGGTACCAATCACCCATTTTAAAATTCTTGGAGAGCTCTAGGATTTTCTGCATTTCAAATGACACTCTGGAAGGAGGGGAACTCATCAACAAACAAGAGACTGGGTAAACAAATTGATCAATGAATTCACAATATGAATAAGGTGAATCTTGCACTCGGTGGAAGACAGATGTCCAGAAGATAACAGATCTTCTTTCTCCTTTAGAATCCAGCTTTTTGATGTGGCATGGAAAAGCCTCGGACTGATAGTACATGAACAGGTGGTAGATGTAAGATGAATACTTGAAGATGCCCTCCCTGTCTACTTTGAAAAGCTGCTCATGTATTCTGTTGGCTATGAACTTGGCAAAATTGTATTTGTAGGCAGGAGGTTGGCCTGGGCTATAGGCAGCTAGTAACACCAGCATTGTTTCATCAACAAATTCGCTGGTTTTGGACCCCAACACATAGGCAATCATGTCCAACAGAAGCTTGCCCACCTCAGTAAAGTGCACATACAAATAGGGAGGTGGCCCAGTGGGCTGGCGGTCAGGCCTCATAAATGTCTGGGTGATTTTCTGAATGTCAGCAGTGGACATCTTGGCACCTGTATCCAGCAGATAGTTCATAAAGAAAGGGAACAGCAGCTGAGTTTGTTTGAAATTGAGCATTTGGTTGATTGACTCAACATTAATGTGAAAGAGGATGCTCCGAGATTGAGACTTGATAGCTCTTTGACTGGCATCATAATTCTTAGCACACAGTCGGATAATCTCTGGAAAGATATTGACAGAGGGGAGGAAGTAGTAAGGGAGATTGGACTCCCATATCCATATTTGTCATTATTGTTTAAGTAATCATCTCTCAATTCCCTAAAGGTCTGCAAATGGTTCCTATCCCCCACAAAGTCTTGGATGAGGAAATCTCTGTCAGCAAGGGGCAAGGACTCCAGGTTTTTATTTGGTGCATTTATGGGGGCAACACTGAGAGCTATGGGTGCAGGAGCAGCCATTCTGTAGTTTCTCAATTGAACAAGGTAAGTATAATAGCTTGCAAGGTTCCTCAAAGCTCAAGTGACAGACTCAATGTAGATAATGTTAGGAATTCTCTTCAAATGGAATAGGCAGGCTATGCAGGACTGTCTCTGCTTTGCTTGGGTAAATTCACAGGGATTGTGAATTGATGAGGATGAATTGCAGAGGGTGTGTAGGATTCAAATTGGTGAAATGTAGCTTTGGGCATGCACTCGGCAAAAGGGAACAATGCCGGGCAGCTCGAGGATAAATTTGTAAATTTAGACCGTGAATTTATCGTTTCAATATCAAATTATGGAGCTGGGGCAATGCAGGTTGCTTTAGTTCAAATCTAAGTAGTAGACTGTCTTCAATTTGGGATTTGACAGGTGCTTAATGGAGAATTTGCAGAGAAATGGCATGCATAGGGGCAAAACAAGAGAATTGCGATGAATACCTGGATGAACAGTGCGGAAAACCTTCGGGCTGAACAGCGGGTGCACAATGTAGCTGAATTGATAAGTTGTGGCGGCTGCAACTTTGAATTTGACGGTCGGAGGCAGTTTCGCGGTGAACAGGCTAACAACGGCTATGTCCTTTTCGCGTGAAAATGACATAAAACGACTAGTTTGGGCGCTTTTAACGACAAATTTGGACAAAAAGGGTCATTGGCGCTTTTCCGCCGATGACGTCAGCATGATGCCATGGCGGGCCCGGGGTACGGAGGGTGACGTGGGCGCTGAGCTGGAGGCCAGCGTGGCGGGACAGGGTGGCGGGTGGTGTGGGGTGGCAAGGTTACGTGGAGGCTACGAGGCGCGGGGGCGGGGTCGGGGAGGTGATGTCATGATGACGTGGAGGTGACGCGCCATGAGAGGGGCGGTATCGGGGAGAGTGGTAAGCGGTCTCCCCGCACCGCTTTTGGGCGAAGGCGGTATCGGGGAGGGGGGCTCCGAACAACCCCGCCGACTGCCACGCGTCCCGTGTACGGGAGCCAATACCGCTATCTCCCCGGACGTTAAAGGGAGACGGGTTGAGATTTGAAAATGCCCGCCCATCGTTGGATCGGGGGCGACGGATGATGGACAGCTGGTGGGCGCCCCGACCCATCGTGCACGTTTGGGGGGGACCCGCCGGCGGATTTAAATATTCATTTTAATATTTGGGTATCAGACTTTGGTTAAGGGGGTTTCTGTGGGTTTTTCGGGGTATGGGTTAATCTGTCGGGCGTTGAACAAAGGGTTAGACTTAGGTTTGAGCAGAGGGAAATGTGTTTTTCATGAATTTTTTATAAAAGAGGGGAAATGAAGGTTTAGGGTGGGCTATTAGTCTAACCAGGGGTTAGAGTAATTCCCAAAGCAGGGTTGACCATAGTCCCTGGTGGACTAATGTCTCCCTTAGACCAGCTATTCAGCTATAATGCTGAAGGGGGGAATATTTATACATTGTTTGGGGTTTATACACCATGGTGTTATAATAATAGGGAAAGGGGAACATAGGGTATTTAATGTAGATACAGTTAGTAATTAGTACTAGGAGGGGAATGAGAATGGGAAGTGGTAGTTACTAAGCTTTTCAGGAATCAAACTTAGTTAGGAAGTAGATCAAAATGAAAAGAATTTTACACAAGAAATGTGGCTTCTTATCAAAGACAGAAGTCATTTATGACATGAAATTTTCACCAATGAAGAGTGTAAGGAGGATTGTTCAGGCAGATCCTGCAGTGCTCATGGGGAGGTTAGTAAGAAACTTTTGAAGGGGATGAGGGAGGTTAGTGATGGTTTAGTAGTATTCCAGATAGGCCATTGCTCTTGCCTTTCCCTTGCTGATGACCACTTTGTGATTTATTTCAAGTGATATGCTTGGATCTTGCTTTCTGCAACCTTCAACTGCCTACCCTGCCTATTATTCCTAACATTTTTTCTTCCTTTGTATGGGTGCGCTTAGCCTTGCAAACCCTGATAATTCTCTTTTCTTTTTGCTGCCCTCCTATCTAGGTCTACCCTTATGACTTCCAAGGGCCCAGATTAATCAGTTGGGCTCCTTTCTTTCTCTATCCACCTAGTCATCTGTCAAGCTTGAACTGTTTGAACAGGTACTTCCTCTCTAGTCTACAACATGAAATTTAAAACATGGAGAGGCCCAGCTTGTGCTGTTGGGCCACCCATCAAAGTAGCAGTGGCAATTTGGACTAGCCACTTTCCTGGTCTTTGTTTGGGGTTCATTACTTTTATTTTTCTTTGACCAATTCATTTTCTTGCCCTTTGATTTTTCTTTTAAGGCATACCATCTTTACATTTTTTAACTGTCTGCTTTCTTCGCAAAAATGGAACCTTAGTGGTATGGAAGGTGAACATTTTTGGCACCTCCACTGTCAATCATGAAAGATGAAAACCCATTGGTATAGGAGGCTAACAGAAGACATGTCACAAATTTGCTCCATCTAATGAAGAGGGAGGGGATAGAAAGCACAGATAAGCCATTAACACAATCAATAAAAATCTTTAGTTTTACAAACATAAAACTAAATATTATCTTGATGACAATTTAACTTATTATTGAAAGCTAATAAATAAAACATTATAAGATGTCAATTAGATTTAACTTGAGTGGTTGAAAAACATGTTGTTATCCTCTTAGTTGAGTCTTTTTGTTTCCATCGAAACGTAATTTAATCTAAATAAAAATTTCTTTTATTTATGACCTAAAATTACTTATCATGAACCATAATAAAAAGAGAAAATTAGACTTAACAACCTAATAAAATGTGAATCATTAAATTAAAGATAGTTTAAAAAATTCTATATAAATATTTGAAAAATAAATCAAATAAACATTATATTTTTGAATTTAAAATTTAAAATAATGCTTTATTCCATTACTCGAGATGATAAATCGATTTATTTTTTTTAATATGGAAAAATACTTAGTTTAAAATTTTGATTTATCTCAACTACTCGATCATGATAAATTGATATAAATATTTGAAAAATAAATCAAATAAACATTATATTTTTGAATTTAAAATTTAAAATAATGCTTTATTCCATTACTCGAGATGATAAATCGATTTATTTTTTTTAATATGGAAAAATACTTAATTTAAAATTTTGATTTATCTCAACTACTCGATCATGATAAATTGATTTATTTTTTAAAATGATAAAAATAATATGAAAATAGGAATAGTACCTATCTATCTATGCACTATGTTCCGGTTCACTGATAAGGAAATGAGAGTTTGGGGTCTACGATGGTTCAGGTATGATCCTTCTGGCTGGGGAGATACATGCCAACTATGGGGGTTACATTATGTCCAAAATGTATGTCGCCCGTCCCCCCCCCACCCCCCTACCTATTTATAAGGCATAACGTCTCCTGTGCAACAAAATTCATGATTTTTAAGTTCCCAAATTTAATATCTACTTTCAAAGTCTTTGAAAAATAGTCTTCACATATTACATTGACATTTAAATATCTGAGTTATTTATCATATGATGAATATTAGTCTAATAAAGATTACGATGCTATATGTTAAATAGAGTAAAATCAATGTAAAATGATTATAAGTTTTGTTTTGTTGTTTTATTGTTTGTTTTAATAAGTTGTTAATTGATATTGAAAATTAATATTATACTTTACAATTTAGTATGGAAGAGATGTTGACACGTAACATTATATTTAAAAATAGTAAAATAATTTGGTAGAGGAAAAAACTCTTAACCTTATCAATATTTTCTTCTCTTCTACCTTATTTTTCGTACAAAGCCATCATCCATGAGAAAATCGAAGGAACAACTATGGGTCCTCCCCTATCCCTAATTGTGGCTAATATCTTCATGCAACATTTTGAGGCCAGAGCCCTAAACTCATGGCATCTCAAGCCCAAATGTTGGTTTAGATTTGTTGATGACACTTTTGTTATATGGCAACATGGCCGCCAAGCCCTCTATGCCTTTATTGACCATCGCAATAGCATTACACACCATATTCAATTCACTATGGAAATAGAATCCAATAATTCTCTTCCTTTCCTTGATGTTCTTGTTTCCCGTCTGCTTGATGGTACCATTTCTCACCAAGTTTATCAAAAGAAAACTCATACTGTTGTTATCTACATGCCTGCTCTCACCAACACCCCTCCTAAAAGTCTGGTCTCCCGAATGCCCTTATCTCTCATGCCATTAAAATCTTGACTCCCTAGTTCCTTCCCTAAGAAAAATCCCACCTAATCTAAGCTTTAAAAGCTAATGGCTACTCGGCCTATCAAATTGATAAGACATTCCATGCCGCCTCTCACCCTAAATCCAACCCCTTTGACCCCTCCCTACATATAATCCAAGTCTCTCTCCCTTACATAAAAGGAACTACCGATATCATTACCAATATTCTATCCAAAAAGAACATTAGGAATGTCTTCAAACCCCATAGATCCCTTAGTGAGTTATTTCGATCAACCAAAGATAAGTCAAACCCCATGCATGGATCAAGTGTCTACCAAATCCCTTGTTCATGTGGGAAGTCTAACATTGGCCAAACTGGTCACTCAATCACTGCCCGCCTTAAGGAGCACATAGCATACAACACCTATCTAAGAGTGGCTAAATCTACCATAGCTAAGCACTCTCATAATACCAAGCACTTAATTTGCTTTGACCAAGCTCATACCCCAGTTTGTTTCCCTTTTCATAACTCTCGTATCATTAGGGAAGCTTTATAAATTCAAAAACATCCCAATAATTTCAATAGGGAAGATGGCTATAATCTTAGCCACTCCTGGAAGCCCATAATCCATCAACTTACTTCTTAACCCCTCTCCCCTCGCCTCCCTTCCCTTCCCTTCTCTTCCCTCCTTTCTTTTCCTAAATTTATTTCCCTCCCTCTTTCTTTAAAATCCTTAAAATATTTAATAATTCATATATAAAAATGAACTTCTTAATTTTTTCCATTACCAAATAAATATATTATAATATAATATAGCATTATTCCTAAAATAATTTATGTTATTAATCCTATATAATATAAATCTTTTTTACCTGATAATAATAATAATAAATTAATTAAAAACTATTTATATATACAAATAGTAAAATTCTAAAAACAACATTAAATAAATTAAAATTCTTCTTGAGTTAAATTATTCTAACCCCCCTCTCTCTCTCTCTCTATATATATATATATATATATAATTTAGATCATTAATCTAAATAGATATTTTTAGCTTAACTATAAAGAAATTTATTTATATTAAAATAAAACCCTCCCTTTACTCTTTATTATTCCACTTATAATAATTTATCTACATAAACTCTAAACTTTTAACCATATAATAATATTAAAAATAATAATTAAATAAATATATTTTCTATTATCAAGCTTTGACTTAATTTCTCAAGAATCAAAATTAAAATCTATATATCATTCCCCTTAATAGTAATAATCATGTTTCCAAACTTTTTAATAATAATTATCAATAGAATATACTATTCTAATTTAACTTCAGTCTATTTTCTCATTAATTAATTTATTTATTTTGTTAAGTATTTGTTTCACGGTTAATATATGTCATTTTCTTGAAAATTTGTTGACCTTTATTAATATTTTCATCCTAATGATTGTTATTATGATCCACATAGTTCTTCTTGCTTTCATTATTTATAAGGTTGATTTACACAGTTCATATCCCAAAGTTTCAAACAATAGTAAAATAATAATTTGCATTGACAAATTAAAAAAAATAGTAATAACAAAAGAAATTAATGTTGCCTATAATTAAAATACTTCAATTTACACGTTAATTTTACATAACTCTATATAGAGATGAAAAAAGAAAAAAAAAACTTTTAGTATGAGGAAAAATGTTATTTCTTCACTACTTAATATGGAGATGACAAGAAATAGTATTATTAATATTACATAATGTGTAATTCTTTCTACGTTGACTTTATATGTGATATTTAAAACAAAAATATTTTAATAACAAAAAATATTTTATTGTCAACCATGTAAAATATTTCAATGTACATATTAAATAACATGATTTTATATCATAAGATAGTTCTATAAGAAAAATAAAGTAATTTAAATTAAAAAAAAATCATATATTTTGACTTTGCATAACTAGGGAGACCTAATGTATTTTATTTCTAATATGGAGTTGATTTATAAAAAATATGAATAACAAAGAAAAGTTTAAGAGAGAGAAAGATTGAGAGTATTCTTATTCCATTAATAGTTGCTTTCTAATTCAATATATAAGGGATATTTGTAATTCTTTCAATGCTTAATATGGATTTAATATGTGATATTTTAGAAAATATTAATGATAAAAATAACTAAATGTATGCATACAATAAAAAATATGAGCCGACATGTTTTAACATTTTAATGTGGAGAGTGTGAATTATAAATAAAATATTCTAATGTCAACTCCATATATATTATATCAGCCTAGATCCTTCTTAACTCCTTATCTACCAAGTGCCCAGAGGGATCAAATCTCTTTTCACACTTAAAGATGTTTGCATCTCAAGAGATTTGATTTCTCTCGGTGCTCGGTAGATCTGGAGTTATTAAGGTAGATCTGGAGTTAAGATGGATCTAGGATGGTTGTTTATTAAATGTGGTTTTATTTTTCATTGACAATTTGTTAGTGGTTTATAAATATGGATTAATTTATCACATGTTATTTTGAGATCTAAAAATATTTATTTAAAAAAAAATATACTCTTTTTTATTATAGTCAAAACTACTTTTTTAATAAGAAAAACCAAAACAATTATTTGAGCTTGTCTTTAGTGAGGCTTTTTGGAAGCTTTTCCTGTGGGTTTTTTGGTCTAATTTCTCTAAAATTTGGCAGGAATTTATTGAAATCACAAGCTTGATGGGTAACCCCTGCACATTCAAAGTGCCCTAGAGGTTTTTCACGGTGCTGAATCCATATATACAGTCAAAAAATCAATTTAAATAACACAAATCAAGATTTCACCTCATATTTTTCTACCGGATTCCGACACCAGAAAGTCCAAAAAGTCGCACTAAAGACGACTCCATTTTCAACTCTTAGTTAAATTAATTCATATTTTATCTACTAATCCCTTTTTCAATATTATTAATTATTTAAATTTAAACTTGTTTTCATCATTAACTTTTAACTAACTTTTATTATTTAATTTTTAAATTCGGTCAAACAATGTCTCACTATTATTTCCATGTTATCTTATTAATTATATTTTTTGACCGTTAACCAAATATATGCACTTTTCAATTTTCCTATAAATAGGTTTTTCAACAGTCGTTTACTCGCTAAGCTCTCTAGTCCCTAATGATAGATGGAGTTACCATCCGAAACATTGGATTGATCACAAAAACCACACAGTTTTATTTCAGAAATCTTCAACAACAATACAAATAACTATGAAAATCTCCAATCACTTAAAATCATTACTTTCACTTGATTAAATTCCAATATTATACATACACTAACATTGAATTACTAATATTACTACTTAAATCTCACACACTTCTATTTTTACTATAAACATGTCAATTTCCTATAGTCGCGTCCAATGTATGGCATTTTCCCATCACTGATTATTACATTTAATGGAATCATTAAATGTATGGTACGTTCCCATCAATTTTTGTAACTACGTGACCACTACTTTGAGGGGAAACCATTGAATTGCGACGATTTGTTTTAAGTGAAACGAAAAGAGTGGATGCAAATTAATTTGATTATGTTAGGAGAGTGTGTCTCATGAAACTTTACCACCACTCATATAAATGGACGATGATAAACATAACTTCCAAACTATTGTCGTGGTCGTCTTTTGTTTCCAATTTTGAAATATTTATTGTAAGACATTCCAACTTTTGTTTCCAATTTTGAAATTTTAAAAGGTGTAATGATTTAAGAAAAATTCACTTTCAAATGAAGAGTAAGAAAAAGGTACATCATTACATCTGCGTGGATATGAATTCTAATAAAGAATTTGTAATATAAATTAAGTTAATATTTAAAGATTAAACTTACAATTAACTTTTTGATTATGAAGTAATTTTAAATGTAGATCTTGCTTAGAAATTCATCATATTGTAGCACTTTATCCTAAGTAAAGGAAAGCATACCACACTGTCAAAAGGCTTTTCATGAATCTACATGGTTATGAAGTCTATATGGTTATTGGGAGTAAAAAAATAACATTGCCTTAATAGCAAATAACTATTATAAGAAAAAAGCTTTAGATCCAAACTTACTCATGATTCACTAAGGCAAGTCGAGAGCCACATTGAAATTCAAAAAAAATGACAACAATTAACTCTAGAGCTAGGAAAACTACTTAAAATCTAATCAATGGCAATAAAAGTAGAGCTTCATCCGAGAGTTCAAGTCAAGCTATAACCTCTAACTTGAAGAAGTGGTGGGAAAAAGAGGAGGATGACCACATCTGTCCGCTTACTCTTTCATAGAAATTGGGGTGCAACCACAAAGGAGGAAGAGGCCAAGGGACTCTCGGCCATCACTCAAAGCCTTCAAGAGGTTAAAACTAAAAATGATTTCAAAGGAGAAGGCGAGTTGCAAGAACCAACAACCACCTTCTCGGATCAACTAGTCCTCTCAAATCAACTAGAGGACTAGATAGAAGTTTTCAAGATGGAATAACAAGTTTGTAGGAGATCAACCTACAAGATTGAAGACCACCATGAAAACCTATTTTAATATCTATTATTTACATAATATGTTATGTACTCAACTTGTCAAAATTTATACATGAAAATCTAGGAATGGAATAAATTCAAAAAGAAAAAGAAACAAATCGTCTAATTGTCGATAATTCCCCCTACCTCTAAAAAACTAGGGGAATCACTCACCTAGATAAAGTCAATATATTATCTTACACTCTATGCACTTCTTCTCTAAATGAGTAAAGCCATTGATATTTTACTCAATATATAATTGTTTAGGTTATATATAAAAATTGATACCTTCTCAGTAGTTAAGACTAAGTGCCAACAAACAAATTATTAGATGTACATGTATTCTACAAAATTGGATGCAAATAAGGGCATAATTTTGGGTTTAATTTTCTCCTTATTTTGATGTTAAAAGAAACTCTAAAAGCAAGGCTAAAATCAAAATTATTTTAAGTTGAATTTTCCACAATAGTATTAAATATAATAGTGAATTTTAGACATTATTTTCCTTTTACAAATTAACAAAAATTTAATTATACTTAAAAGCGTAATAATAGGGTCTGCAATCAACGTATAAATTTCATGAATTTTTTTTAATTAATTTGAATTCAATTGAATGACAAATTTATATTAAATTCCAAAAGTATTCTAATAATAAAACTCATATAACATTTAACTATCTCCTGAATGGGGTGAAAACCCATGCATTAATTGTCTATCCTACATGGTCAACGACATACAAGGGAGAGCATGCAAGGATATGATGGCCCGCTATGTGTAAACAAGGTAGGTACTAAGTCATTTATTTCCTACTCATAATGTTTGTTGATAAGCTCCTATAGTACTTGCTTTAGCATGATGATTAATGATGGTTAAATGATTTTCTAAAGGTTTCCATGGCCTATAACTAACTCAACTTGATAGCATGGAACAATGGTTAAGGTACTAAAGAATTCCATGAATTTAGGTGGGTTAGAGATCTGACATGGTTCCTAACATTAATTAGCTAAATTGTCTGCTCTGCCTCTCATGTTTATTTTTTTCTTCTTTTTGTATGTTGTCCAAGTTCTCAAGTCTTCTCATGCTTTTTGTTGGCTTGGGCTCTCTAGGTATAGTTTTCTTGATGCTTAGTTTGTGAGGGGTTAATCTTCATTCCATTTTAAGGGGGTTTTTGGTATTCTTTGAGGCTCTCTAATTAAATTCCTATCAAGTATCCAATGAGTCAACTAAAGGGGAGGATATTTTTCCTATCCATGGTATCAAAAGCTTTAGTTTCACCCAACACTCTTGGGAACTTCATTTTCTTTCCCTCAAACCACATCTGGATGTTTCCATGCACCACACCCTCACCTACCTGTGTCACCCCTATATAGAAAGCCCCTCAAGTTTATATTTCCTCTCTTTTGATGTTACATAATCTACTTCTTGATAAAAAAATTGAATCAAGCCCCTCCAACAATAGAAGGTCAACCAATTAGGGTAGTCATAAGAGGGCTTCACCAATTGAATATTCATGCCACTCCACCCTAGCTTAACAATATGCAATGAAAGTTTCATCTACCTACCATGCTTGCTTTCGAGCGAAGGCCTAGAGGGATATATAGTAAATAGAAAAGGTTTTCGATGATAAGAGAAAGAACATTTGCAGGGACATTTTGTTTGAATAATTCAAACAATGGGTGTCAAATCCTAGGTCATCCTTGAAATTGGACACAAAAATCATTAGGCTCTTGGAGTTATACCAAATCAACAAAACTTTGATTGCACAAGTTGTAGAGGAGAAGGTTAGATCGCAGGAAAATATCCTCCACAAATTGGACATCTTAGTTAAGAAGTTCAATTCCCTTTGTAGAGAAATGTTTCGAATAGAAATCATTGTCAACAACTTGATGGACTCACTAAAGCACTTCTTGAGTAATGAATACCAACTTCTCGTGCATGAGGGTAGCCAAACCAATCCCATTAGTTTGGATGAAGATCAAAAGTAGAAATTGTCTAAACAATCATGCTTGATGCAAGATATTTCTAGAAAATTCTAATATTTTCTGCTATATATGTGTGTTTTTGTTTGTTGGTAGAAGGAGTGCTAGCACAGGGGATCCTTAGTCCCTAGTTATATGTCTTTCCTTTTTGTGTGATTCGAATGTTTGGTTTGTCTAGTCAGTATATAGTTTTTTGGAGGAACAACTCTCACTATTGTGAGGTGAAATTCATGATAATTAGTCACATAGGTGGACCTGGTTTCTCTAGTGGAAACTACAAGCTTTGTTGCTTGTACTATTTTTGTGTTGTATTAATATAATGTTACCTAACTTACTCAAAACAAAATCAAAACAAGAAAGCATAAAAACATTTTAAGTAAATACCCTCAAATCACAATATCAATATAATAATAATAATATAATTTAATTTTAAAGTTATTGTGAATCCAACTATTAAAATAGCATATACAATCCATTTCTTTGTGATACAAGGAACTCACCTCAATGATTTGACTACTAAAGTAAAACAATAATAATATAATAAGTCGTCCATAATATCAACATATTACTGTTAAATTCAAAAGTCTAGTATAAACATTAAATAATTAATATCGAGTTAAAATTGATGTGAAAACATAAAAGAGAAAAAGAAAAAATCATATGAAAACATGAAAAGAAAAAAAGCCAAAGTGGATTGATATTATAGCCCAAAAAACAAAAAACAAAACAATTTTATTTCAAAACATACGACATTTAAATATTAACAAGAGTTGCATGCAATGGTAGTCCATGTCAAGAATGTTTGGTAAAGAAGCTTCTACGTTTGTGTTATTGTCATAAATTCTTGGCTTTTTTAATACCCCTGCTAGGAAAGTTTGATAAAAATTCTATTGTGTTTGCATTAGTGTCGTCAATTCTCGAATTTTTTAATTCCCTCTCTGCAACATTTTCATGAAATAAGCACTTGGTAGAGGCCGAGACCTGTCACCTAACATGGCTTAGACTTGTTGTCATAAGACTACAGATAACTAACTAAGACTTATAATGAGTTAGTAAAACAACATAAGAGCATGTGACATTCTCAATTACAATATAAGGTCAGCTAAAAATTTTATTACACAGAACACATTCATACACTATTGGAAAGAACCAAGATTCAATTCCATGAGAAATTACCCTCTTTCTCTCATGACGGGAAAAGGTTTTAGAATGCCTCTCAACAACCCTGCACTATCAACAATTATCAACAATTGATGTTAATCATATAACATTGATACTGAAATCTGAGAAAAGTTCCAAAAGACAGGTAATAGAATACAAAAATTGAAACATGGGAAGGGTTCTTACTTCATTTTAGTAATCAATTCATACGGATTCGTTCCAACACCAACAAATACTGAATAAAAATCCTTGATTTGTCTCAATCACTTCATACAATTTTGATCTAGCACCAACAAAGACTGAATAAAACTCCTTGAGTTGTCTCCACGGTAGGATCTCCTAGAATGCCAAATATTAAGAAAATTCAAGAGAAAATCAAAATTCCTATTTTTCTCTTGGGAATTGAAAAATTGAGTCATATTAAGTATTTCATGATCAAATAAAATAAATTTATACCATTCATAATCTCTGCAATTCTTACTAATTATTTTCATTTCCTTACAAAATTGCTCAGAAAGATCTTTAGACAGACTTTGAAAAATGCTTTTGTTCATCAAGTTGCAAAGGATCTTTCATATAGACTCTTAAAAATGTTTTTTTTCATCAAGTTGCAAAGGCTTATAGTGGCTAACTACAAGTGTCTGTGTCATTCTTGACATGTGCAAAAACTTAGATGCTTAATAGGCACCAAGGTTCACAATAGAGGGAATAGAAACTTCATGTTGGAAAGGATTCAAAGGTATTTTTATGTTTTAGGTAAAGCCATAATTTATTTACCAGATTCATACACACTATACAATTATATTATAGTAATATCTGATGACAATAGAAGCATCTAGGATAGTAGCAATTGGAAATTTAAACAACCTACCATTTCTCAGTTATCACCAAAAGATTTTAAATCAACATCTCATGAATTACACACCTTTTAGAAAGCATGGCATTCTAGGAGCATGGAGTGAAGTCTATCATCCTTGAAAACAAAAAGAAGGTATCTTCTATGAGTTAAATGTAGGGAAAGAAAGAAAGCTGCCAAGTAGCATTTAAGTCCAGGTGATTCCTACAAGGTACAAATGCTTTAAGGATTAGTTAGGAGCGAAACTAGCAAGAGTTTTTGTTAACGTAAGGGAAATCACTAAAGTCTGACCCCCACTTAAGTGATCCAACACAAATCACGACCTACAGAACCAAATGAATAATTTGGAACTGATACTTAATGAATCACAGGAACAACTAACTTCACATCCAACGATATATAAAAATTATTTTTATGCCTATGCAAAATCCCCTAAAAAAGTGGTATACAAATATGGTCATTCCTCTTCTCCAAAAATAGAAACTTAAAACCCAAATATCTATTCATAAGGAAAGTACTCTACCCTTTTCTCTCAAAAATTCAACAAGGCATGTGGTGAGAATTGATCTCTTTTAATTAGTCTTAACAATTACTCATGGTGGTACCCATCCAACATATTAATTAAGTGTTATGGAACACAAATGAATGTTGTTTATCTAGAAGGCAGACAGAAAAAAAGTTCTATGCAAATCCCTGCCCCACCCTGTCCAACGAGTAAGTGTGTGGAATAGGTGAGGTAAGTTAAATGATAGGAAATACTATAGGCGGTTGAAGCATTCCATAACTACTTATAGAAATGAGGGCAGGAGCAACAACACATATGCTATAATTGTGGCAGTTGACCCGGTAGTGACATGTGAGGTTCCTGTGTTGTAGAATATGTGGTGGAGTTGTCTTTAGTGCAATTATTTGGAAGTTTTTACGGTGGGTTTTTCCGGTCAAATTTCTCTATAATCCGACATGAATTTATTGAAATCACAAGTTTGATGGGTAATCCTATGCAATCGAAGTGCCGTAGGGGTTTTCCAAGGTGTTGAATCCATATATACAATCAAAAAACTAATTTAAATAACACAAATCAAGATTTCACCTCAAATTTTTCCACTGGATTCTAGCACCGGAAAGTCCAAAAAGTCGCACTAAAGACAACTCCATATGTGATGAAGTACCTCTTGAGAGAGACATATGCATATATCCAAGGAATGAGCCACTAAAAAGTCTTCGCTCTGCTACACATTTTCCTATGAATCGAGAGCTCAAGTGAGAAATTGAATAATCAAAGCGCGAAGAATGCATTAGCTTTAGATAGTGGAGTGTGCCTGCTTATTTGCCAAGCTAGTCTACGAGTAGAGCTCGAGCTAAGTTAGATTCAGAGAGAAAAGGAAAAATAAGAAATGGGAAGAAATAAGAAGATATGAGTGATAAAAAAAACTTATATTTTGAAATTATGGAAAATTGTACATGATGGCACAAAATTGTCTTAAAATTGAGCACATTAATTTTTTTAGAAAATGAACAGCTTAAACAAATGAATATCCAATACCCCACATCCATATTCAAGCTTGCCAAATATTTCATAAATATGAAAAAAATAAAAATGTGAGTGAAAGTTCCCAACATAAGAAAATTACCAATGGATTGTCTGATATGAACTTGTTTTCCTTGACTAGTCCCTGCAGATAGGAGCAATGATCAACCTAGTTATCATTGATCAAAAATTTTAGAGAAGAAAATGAATGTCTATCCTTTTATTGACTAGATGTAACAGGAAATTCAATGCACTTTACAGAGTACAAATTGAATAGGAATATGTGTGTTCATCATTGCAGGGGAGGAATAGTCTAGTCGAAATAAAGATCATATCTGCAACACTGGATATAAGGCAGAGGAAGCATTGGATATAATAATGAAAATAATTGTGAAAGTTGGTAGACAACTAGAATATTATTGAGAGTGGTATAAACTTCCATTTCACTAACCACAGTACAAAAATATCCACAAAATGTATAAATAATGGGATTCCTGAATCAACCTACAACTCATTAAAGGAAAAAATCAAATATATGTAGATTATAAATTATATTTAATCTAAATGTCCTTACATGTGTTGCTGACATAAGAAAAATAACATACTGGCAAGTCATGAGAGGAGGCTGAAGTTGGATACATGGTTTAGGATACACTGACTCTGAGAATCCTCCCACGTATGAACAGTTCCAGGAAGGCTCTGAGGTAACATTAAAAATTTGAGGCAACATCTCTTGGAGCCTTTGCAAAAGACACTTGTAACGCATGCAGATATGTCAAATACAAAATAAATATAAATCCCCACGTTTAACCCTGTGGGCCCACAATTTTACCATTTGTCTAACTCTTGGGCCCATGACCCTACAACTTGCCTCTTATGCGATAGCCTACCATAGCCTAGCCCAAAGTGTAAGATGGAAAACATAATGTATCTCATGTGACAGCCTACCATAGCCTAGCCCAAAGTGCAAGATGGACAACACAAAGAAGAGGCACTTTGATATTTAAGATATAATCCACATGACCCCACTATCAAATGAAAAAATTATTATCACTCGACATGTTTTCTCAACTCACTAATTTATTGATTTTCCTATTGGAAGCTGTAAATATTACACATAGATCTCGAGGAACTACCTTTGTAGCAACTAGATGGCATGCATTTTCTACCTGCACCTCCTATGGAGCCTCTTATCCTTCGACAAAAAATTCATCATTGTCGCCTCCGAAACATGAGGAAAATTCTTTGAGTCCTTCAACACGTGTTGATTCTGCCAACAATTTCAATTCGTTAAAAGTTTTTTTCACGTTTCCATCCAAGTATGCTTTAATGACTTTCAACATTAGACAACCTTTTCCTAAGTCACTCTTAAACTCTTTTCCAACACTCTTTTTTGGTTGACTATTTTTCTTAAACACGAATGAACATATCCTATGTGGTCAAGATTTTATTAATGAAAAAAATGAATGAGTCATTGAAAGGTATCAAATGTGGATATAGATTCGAGAAATTACCCCTCCCTCTTTTCACTTAGGTCCTTGAAATTCCTTCGTTTGATCATTAGGTTCTTGCAATATAGGCTTGTGAGATACACACGAAAAAAATGGAGGATAATATTGTTTTTTGGAGTGTATTGTTGGTGCTTATTTCATGGAGTTTAAAGAGGATGAACAAAGTGTAAGTTGTTCCTCAAGAGGCTCAAATTTTGTTGTTAATTTTGTTGCTAATGAAATCTAGCTTCGCAGATCCTCATTCTTCCATGAAAAACAAGGCGGACTCCAGTGATGGGCCTTACAAATGGGATGGAATTATCTATGACGATTCTACAGGTATGGTCACTCAAATCATACTTGAAACTAAATTTATAAATAGTTATTTTCCCTCTAATATATGTGATTTGAGAAATTTGAAGAAACTTCAACTAGTTGTGAATTACCTTCAAGGGAATTTTCCACCAACCCTCATGAATTGTAGCAAACTAGATTACTCGAATATTTCCAATAATTCTTTATCTGGTACTTCACCATACTTCTCTCTGTTAGTGTCGGTATCTTCTTCCCTCCATCAGAGATCAAATCCTCTTGTTGCATTGCATATTAGGTGTCCCACCCAGTGAGCTCCATTCCATTAGGAAACATGGATCATCTGACGGTAGTGGTTTCTCCTACAGTTTCCCTCATGTCCTGTACCTGCTGGCTCATGTTTATTCATCAAAATCATATACAGTCACAGTTTTGTCTTTAAAATTTCAAGAGTCATTCTTCTAAGGTTTCATTGTCATTAGGTCTAGGGGTTCATTAGGGTTTCATAAAAAATGGTTTTAAAATGTCCAATAACAGCCAGCAGGCACATGAGGAGGTTCCAGTATCAATAAAGTTTATAATCAAGTGCTCAGAGATGTGTTTTCCTCAAAACCCTGTTTTGAGGAAAAACAGAGTATTCTAGATTTTATTGTACAAATTTATGTAATTTCATCTCCTTCATGTGTAAATCAATTCACCTGCAACCCTGGTCACTTTCCCTAGCCTCAGTAGCTCGAACCCCTTGCAAAACAAACAAAACACAAGTCATTCAGTTCATCACAAGCTCTAATAAAATGAAAAAGCTCAAAACAATGTTACAAAAATAAAGTTATATTTCCAACATGATAAAAGTGGGTTTTTATGCATCAAAAATTAAAAGCTCCTTGTATATGAATGATTTTTTCAATTTGAAAAGTCCATTTTCATTCAAAGAACCAAAAGTGAGCAAAGTAAGGTTGTGTTTGAGTCAAGGGAGAACATTGGTGAAAAACTGCCCGAGTTCAGAGGTGCGGCGCATTGAGTGAGTGGCACGGCGCACATAGCAGGTGCGGCGCATGGGGCCGCAATTTCCAGTGCGAAGTTGAACGAATGGGGCGCATACACAGTGCGCGGCACATTGGGTTTTAGGTGCGGCGCATAGAGCTGCCAAGCCTGTTTTGCTCCAAAACTGCATCAAATTGCCCAAAACGCTCAACACTTCCATTATGCAAGTAAGTTAAGCCCACATCACTGTTAGTAAAGGAGTTTTCCATTCAATTTATGGTGGATTGTGTAAAGAAAATCAAACCCTACCTTCTTGCTATTTCACAAGAAATTGTTGCCTAGGGTTTGCTGTGGTTATTTTGCTGCCAAGTTCATTTTGCCATTTCCTCACCCTCTCACTCCTTCACTCATTTTCTCACCCTATTCCTCCCATTCCCTAAACTCCCATATTCCTAAAAATCATCTATCCCTATCCCAATTCCCATTTCCCAATTCCTAAAATACAAATTCCCAAACCCTAACTGTTATCCCTAAAACTCCCATATCACTCCCTAATCCCCTGTTTCCCTAAATAAACCCTATCCTAACAGTCCTAAAATCCCTCATTTTTCCCTCCCTCTACAGTCCCTCATATCACTTTTCCCTTGGTGGCAGAAAACCAAGAAACACCCGAATTTTCCTATTTTTCATCAAGAAAACTCACTTGCTAGCAGAAATGATATACGATCCATCATATGATCATGAAGAAGAGACACACAGTGACTCTCCCACAAAGGTACATGCACTCAGGAGGCCTCATAGAGGTGGCAAACATATTTGAGAAGAACCTACTACTCTTTCTGAGTTACAGGCTTGCCCTCTAGCCATGTCATGTTTCCAACACCAGTCTTGCTATGAATTTTGTGAGCTAGTTGCTAGAATTCAGTTTCATCATGAGTTGGCTCATTTTTTTGTGCTTCATTTACATGATGGTCAAGCCACTCTAGCTGGCGTCACATTCACTTTAACACCAGAATCTATTTCACTAGCAACCGGTATTCCTAACATTGGAGAGCAATGGAACAAGAGGCAGCAAATTGACCGACAGCATTATGAACCATACATCAAGCCCGACTATTTGAGACAACTTAGCAAAGTTCTTCCTTTTCGGTACCTCAAAGATTCTTATGCTCCTTTGATGAAATTGATAATGAAGTATTTCAACTGTGAGGGTCGGTTTTCCCGTTTATATGCTTATCATATCTGGCTGCTGATGCATTTTACCAGGGTGAGGATGATGAACCTCCCCTACTTCATGTGCCGAAACATTGAGAAGATGACCACCCTAGTACAACACAAGACTCCTCAGCAGCAGTTCAACAGTATATATCATTTTGCTCATTAAAATTGTGGTCATCCATCAACTTGGCTTACAGGGCATCAGTTGGGAGAACTTCATTCCTCGTGAGTTTTTCACAGCTCCTCAGGGACCTTCAAAGACTTTACATGAGACAGGTGGACCTTCTTATCAGCATGAGGGTCATGAGACACAGACCGCTAGTATGCCGGTGTTTATCACTTATTAGAAGGGCACTAGACGGTTGTTCGCAGCAGCAAAGCGAGTATTATCTCCACCCAGGGTGGAAGGTGTCTCGCTTCTATCATCAGCACAACAGGTTTAGGACAAAGGCAAGAGGCCATTACAAGATGAAGGACCATTAGGTGAGCGGGAGACTGATTTCATTCTCATTGAGGGTGATGATACCAATGTGGGCCCACAAAGCACAAATCTCAAAGAAATCATCCAAGAGCAATAGGCGGACATCAATGCCTTGTCCCTCAATTTGGAGAGGGCTAAATGGACAATAAAGTACCTGGAGCAAAGAAATAAGCAACTTGAAGATCAGCAAGCGATTATGGAGTTGCAAAACATTCGAGAGAATCACCAAGCTACCCAAAGGAGGAGGGTGGAGCTCACTTCACTTGAACAAGAGGTCAATGCCGATCGGGAGTCATGGCTTGAAAGAGTCAATATCCACTTGGAGAGGAGGTTAGAAAAATCCATCAATGAGAAGAATATGTTGAGAAACATGGCATATCATTATTTGTCAAGGAATATGGTGTGCCAAGCTAGAATCAGGAGCTTAAAGGCAAAATTGAAGAAGGCATCAAAGAGGCGAAAGGAGCATGAAGGACTTCAGATATTGGCTGAGGCTTCCTTGGCCCAACACAATGCTTGATGAAGAAGACTCAGCCCAAATTTCAAAAAATTTGGGGCACTTTTTGCATTTTTGGAATTTTTGGCACAAAAAACAGGATTTTCTGCTCTATGCGTCACGCCACCTGGCACTCACTTTTGATAGGAGCCCCCAAATGACAAAAACTCAGTATTTTTAGATTTGGCATGGAAAAATATGCTTTCATACCAATGGCCAAGAAATTTGGACAGGTTTTGAGCCCTCAAAAAGGTCAAAAACACTCAAAAAATGACCTCACTGCCCCTATTTTGACACACAGGAAGTAGTGTTTGGAGAACTAACTTTTGGAGGGGCAAATGGAGGCCAAATCAGAAACTTCCACTTGGGTTGGAAAGTAGACAGGAAAACCTTTCCAACAAGCACACTTGGAGCGAATTTGGACACCAGGAAGGCCTCCAAAAGTGGATTCAAATAGGCGCTACGCATAGAGAATTTGGCGCAACGCATAGAGGAAATTTGGCCCAGTGTGACCAAGAATGCTTTGTTTTTTGCCTAGCTTTTGCCGTTTTGACTTTTTCACATGATTAGTGTCAAATTTGTGATGTAATTTAACATAAATTGATGGATAAAGATGTAAATATGTAAAACTTTCACTTGTGGGGGTAGATTCATCTATTAAAAAGTCGTTTGAAACTGAATGAATCAGTTCCCTTGTTTCTAGAGGCATCTTGTTCCAATGCCTGATTTCTAGTTCTCAGTTTAGAATTAGTTGGAACAGCTCTTAAACATGTGAGCTTGACCCCTAGAGGCTAGGAGGAGCTATGGTTTGTCTATATTATGTGATTTTTTAGTCATTAGCATGGTTGGACTCTTAAGAAAGCAAGGAGCTTCATTGTATACTCATATCAACATTTTGGCTAAGGAATTGAGACCAGGGTTTGCAGCACTCTTTGGGATCCCTGTGGCATTTTGTTTTGGTAAAGTGATTTCTTCTGTATTTCTTATGTTTTATGTATGACATTATCTATCTTGTTTCTTCCTAACTAAATCAAACAAGAGTGTAAGTAGAATCCATTGAAATTGCAGTGCTCTACTTGAGGTTTGATTTAGTTTCTTGATGTTTTCATTTATTTGGAGAGGATCCATGGCTTCTCTTGCCCTCTCCAACTCCTCACCTGTCTAATCCCTCCATCTCATTTGATTTGAAGTGCCAAAATCAGTTTCCTACCTTGCCCCATAGTTATCTCTGCAAAACTGAGCCTCATTCCCCACACCCAAAATCTGCCTTTCCATTTGAGCCAACGAAACATCATTATATTCAATCAAACTCTTTTGCACACATACCTAGCCTAAGATCAGTAGTTATATCAGTCATCTCCAGCCTTTAGCATCATATTTTGCTGAGATTGACCCAGAGAGAGCCCTCTCCTGACCTGGTAGGGCTAGCTACCAGGCTAAGCGTGGTTTGATGTTGGTCCTGAATCCTACCTTTCATAGCCTAAGGTAGATTTAGGCACTAACACTCTCCATTTAAACCCTTGCAAATTCTAGATTTGACAACCAATAGCTTCACAGGTGCATTATCTGCATAGGAAATTTACCAACATTTACCTGTCTAAGTCTGGAAAATAATCCCTTCCACCCAGGAAAAATACCTCAAGAGCCTATGGATTTGAAAAAACTCAATTATCTCTACCTAACTTCTTGCAATTTGGTGGGAGATATTTCGAGTTTTATTCTAAACTTTATAGATCTGGGTCTTCTAGGTGCTCTGTGCATCATGTTTAGAATAAAACCCAAATCTCCGTATTTTTGGTCTTTCTACCAATTACCTGAATGGTTCTAGTCCAAATGGAATTTACAAACTCAAAAATCAACGCCTACCTTAGTATCTACCTCAGTGGCTGCCTCCCCAATACATTTGAGTTTGAGTTCTCTATGCATCAGGTTCTTGCTCCTAAAGTGACGAGGCCAATTGAAATGACAAATATATATCAATCTCTGTCAAATTAAATATTACCATAAAATATATTAAAATATCAAAAGAATTATGGCATAAAAAATGGTGGATGAAGTAATGAAACAAAAAATGGACGCAGTTAAAGCATATAAATGGATTCATTTTCCATTGATTTTTTGAGTAAGGTTATGGTAAATTCACTTGGAAGTTGTGCACTAAATTTACACGAATAGTTTCTGCGTCATTTTGTTGCACTAAATTTGAACTTGAATTGGTTTTGCATCATTGTGTTGTTTATCAATCACACTTAATAGGTTCTCTATCATTGTGTTGTTTATAGGTAGAGGAACAATAGGTATATGAATAGAAGAGAATAGTCAATAGAGGAATAGAAGAATAGCAATAATATGTGAAAGGCACCAAGTGACACACAAGCAATTATTATGCTAGCAAGTGTCAGACATGTGACATCAATTGCAATAAAGTCTCATACATAAATTTGGATGTGAAAAGTGAAACAAACTTTGAAGTTTGGATATGCGAACTTTGGATATGAAGAGTGATCCAAACTTTGGATAGAACCTTGGATATCCTACCTTGAAAGCTTGTATATCCTTGCATATTTAAGAAACCTTGGATATCTTACCTTGAAACCTTCCATATCTTACTTTGCAACTTTTGTTATTTTACTTTACACAACAAATAAATGCATTGAAAAGTGTGAAGCTTGCAATAAGGCTTCAAACCTTGTTGCTCAATCATGTTAAAATTAAATAATTTTAAATATGAAGTTTTTGTTAAGACTTTGGTTAAATGGATTGTATTGAAAATAGTCAACTGAAATTAATAACAGGTCAAAGCGCTTGCGAACGCTATAGTCTCTACATTGCCGAAGGCATGGACTAATAATCATAAATTAAGCACATTTTGCAATGTATTATAGCATATGATTTAGGTTATTTAGAATACATGAGAGTGATTACTATAGAATAAACATATTTATAATAAGATATCGAATGTTATATAATATATATTTTTATATAGAATAGATATATTTTATAATATAATATAGAATATTATTTAATATTTCTTATATATAGTAAATTTATTTTATATAATAATATAGAATTTAAGTAATATGTTTATTTAATACTAGTCTAGATTCATTTTAACCCTGAATCTATTAAGAGATGAGAGAGATTGATGCAGGAGCATTCAACTTCCAAGTCAAAATGTATTTTGACTAGACTAGGGATCATTTCTTTACTAAGGGAGTTGGTTCCCTAATTAAATGTAATTGATTAATTATTTGTATTTTCTTATGTTTTCAAGGATTTCTATAAGAATACGTAATTAGGAAAGCAATTATAATGAGATCTATTTCTTAGGATAGATCTCGAGAATATTAGAGTAAGTTGGATATATTTGAGGGTAGTTGGATTCCTTGAAAGATTGGTGGATCTAAAAATCCTAGAATAGAGGTTTAGGTGAGGATTCTATGGATCTGAACTAATTAGTTCAAAATCCTATTTTGTATCAATGTAATCAATTTCATAATGGCTAGTGGTGTAGAGAAAAGTGTGTGATAGAGGAGAGAATTCGAGAGGGTTTAAAGGCCAAGTAATACCTCAAGGACAAGAGGGATTTATTGTTATATCAGGCCAGAGGGAATTTTTGTAATTATTTACATATATATTTGAATAGTGATAATACCTAACTTTGAGTATTTTGTGTCATGATGTATTATCAGATCTGTGTGTTATATTGAATTCAGTGTATTGCAAACATGAGTAATCTTAGGAGGGATCAACACACACGTGCACACACACACACATAGATATAGTGTAATGGTTGCAGGATCAAAGTAGCACAAAGGAAGCGTATGAGGAGGTTTGAGAGAGAATCGAAGGTCTCATTGAAGCGAGAACCCTTTTCATAAATGAAGGAGCGAGCAAGTTAATCAGGACCACTGAGGAAGAGTAATGTCGATTAAGGACTTTATCATAGTGATGCAGAGGAAGGAGTAAGCCTAGGAGGGATAGGTTTTGATCGTTGATCAACAAAGGATCAACAATCCATTAACCAGAGGAGTCAAAATCCAGAGGAGGAATCCATTAACCCTGTACATAAATTACTTGCAAATGAATTCTTAAAAAAAAAAAAAAAAAAAAAAATGTACAATGGCAAGAACATAAGACAAATATACACAAATATTTTCCCCTAGATCCCAAAATTGGGAATACCAGATTGATTTTTCATTATATTCCTTTCAATGTTGCAATACATATATATACATGTTAAAGCATTCATAAACCCTAATCCACTAATCATGGATAAATGTAGTTCCTTTGACTATATCTACAAATAACATGGGAAAAAACCATCATGCCTAAAAACGATGAGCAAAAACGATGCTCAAAACCATGGGTAGGTCCACCCACCATATTCAGGTCTTCCCCCATCCTTGGGTCTACCCAAGTATTATTGGGTCTGCATAAAATAGGTTTTCCCACCATCCTTGGTTCTAGACCCCATGACATGTGGAAAGAATATAACACACACCCAACATTCTCCCACTTGTTTTCTTTCCACACTGAGGGTCACAGGAGAGCTTAGTCATTGGTCCCAGGCTAGAATGTTGATTGTTTCTCTACACCAAGGAAACTTCTTAGTGCTCACAGAATTTGTCAATGCATCTGAAGCATGCTTCATAGTATCATCCTTTACCAACAACACCTCTTTATCTTCAACCATATCCCTCTGTTGACAGTGTTGGACCTGCCAACATTCAAAGGGGTCTCCCCAATATGCAGACCCAATTAGATCTCACACCGTTTGGTATAGGAGCCCCATCTGGAATATGGCTTGGTTGCCATTTTCTTAAAGGTTTTCCTTGGCTTTAACTTTCAGCAAGATAGAGAATCACATATGCGCCTTCGAAAAGAAAGTAGGTGTGCCTAGTGAATGTTTGTTTGTAGGTGTGTCAAGGTTCTTCTACTACGAAGGGAAAATGAAGTGAGCCTCTAAGAGAGGTAAGAGTACCACCCTAGTAGAGACACACATAAACAGGAAAGCTTCGCCTAACATCTAGCAGAATAGTCCACAAGGATGTGACGATCATTACAACACATTCTCAATATGATAAGCACTAAAATCAAGGAAAAATTTAAGGATGCAAGTTTATCTTAAAGTTTAGCAACCTTGGTGAATCTTACTAGTCCCTAATATCTAAATTTTAAAATGTTTGATGATAATTTTGTAAAAATGTTTAAATTTCTAATTATTTTATATTAGAAAATATATAATATTGGCAATTTTTAAGGTAAAATAATTTTATACTATAAAATTTGGGCGAATTAATTTTTAGAAAAATGGATATTGGTGAATCTTTTATTTTGGAAAAAGCATGGAATATTAGCCCACCTCAAATATTAGCCCCTAAAATTTTCCCTGACTAAAATAACCGAAATAGTTCACCTACTTTGGTACAAGTGGAAACAAACATGAATTATAAACATTTACAAAACAATCTTACATATATTCATAATCCATGCATGAAGAATGTGTTGGCCATCAGGCTTCAAATATTAAGTAAAATTCCTAATACACATGTATACAACGAACACCACTAGCTCCAATAGTGGAGCGTTGGAGCCACTACTTTCTCCCCAAAAGAACTAATTTTTCTCTTTGATGCTTTATGGGAGAAGCCAAGGTGAAAAGTCATCTTCTTGTACAATGAGGGTGTATATATAATAAATGGGGTGATCCCCCACCCCGCTTGTGACTCAAGGACTACCCTCATGACTGTTTCACTTCCCCGTGACTTTTCAACTCTTACATGACTCTTTATATTATGTACATGTCCTTTGGACTTCCACTTTACAATACTATTTGAATAAGAATATACATAATCCGAAAAATGATGTGGCACATGATGACTCATGACATGAAATTGATGAGCTACATTCAGGTCCTTGTAGGCTAGCACTCATAAAGGATATAGGTCGCTCATTATTCTGGTCATATTTCTATGTAAGAACCATGACAAGAGAGTATCAAAAGAAAAGGTGTAGAGCAGGAAATCCTTGTTAAAATCTAGGTTGTACAGGGTTGGTGCTTCCACAATTTCTTGCTTAATATAGGAGAATGCATGCTTTTCCCTTTTTTACCACTTATATATTGCATCGTTCTTCACCATCTCCTACATGGGTTTTACTATTTGAGCGTAATTAGAGATGAACTTGCAGAGAAAGTTTATCTGCACTAGGAAGGACTACATGGCCTTATTGCTCACTAGAAAGGGAATTTGCATGATAACCCTGACCCTTTCATGGTCAACTTTAATCCCACTTTTTTCTATGATGTGGCCCAAGAGCTTTCCCGAGGACACTATAAAAATTCTCTTCTTGGGATTAAGATATATCATGTATTTCCGACATCACTCAAAAAAGGTGGTGCAAATGGCCATGTCTCTTCTTTGGAAACAACGTAACATCATCAAGATACACCACCACGCTCTAAATGATTAAACCATGAAAATCAATGTCCATCGCACACTGGAATGTTCCACCAACGTTAACCAGCACAAAAGCCATTATTTTGAAAGCGAACATGCCCCACTTCGTTCGAAATGTTGTTTTAAGGCTATCTGACTCTGAGACTAGAACCTGGTTGTAACTAGAAAATCCATCAAGTAGAGAAAACATTTATGACCCCAATATTCTCTGTAATATCTGCTCGATTGACAACATCAGATAATTGTCTTTGTCCAAGGCATAGTTGAGATTTCAAAAATATATGCACATGCGTATTTCCTAAGACTTATTCCTTAATGGGACCATATTAGAAACCCATGTTGAATGTCACACTTTATAAATGATCCAAGCATCTAGAAGCTTCCTTAACTCCTTTTAAATCAGGGGCTCAAGCGTCAAATGTACCTTCCACAGCTTCTGTTGAAAAGGCTTGGCCCCTTCCTTTATTGGAATAACATGTTGTATTATTTGTGTGTCATAAGTTTTGAGATCATCGTATGTCCACACAAAGACATCTCAGTACTGCTTGAAAAGGTGGATAAAGGCTTGCCACTCCTAAGGTGTACAACAAGTACCGAGATTAAAAAACTTCAGATCTTTCTCCATTCCAAGATTTATCTACTCATGCGATAGTGTTAAACTATGAGTTTTGATGTTGACTGGTCCTCTAAAGTGATTATGAAAGTTGACAAAATTTCTGAGACAGCCATCATTGGCTACCTGCAAGAAGAGTATCATAGCATAGGCCACTACTAGACTCTTCTTTGAACGAGTGTGGGTACATTTTGGGATTCCATAGACCATTATATTAGATTAGAACAATAGGTTACTAAGTGTGTTTTGTTTGAGAATTTGTTCATTGTTGGACACCAAGCTCACTAAGTTGACTGCATTTCACCCCCAAACAGAGGTCATCAATAGGATGATTATGCACATAATACACATGTACAACTCTAAGCATCCATGGACATGGGATGACAGTCTTCCCTATGTGTAACATAACTATAATAGAGCTCTCCATAGCTTGACTGGCCACAACCCCTTTGAAGTAGGCTTGGGATTTCAACCATTATGTCCTCTTGATGTTGCACTTCCTTTTGCAACTACACAAGAAGAATCTACCCATGTTAAATCGAAAGATGATAAAGCCATCAAGTTCATTGAACACATTGAATAGATCCACCAGCAGGTTCATGACATCCTGGAGAAAGCTAGTGCCAAATGCAAACAACGACATGATCAACATCAGATTCCCAGTAAGTTTCAGGTGGATGAAAAAGTTTGGTTACATCTGCAGAAAGAGCGCCTCGCTGGATCCCATCATAAGCTTTGACCAGTCTGATACGAACTTTGCACCATCACCAATGCTATGGGAGATAATTATTTCGAGCTCAGTACCCCCCCAATCCTTGGCTTGCACCCCATATTCAATGTGGACTGCCTTCAACCATACTTTCCACCTTTTATGGACACATCAGACATTATTGAGCACTTGATACCAACAAAGCTCAACCCAAACTGCATTGAATAGACCAAAACTAATCGAATCATGGACACAGAAATCAAGAACAATTAAAAAAAGGATCCAACTGTATCAGGTTATCAAAGCCATCCAACTCCTGCACCAAGGCAAGTGGCTTGCCAGTGACCAAGTTCAGCAGAAGTTTCCCCATCTCATGGGGGCACTCAACACAATGGGGATCATTACTTCCTAAGGGGGGGGGGGAATTATCTAGGTGTATATTAGTGGCCACCCACCTATTCCACTTGGACCCCCACTATTGTTTCTTTCAGTTTCCTTAATTGTAGCACAATTTACTATTTTTGGCAGTTTACCGGGTCCTAAACTTCCGAAGTTGTTTCGAGGCCTTAAACAACGTTTCTTTTTGGAAAATGGACAAACCTATATCTTATAATAGGGGTTTGTAGTTGAAATTTATAGTCCTTAGATAGATATTTCTAATGAGGTATTGTACGCATCAAACAAAGATCGTATGCAAAAGTCACAACCCTGAGAAGTTGATGTACCAATTTACCCCAACGGGGCCCACAAACTTTTGGCGCTTCATCTCCTAGGGTTATTTTTTTGGATGTTTAGGGTTTTCCATTGTTTCAACAATAATAATTAGGCCTTCGAGCCTCATTTTAATACATTTCAGAGGCATGTATCCACTACGTCTCTTCTCAAAGATAAGCTACCACCGCCCAAGCTAGTTTATTTCCATTCCACATGTAAACAATTTTCATTATTTTGTTATAAATGAATTGAAATTCATTTTTTGTTGTAGCTTTTTATTTCTTTTTAAATATATATTTTATTTCATTCCTACATAAATTTGGATCATCCTCTTTTCTTGATCTCTTTCAATTTCCATGCCCAAAATATAGTTTGCAACACCAAGATCCTTCATGTTAAATTTAGAGGACAACCGGGTCTTCAAATCCTGGATAATTTATTTGTCATTTCCAATCAATAACATATCATCCACATACAAGACCAAATAAATAACATAGTCACCAATTAATTTCAAATACATACAATGATATACTTTTCTCCTTGTGAATCCAAGTCCTCGTATATATGTATCAAAATTTTGATACCACATCCTTGGTGACTACTTTAACCCATACTAAGACTTTTTTAACCTGCATACTAGTTCTCTCTTACCCTTCATTGCAAATCCTTATGGTTTCTTCATGTTGTTCTCTTCTTCCAGATTCCCATGAAGAAATGTTGTCTACACATCCATCTGTTCTACCTCGAAATATAAAGCAACAACAACAGATAAAAGTAATCTAATAGAAGCTAACTTGGCAACATGAGAAAAAATATCACCAAAATCAATTCCTAACACCTTGGGAATAACATTTTATTCCAATCAACCCTGGTATTTCTCCACCTTGCCTTCTACAGTCATCTTCTTCTTAAACACCCATTTGTTTCCAATGGGTTTCCTTCCAGCCAATAATTCCACCAGATCCCAAGCCTCATTTTTTTCCAAAGATGTCATTTCATCAACCATGTCCTCCTTCCAAAGTTTTCCATCCTCTGAATCCACTACCTCCCTAACAGTTTTGGTATCATCATCAATAATAGATCAATCAAATTTTGAATAGAAAGAAGATGGATTGTACCTCTCTAATTTCCTTCTCTCTCGAACTAATCTTCTCAAAACTAGTGTGTGTGGCTCTTCCTCTTTTGATTCATGTTCTGTTGTAGAGTATGATTCTTCCTCCAATTCAAACTCTATGTTTTCAGGTTCCTTTGGTAGGACTTCATGTTTAATAACATATTTCACCTCTCTAAACACCACATCTTGGTTGTACACAACCTTCTTTGTTTTTGGGTTCCAAATCTTATTTTCTTTAAAACCATCCTTATACCCAATAAATATGCACCTTTTAGATTTACTATCCAACTTGATTCTTTTCTCCTTTGGAACATGTACATATGCATCACATCCAAATACCTTGAGATGTGAGAGAGAGGGTTTCTAACCAATCCATACCTCATGTGGAGTCTATTATCCAACGTTTATGAAGGTGATTTGTTAAACAAGTAACATGCAATATCCACTACCTCTGTCCAAAATTCTTGCCCTAACCTAACACCACTAAGTATGTTTATTTCCTTCTCCATCAATGTCATGTTCATTTTTTCTGCAACTCCATTTTTCCGAGGTGTGTATGGAGTAATCTTTTGTCATGCTATACCATACATCTTACACAACTCTTCAAATTCCTTTTTGCAAAACTCTCCACCATTATCTGTACTCAACACCTTGATCTTATTCTCTATGTAATTTCTTCATGAGGAAATATATCCATGTATTCCTCAAGAAGTCATCTGTAAATGAGACATATTACATAGACATACCCAGTGATGGAACTAACACGAGTCTAAACACATCATTGTGCACAAGTTCTAATATCCCTTTCACCCTCTTAGAACGAGAGGGGAATCTCACCCGATTCTGCTTCCCATATACACAATGTTCACAGAAATCAAAATCTAGAGAGAAATTAGACATATATTCTACCATATAATTACCATGCAGTATTCGAAGACCCTTCTCTCCAATGTGTTCCAGTATTTGATGCAGTAACATAGACTTTTCTCCAGAGACCACTAGATTTTCTACTCCACCTTCAGGAACCATATAACTATTGCACCCATCAATGACAGTGTTACCCAGAAGCTTGTACAGAGTTCCAATCTGAACTTCCTGCATCAATACCAGTTCTTCTAAACCATCTTGCAGGTATCATTCTCAACCACTGTTTTTACACCTGCATCATATATCTGCTTACAAAAATTAGATTTTTGGCACATGAAGGGATGTGCAGAACACTAGGAAGTGTTCTAATCCTTCCACCTTGCAACTTCAGCTTGATTTTTCCATGCCCAATGATTTTGGCCATCCTTTCATCCTGTAGAAAGACATCAACACCATCATATTTCTCATACTCACAGAACCACTCCCTATGGGGAGTGGAGTGAAATGATGCACCTGAATCAATCAACCATGCCTTGTGATCTACATGTGTACTTCAAGAAGAAGCCAAGTACACATCCCCACCTTCATCTGGGGTGGTTTTCGCCTCTACAGAAGGAGCCTCATCAGATGCCTTTCCTTTCTCAGAAGTTTTAGATCTATCGTCATTTTTGTAGTGCCCTTATTTTTTGGATTTACAACATACCTTTATAGATTTTCCTGGAGATTTATATCTCCCTCTAGATTTATATCTCCCACGTGAGGACCTATTTTGTTTCTGTTTTGGGACCATCCTCTCAAAGACAAGTCATATCCATTTATCTCTCCATATTTTTCCATCTCATCTCCTCCAACAACAAGGATGAGACTATTTCATTAAACTTCAATGCAGTTGTATTGCTACCTATTGCAACAACCAGGCTATCCCACGAGTCTAGTAGAGAACACAATATATTGATGCACTTATCTTCATCCAAAATTTTAATATCAATAGATAACAATTGACTTTCCATAGTATTAAAGGCATTTAGATGCTCTGTCACCGAGTCTCGAACCTTCACCCTCAGGTTATATATATATATATATATATATATATATATATATATATATATATATATATATTTCCGCATGAACAATTTGTTCATTAGAGACTTAGATTGATAACAAAGTCCCTAACTTATCCCATAAAGCCTTCATTGTAGCTTCCCCTAATACATTCAACGATAATGAATTCGAGAAACACAATCGTATTGTGCTCTTCACCTTCTGATCTAACTTTGTCTAATATTTTGTCGACATTCCTGTTGGTGCCATACCTAGATCTACAATGATCCACTGATCTTTATCCACCAACAAATCCTTCATCTTTAGCTTCCACAACTCAAAACTTTGTCCATTGAATTTATCAATCTCTATCTTTCCAATGTTTGTAATCTTCTTTCACCACAAGAATCAATCTTATAGATCTCCCACTGTAACAGGCTCTACCACAAGGCTGAGCACAACTGCTCAGTAGTAAAGGTGTCCCCTTGAAGATGAAACAACTCTGATCCCAAATGTAGGTTTTAGCACTATACATAAATGATTTGATTGAGAAAATTAGTTTTGGTGTGCTAATATTTCTTTTCAGATTATATTAAATATGCTTGAGGATTTATGAAATTATTTGCAAGTTTAAACATGGGTTTTTTGAGTGTTTTTAAGTAATTTTTATGTGAAAATTAACATAAACAAATGACTGAACAACAACATATAACATACGTAAACATCACCATAAACAATATCACGCAGCACATCATAAAGGATTTCACCCCTCCTAGGCTACGTCTCCTTGGTCCAGCTTCCAATGGCTTGGTCCTCTCTATTATTCTCAAAAGTGTGAATACATTAGTTTATAATGCTCAGAAAGCTCTGAAACATGTTTCAATGGCTCCAGAATGCCAAAAAATACCTATGGAGCCTCTTTCTGCTCCTGATTTGGTCAAAAACTAAAGAAGTTATGGCCTTTCCCAATATTTTGCTAATCACACCACAACTTCCCCAAAATTCAACACCATCCTACAAATTTGCCCTAAAACGCGCTAACGGAGCGACAATTTCGCCGAAAATCAAGCAAAATTGTTAGACACTTTAAATGTCTGCTAACGCCTGAATTCTGAAAATCGTGGCCACATGGGAGGCCATGTGCCTAGGGCTAATGCCAACGGGAAGCCCCCGTCGGGCAGGCCCCTGAACTGCACTTTTCTGGTGGTCGTGTGTTGGTAATGTGACGAAAGGCCGACCCCCATGGGCTGGCCCTACCCCCAATTGGCACGCCATTAAAATTTAAATCAAACTCGACGACATAATTGTTAAGAAACAATGTGATGTCATATTGGCAGAGGCTTTGGCTTATTGTGTGAGGTCGCGAGTTCAACCCTCGCTTCCTCCACCCAAACTTTGAATAATAATTTTGGTGGCCCTCGGGCTGCCACGTGGTGGCCTCCGGATGGGCCACGTTCAACCCGTGGTTGTCCAACATTTTGACCAATCAAAAACGCAGAATTTCGTCCAATAACAAAATGCCACTTGCCACAATACCATTCGCTGGAGGAGCCCATTGACCAAGTCAAATTGCCACATACACCTTCCTAGTCAGCGCCACATTAGCAGTATGAACTACTCACTGGGATGTCAATTTTTTTCAAAAAATTCCATGTTTGGGAAAGTGAACATAACATGATTCTGGGAGCATATGGTGTTCGTTTTCCGCAAAACGAGTTGCGTCAGATTCAGTATGATGAGAACTACGCGGTCATCTAGGTTCCAAACCAATCCGACAACTTTTAATTTTGAGCTATTTTTTGAGCACCTAATCAATAAATTACGTGCAAATGAATTCTTACAATAGAAAAAAAATATAGAATGGAAAGAACATAAAACAAATATACACAAATAGTTTCCCCTGGATCCCATAACTGGGAATCCTAGATTGATTTTTCATTATATTCCTTTCAATGTTACAATACATGCATATACATGCTGAACCATTCATAAACCCCAATCCACTAACCCTGGATAATCGTAGTTCCCTTGACTGGATCTATAAATACCATGGGGAAAAACCACCATGCCCATAAAACCATGCACAAAAACCATGCACAAAACCATGGGTAGGCCTGCCCACCATCTTTGGGTCTAGCCCCCATCCTTTGGTCCGCCCCCCGTCCTTAGGTCTACCTAATTATTATTGGGTCAGCATAATTTTTATTTTTATTTTTTTGAACGGGGTATTCTCCCGGACCCCATGACATGTGGAAAGAATATAACACACACCCAACACATAACACTTTTTTTTTTTTTTTTAAGTTCTGGTGGAAGTATGTCATTAGAAAATGTTGGGAAACAATATTTAATAGCGATGAGACAGAAGTAACAACAATGGGTCGAAACCTCAGAAACCCGAAAGCCCGTAACATTTAAAGAATTACCATTTTTAAAAAGTGTTGGGCACCAAGGATCCGTCTATCAAAGGAAACTACAGGAGACAAGAAAATGTACATTGCCTGGGACCGTCAAACCAGGAAGTGAATCAATTTGGAAGTCGGGCACTTCAATGGTTCTAACAAATGGAGGATCAGTACAAGTGGCTGACGGGAGGATAGTTGGACCATACCTGGAAGCCCAAAAGCTCGAAAACCCAAATGGAATTTTAATTGTGAGCCGACATAAGCGGGCCAATAGGAAGAGTATATGTGGCACAATGAACACATGAACAATGGGCCATACCCAAGATGGTGAAGCCCGGGTGCCATTTGAATATTTAAGTGGGCATTGCAAGAATCTGGCATCTGGCTAGGAATTGACACATAACAGAAAGGGTCATGACAATAGACAAATATATTTTTTTTGCCTAGATCCATTAACCCCAAGTGTTAATTAAATTTGCAAGTGGGAAAGGAAAGGGTCAGGATTTGACTTATGTGTTATGTGGGCCTGACTAGAGGATCTATTTTGAATTGGGATATGAATTTATATGCATATCTTGGCTCCGGTGGCTATGTTTAAAATTGATATTTAAATATGGTAATTTGGTACCCTCCCCCCTGCAGATCCTCTCACTGTGATTTGTATAAAAAAAGATATTTATCTCCCTAAATTTGGAGTTTGAAGGAAGCGCCTTCGGGGAGTAACTGGACATTGTGGGTTTGAGCAAGCTCATATTGGGCTTGTAACAAAGTGGTATCAGAGCATAAATTATCTATAAATTTCAAAATAGAGAAGTTGAAAGGAGGATCGAAAGAGATAAAGGATATGATCTCGAGGAGAAGTTCCAAAAGGTAAATTACTTTAGTTTTGAAGTTTATATGAAAGTTGAGGACTAATTACTATAGGGAAGAGTTTGAAGAAATTGAAGGAAAGTCAAGGAGCCAAAGGAAGATTAGAGCATAACAGTGATGAGAACATAACTAAATTAGAGATGCAGGCTCTAGAGGGAAGACTAAATGATGTTGTAGCAGTACAAGATTGAGTAAGTTAATTTGTATTGCACATTTTATATAAAATGAAGTATGACTAGAGATCTAATTGAATTAGGAAAGAAGAAATATTTAATTTCTTTTGAAGTTGAAAAATAGTTGTTTTGGAGTTTGAAAATGGTTGTAGAAATAAGGAAGAGTTTTTGTGCTAATTGGTTGAAGAGCGTGAATAGAGGTGCTACTAGAGGCATTTGGAGGAGAAGATGATTAAGAGGAGAGAATCAAAAGGGAAATTGTTGAGCCTAAGATCTTAGTAGAGATCTTATTGATTTGATGATTTTGAGAGAGATTATGTTTTTGGTAGCAACAACCATAAAGTAATGTAGCAGATGAAGAAGACAGAGGAAGAAACCATCACAACAACAAATCCATGACAAAAGGGGAGAGAGAACAACCACAAAATTTAAGCAATAATTGTGATAGAACTTGATAACAATAGGTGAGATTTGTGAAATGAGGACAACATAATTCTCGAGATGAGTGAACAGATGAAGATGCAGAATCAAGATAGATTTGGAATTTGAGGATCAGATGTGCTCAAGAGAAGAAGAAGAAGAGGTTCTACTGCGGAACCATAATAAAGGTGACTTCCAACAAGAAATGGTTGGCTAGAAGCTATCAGAAAGGCAGTTCCATGGTGTGTGTGGGTAGAATTGTCTAGATGGAGAAATAAGAGACTAAGAGGAGAACCTGGTATTGGTAGCAAGTAGTAGACTTGTTACAAAGGAGATATGATTCTTTCAGCTCACAAGTGAATAAGGAGAGTTTACAAAGGAAAGAGCTAAAATGGATACTAATAGTCATGTGCAGGGTTCAATTGGAAGTCAAGAGAGAAGAAAATGCCAAAGAAGTAAGCATGAAGAAGAGGAAGATGAGTGATGAAGAAAAGGAGAGAAAACTAGTTAAGTTAAGAATATATTTTGATAATCTCAAGTAACATTTTGCAGAGTGGGGATGTTATGGATGGATAATGAGGAATAAGAAGGTAAGATGGCCTTCATTACAGGCAAATTTGAGACAAAGGAAGTACATCAAGCCGAAGGAGGAACTCAGAGTAGCTGAGTTTGGAAGGAATGTATTATTTGGTGCATAAGAAGCCAGATATATTGAAAAACAATTTATAGATAATCTTCAGGAGGAAGAAAAGACAATTGAAGCCTTGGAAAAGGAAGAAACTTACATTTTTGAATCTAACATTTTGTGTATGCATGCAAGTTTGGCAGGTGATAATCAATATTTATCTGATGTATTTATGCATGTTGATGAGGAAATGGGACATCTTAAGGAGATGGCCGAGATGGAGAAATTTTGTGAGCATATGTTTATTGACCTTGAAGATGCCAAAGTGGACAGAGAAGCAACATCATTTGAAGCAGAAATCGAAGATGGCGAATTACTCAAGGATATTCCAATTGAAAGTATCACTTTTGTAGAAGAAAGCATAAGCGAGGATGAAGTCAAATTTTTGGAAGGATGGTTAACAAAGGATCCAAGCATGGAGAATATAGGTACAATTCAAAGTGATTTTGAATTGTCTGGGGAATTAAATTTCTTGGAATAGAGGATAGAAAACCAAAGATTGCAGATTCATTTAGCCAAACCAGAGTTGGATGAAGAGATGGAGGAGAAGAATTTAGGGATTCGACAACAAACTGATATGGAGGAATGAAAACCAAAGCTGAAAAAGAGTTTTATAACTCTTATAGAAGAGGATGATATGTAGCATCCTGAGAACAATGACAATAGTAGAGTTCAACCAAAGATGGAGACTGATCAGGTGATAGAGGAAATGTGGATGATGATGAGGAGGACATCCAGGAAAAGATACACCAAAAGGAGGAGGAAAACCAACAAAGAAATGCAGTTGACTAAAGAAGCATGCATCATCAGAGCAAAAAGACAACAACAACAAAAAATATGGAGGTCTAGAGAGTTAGAAACAATAAAGCAGCAACAACACAGCAAGGAGAAAGATCAGTTGTAAACAAAAGTTTGGGACCCAGGAGGATTTTTCATCAGCATATGGAAGCACATGGTCAGGAGACCATGATTCTTTTCAACCTTGGGAGTCTGATATAGGAGCATTCAACTTCCAAGTCAAAATCATGGAAAAATTTAAGGATACGGGTTTATCTTAAAGTTTAGCAACCTTGGTGAATCTTACTAGTCCCTTATATCCAAAATTTAAATATTTGACAATAATTTTATAAAAATGTTTAAATTTCTAATTATTTTATATTAGACAATATATAATATTGGAAATTTTTAAGGTAAAATAATTTTATACTATAAAATTTGGGCAAATTCATTTTTAGAAAAATGGAGATTGGCGAATATTTTATTTTGGAAAAAGCATGGAATATTTGCCCACCTGCAAATATTAGCCCCTAAAATTTTCCCTAGTCAAAATGTACCTTGACTAGACTAGGGGTAATGTATTTATAAAGGGAGTTGGTTCCCTAACTAAATGTAATTGATTAATTATTTGTATTTTATTACGTTTTCAAGTATTTCTAGAAGAATATGTAATTAGGAAAGAAATTGTAATCAAATCTATTTCTTAGGACATATCTCGAGAATATTATAGTGAATTGGAGATATTTGAGGGTAGTTGGATTCCTTGAATGATTGGTGGATATAAAAATCCTAGAATAGAGGTTTAGGTGAGGATTCTATGGATTTGAACTGAATTAGTTCAGAATCCCATTTTGTATAAATGTAATCAATTTCATAATGTCCATTGGCGTCGAGAGAAGTGTTTGATAGAGGAGAGAGTTCGAGAGGGTTTGAAGGCCAATTAATGCCTTAAGACCAAGAGGGATTTATTATTATATCAGGTCTAAGGGGATTTTTGTATATATGTATATGTATATATATATATATATATATATATATATATATATATATATATGTATGTATATATATATATATACATATATATATATATATATATATATATATATATATATATGTATATATATATATATATATGTATATGTATATATATATATATATATGTATATATATATATATATATATGTATGTATATATATATATGTATGTATATGTATATATATATATATATATATGTATATATATATATATATGTATATATATATATATATATATATATATACATATATACATATATATATACATATATACATATATATATATATATATATATATATATATATATAGTAATGGTTGCAGGATCAAAGTAACACAGAGGAAGCGTACGAGGAGGTTGGAGAGATAAAGTTAATCATAATCAATGAGGAAGAGTAATGCCAATTAAGGACTTTATCAAAGTGACATAGAAGAAGGAATAAGCCTAGGAGAGATAGGTGAAGGATCAACAATCCACTAACCAGAGGAGTTGAAATCCAAAGGAGGAGTCGAGCACAAAGGAGAGGCGCAACACTTAGTTTTTTTTAATTTCTGATGGAAGTTCGTTACTGGATAAAGCTGGGAGACAATATTTGACAATGCTGGGAGACAAAAGTAAAAACGTTAGGTCGAAACCCTGGAAACTAGGAAGCCTGTAACATTTACAAATTTCCATTTTTAAAAAGTTTCGGGCATTAGGGATCTGTCTATCGATGGAAACTACACGATACATGAAAATTTTTGTTGCCCGAGACCATCAAAACTGAAAGTGAATCAATTTGGAATCGAGGCGCTTTAGTGGGACCGTCAAGAAGAGTATGAAGACATGAACAATGGGCCATACTCGGGAGGGTGAAGCCCAGGTTCCATTTGAATATTCAAGCATGCGTTGCAAGAATCGAGGATCCAACCAGGGACTGACACATAACAGAAAAGGGTCACGCTAGTAGATAAAGATATTTCTGTTTCCCGAATCCATTAAGCCTAAGTGTTAATTAAATTTTCAAGCGGGAAAGGAAAGAGTCGGGATTTGGCTTATGTATTATGTGGGCCATCCCGGAGGTTAGTAATATGAACACAATTCTTATTGTGAATGGGTTCAATCACAATGGTTTTGCTATGGATTGGGCTATGAATTTATATGCATATCTTGGCTATAGTGGCTATGTTTCAAAACAAAACTTAAATTTGGTAATTTGGTATCCCCTTGCAGATCCTCACATTGTGATTTGTATAAAAAAATGGATTTATCTCCCTAAATTTGGAGTTTGATGGAAGCACCTTTGGAGAGTAATTAGGCATTGTGGGTTTGAGGAGTCTCATATTGGGCTTGCATTAGAGATCAAATCTCTTGAGCTTCAAGCCTCTTTTTTGGGTGTAAAACTTTAGGAAAGGTTTCCACCTCGAGATATTTGATCCCTCTCGACACTTGATATATTTGGGGTTAAGATGGATCTAGGCTAATTTCAGTCATGCAAGGTCACACAAAATTTTTTGAACATCTAATTATTATAATAATTTTAAATATGCTAAATATTTCTAAAATTAATCTGGTCATTTTAATTTTAAATTTTCTCAGTTACCTTAGTTTTTTGAGATGATAGAGACTGTAAATAACTTAAATGATGAAAAATGATGGAATATAAATTTTGAATGCAAAGTGACAATGTAACAATGTTGAATGATAGAAATGTGAATAATAAGCATGTAGTTAATTACAAATAGCCTTCATAATGATCAATCCAAAACTATTTTCTTTAACTATTATTATTATCACACATGTTAGTTTTGTCATCTTTTCATATCAATTATATGAAAACGGTGGTTGAAATCATAGACCATTCAAATATTTAACTTGAGCTATTGTAGTAGACATCATACCATGTGTCTCTTTCTCTCTAGTATTAATAGTAGCTTTCTCCAAAGTCAATCAGTGTGACCTATGGAGTGTTAAACCCCAAGTTTCAATGGTAGTTGTTTCTATTACCTCATTTAAATGCAAAGTGACTAATGGAAAATGGGAATAATAAGAATGTAGTAAATTACAGATAGTTTACAGTTTCAAGAAGCAAACATTGCAAGTAAGTGAACATTTTATTTAATATGGAAATTCAAGTATTTTATTTATGGTTGAATTACCGTAACATAGAAATCAATGCATGTCACCAATAAAAAAAAATCTTACACTGAAATCAATGCACACTATTAATCTAATTACTTTGAAATTAATGTACATCATAAATCTAGTTACTTAAAATCAGAAATTAACGTCTACATTGAAATCAATGCATCTAGTTCAAGCAATCAAGTAGGATTAGAAATCAACATTTACACTGAAATAAATGCATTTAGTGCAAACAATCATATTGAATTAGAAATCAGCATCTACACTAAAATAAATGCATCTAATGCAACCAATCAAATTGGATTAGAAATCAACATCTACTTTGAAATCAATGCATCTAGACTGTGCAAGCAATCAGTTAAGATTAGAAATCAGCAACTACATTGAAATCAATGCATCCAGTGCAATCAATCAAATAGGATCAGGAATCAACATCTACACTAAAATAAATGCATCTAAATCCAACTTTGTTTACCTTTTGTAAAAGCCTTACTTCCTCTTCCTCTATAGTTAATAATGTTTAATATTATATAATACATGTATTTGTCTCTATGTGTCTCTTTCTTCTTTCCTCTCTCTCCCCCCTCCATCTCTATGTCTATCTCCCTCCCTCTTTCCTTCTCTCTCCCCTCCCTCTATCCTTCTTCGTCTCTCTATCTCAACCCCAAAACACACACACACTCTCTCTCTACATATATATCTATCCTTCTCTCCCTCCCTCCCTTTGTCTTTCTCCTCTCCATCTATATCTTTATCTCCCTATGTCTCACCTTCTTTGTCTCTCTATCTCACCCCCCAAACATACACACACTTTGTCCATATCTAACTATATCTTTCTCTCTCCCTTTCTCTCTCTCTCTTCTACTTCTCTCTCTATATTCCCCTTCTCTCCCTCTCCCTCTCCTTCTCTCTTTATTCCCTCCCACTCTCCTCTCTCTCTCTCTCTCTCTCTCTCTCTCTCTCTCTCTCTCTCCACCGTTTTGTCTCTATGTCTTTCTTCTTCCCTCTCTCTCTCCCCCCTCCAACTCCATCTCTCTCGCCCTCCCTCTCTCCCTCCTCCTCTCCTTCTTCATCAAGTCCTCTCTCTCCCTTTCTCTCCCACCTCCCTCTGTATCTCCCCCCCATCACTCTCACCCACTCTCTCTCTCTCTCTCTCTCTCTCTCTCTCTCTCTCTACCCTTCAAGCCTGTCACTACATCCCTCCCTCCCTCCTTCTCTCTTTCCCCCTCTCCTTGCCCTCCATCTATGTGTCTCCCTCTCTCTCTTACCCTTCACTCCCTCTCTCTCTCTCTCCTTTCCTTCTCTCTCTTCCTTCCTTCTCTCCTCTCTCCCCATATCTCCCTTATCACTTCCTCTCTCTCTCTCCACCTCTATCTCTCTATGTTTTTTTTCTTCCCTCCTTCTCTCTCCCCCCCTTCACACACAAACACTCTCTCTCCTTCTCCCCCCCCCCCCTTCACACACACACACTCTCTCTCCTTATCCCCCCATTTATACACCCTCTCTCTCTCCAGCTCTTTGTTGGGTGCAAAGCCTGATTATCTTCTTTTTTCAGAGGTCTTTGTTTCAGCCCGATATATACCCCAGGAAGACTATACACCCCTCCACTCGGGGAGGGGTTGCAGGGGGGACTTTTCATTGCAAGACTAAACATATACATTTCAAGTACCATTTCATACGACCAGTGTTAGAAGATGGACAGTAGAAGCTGGAAAAGATACACACTAGCCAGAATCCTATAGATATCTTAACAAAAGTTGTAACCAGGGAGAAACTAAGATTCTGCTCAGTTTCAATTGGTCTTCAAGTATGATGATGAAGATGAGAAATAGCGAATAACATCAAAGGAACAAGTGGAGACCTAGGGTTTGAAGCCGCAACCTGCAGCCTCAGCAATAGTTCTGGAAGCACAAAGAGACAGATTAGCAGATTTACTCCACAGAGGTCGAGGACTGACTCGACAAATGGTAAACGAGGGGTCCACTGGGACCCCAACCTTCATGCAGGTAGTCATGCAAAAGCAGAAAACGCAGGAAGGATTTAAAATCAATGGCTCTGGAGATCATAAGGATGGCAGCAGCAGCAGCGGAGAAAGGACACAACAGCTGCAGAAAGAGACAAGAAAAAACCCAAAGATGAAGGGTAAAGCCAATAAGGGACAGGAGAAAAACGAAAAAAGACCAGAAGCAGAACAAAGGAACACAGCACCAATAGTAGCCCAAACAGAAGGCGAAAAAGAAAATGGAACAGAGCCGCACTCACAAGAGGAAGAGGAGCAAGCAAAGACTACCAACCCCGACTCCAAACAGGAAACTCAAGGAGCATGCAAACCAAAGAAAAAGGAAACCCTTCGAGTAGTCTTCTCAGATCCAGACATCTAGGCCTATAGAGACCACATGATGGAACATGCAGTTATTTGCAAATTTATGGGCCTGTGGCCAACAGAACGCACTCTCTGCCAATGGATCAAACAACACTGGAAACCAAAAGGTGATGTTAAACTCCACCTTGGAGCAAAAGGCTTCTTCACTGTTGTCTTTACAAACTTAGAAGATAAAGATAGAGTCTTTGATGGCGGACCATACTTCTTTGCCTCAGCTAGACTCTACATGAGGCCATGGAAGGAAAACTTTGTACCTGAACAAGAGACATTCACACAGGTTCCAGTGTGGATCCACCTATTCTCCCTTCCTATAGACTACTGGGGACTGGCAACGCTTAAGAAGATAGGAGATAGGCTCAGAACCTTCATTAAAGCTTCAGAAGCAACAGTGCAACGAAGATATACTTCCTGCGCACGTATTTGTTTAGAGATGGATGTCTCAGGAGCCCTGCATGAAGGTCTGTGGCTGGAATTCAGAGATGAAGATTACTATCAAGCCATCGACTACGAACAAATCCCCTTCAGCTGTAGAAGGTGTCATGAACACGGACACCTTGTTAGAGAGTGCCCTCTCAACAAAACAGGGGACGAACACAAACAAGAGCAAGTAGCAAAGAATAAAGAGGCCTTCACAAAGCCAAAAATAAGACAGAGAGCTAACAGAAAAAGAACACACAGAGCAGAGACAGGACCTGGTATCATCAGTAACACCTTCAGCATTCTGGAAACTGATACAGACTCAGAAGGCACTAACAGAGAAACAAAACTTATTGAAGCACCAAAAAACAAGACAGAACACACAACGAAGGATGGGGAGGAAAATACACTCAGAACAGAAGTTCAAATGCAAGAGTTCGAAGATGAACATGATGAAGACACCGACATGATAACTAGCGACGGGGGTAGCGAGGATCTAGAGCTCAATGCAGTCCTAGAAAAAGAAGGAGTCAACCTCCCAGCCATGGAAAAAAACTGGAAAACCCAAGGGCTAGACAACATTCCGGAAGAAGAAATCAGGAAAATCAGCGATCTCTTCATCGCAAGACAAAAGGTGGAACTCGAGAGGCAAAACAGAAGATTAGGAATCACAAAAGGCACAGGTAATCAGTCAAAGAGTATATCTCTTAACCCAACAGGCCGAAAGCCAAATAAAAGAAGAGGCAGAAGAACCAGTGGGGAGGTGTTGCACGATCTGGGGATTCTAATGATCAACTCTGGGAAAATGAAGGTTCTTCATGCCTTCCCATCCTACCAATGAGTTTTTAGTTATCAATGAAGGTCATCTCATGGAATGCAAGAGAGCTTAACAGCCAAGCTAAGCAAAGACTGCTCAAGAGAAAGTTCCAACAAGAAAAGCCAGACATCATGTTCATACAAGAGACCAAATGCGCTACTAACCAAATGGAGAACATCAGCAAAAGACTAGGCAAACCTATCAAATATACAGATGTAGCCAGTCAAGGATGGGAAGGCGGCATAGCTACACTTTGGGACACTCGAGCAATAAACATTATCTCAATGGAGGCTTCACGTTCGTTTATTGCCATAGAAGTTCAAATAACAGGTAACTCTGAAACCTACCTATGCATAAATGTCTATGGACCGCAAAGATTAGATGACAAATTTTCTTTTCTTAATTCTCTTATGAATTTAAAGTTAAGATACCCCACCTCTAAGATCATCATGGGGGGAGATTTTAACATGATTACCTCCCTACTGGAGAAGAAAGGAGGTCTCAGAAAGCTTAACAAAGATACAGAACTCTTTGTTGATTTCATAGAAGCTGCCAAGCTAGTAGACATTCTCCCCAAAAATGGCTCCTACACTTGGAACAATAGAAGAGGAGGAGACAATAGGATCGCCTCCCAGCTGGATCGATTTCTGATTTCGGAAAGTATCTTACTCGGAGGAACAACAGTGGACTCTGACATCCTCCCTAGTGGAGGATTAGATCACTGGCCTATAGCTTTGGAAGCAGCCATCCTATGCACCCCTAGAAACAAGCCCTTCAGATTTGAAAAGTTCTGGTTAACTCATCCCGACTTTGCAAATCTGCTGAAGGAATGGTGGCGCGAACCATCAGATCTAAGAGGCACCAAAATGTTCAAGTTCCAAAGCAAGCTAAAACATATCAAATACAGAATTAAAGAGTGGAACACTGAGAAGTTTGGGAACATCTTCTAGGAAAAGAACATCATTGAAGGTAAGTTAAATCAAATTCACAAGGAATGGGCTTCTGGGAACTACAGAGAAGACTCAAAAGAACAGGAGAAGGTTCTGATGCAGCAATGGCAACTTCGTTGCCAACAGGAAGAAACTTTGTGGAAGCAAAAATCAAGGATCCAATGGCTGAAGGAGGGAGAACAAAATACAAAAAAAATTCACAGATCGACGATGGACTACAGGGGGGCAAACAAAATCCTCAGGCTCAAAAATGAAGCAGGGGAAATTCTTCAAAACCACAAGGACATATCAATGCTGCTCACCAGGCACTTCAAGCATATAGCTCAGGAAACGCAAGAAGAAAGATCTGAGGCCATAGAGGAGCTAACTAAAGCTATACCCAGCATCATAACCTCCGAGCAAAACTCTGCTCTGCTAAGGAAGGTCTCAATGGAGGAGGTGGAAGACGTGGTCAAAAGTATGCCAAATGATAAGGCACCGGGGCCTGATGGATTTACAATCAACTTCTACAAAGCTTGCTGGCCAAATATCAAAACAGAGGTATGGGAAGTTGTCGAAGACTCTAGACGTTCAGGCTCTATTCTCAAATCCCTGAACTCCAATTTCATCGCGCTAATCCCCAAGGAAGAAGAAGCTAATTCCCCTAACATGTTTCAACCTATAGCTCTCTGCAATGTGATATATAAAATCATTTCTAAAGTCATAGCCAACAGACTTAAGCCCTTTCTACCTGACTTAATCTCAGAAGAACAGTCAGGGTATGTGGAAGGTAGGCAAATTCTAGACAACATCCTTTTAGCTCAGGAGATGGTTCACACCCTGCAGACAAGGAAACTTCCAGGTATGCTAATGCAGCTAGATCTCTCAAAAGCATTTGACAAAGTCAACTGGAATTACTTGGAGGCCATTCTAAATGCCTTTGGCTTTGACAAGCAATGGACCAAATGGATCCTCGCTCTGATCAAATCTTCCAATTTTTCCATTCTAGTAAATGGCTCCCCCTCTACTCCTTTCTCCCCCTCCCGAGGCATTCGACAAGGAGACCCTCTCTCCCCCTTCCTATTTGTAATCCTCATGGAAGGGCTCAGCAAGCTCATTCGAAAAGCAAGAGAGGAAAGGAAGCTTAATGGCCTACACCCTTTCCCCTCCATACCTGCCACAACGCACCAGCAGTTTGTCGATGACACAATGCTGCATGGCTCTCCTACCATCAAAGAAGCTATGGCCTTCAAAAACATACTTCATCTCTTTAGCAAAGCTTCAAGCATGGAGATAAACCATGCCAAATCGACTATCTTCTTTTTTAACATTCATCCTGCCATCCAGAACCATCTCTCCAGCATTCTTGGCTTCTGAAAAGGCTCTCTCCCTTATAAGTATCTAGGAGCCCCTCTCACTACTAAGCCTTGGCAAAAAACTCACTGGGAAAACATCTTAGTGAAACTGGAGAAAAAATGCAAGCATTGGACTCACAGGGCTCTTAACTTCGCTGGGAGACTTGTCCTCACCAAAGTTGTACTGCAGGCCATACCGCAATATTTTCTATCCATCATGCCGGCCCCCAGTGGTATCATGCAGAAGATTAGAAACATCCAAAGATCCTTTCTATGGAGTGGCAATGCGGAAAAAAGAAAATGGGCACTGGTAGCCTGGAGCAAGCTATGTACCTCAAAAGCAGCATGTGGTTTAAGCTTAATTGACCCCCACACCATCAATATGACATGTGGAGCCAAGTTGTGGTGGCGATGGCTGAAGGAAATCAACCTACCTTGGGCCAGACACTGGAAGGAGAAATACACTCCTAACTACAACAATCAGGACCTAATCAGGATACAGGAAACACCGGAGGGTTCTCCAATATGGAACTTAGCTAGAAGAAACTGCAACTTAATTCAGGACCACAGCTTATGGGAGATCCGCAATGGGGAAACGGCCCTCTTCTGGGAAGATGCATGGCAGCAACTCCCAAAGCTGGAACAACCAGAGCTCTAAGAGTTCAAAACAGAATGCCAGAACAGGGGAAAGTTTACAGTCCACCACTACTGGAACCCTAACAGCCATGACCAGGAATGGAGAGAATGGGCTATCTAGGATGTTGAGAACCCAATTGAATAAAACGACAACACAAAGGACCTCCTGAAATGCATAAACAATCGCACTATCAGAAAGACCACAGAAAACGACATCCTGAGATGGGGTATGAAAGGAAGAGGGAACTTCACTCTCAAAGAGGCCAGAGAACAGCTAGAACTCTTGGAGCAAATGGAGGCGATACAATGGAGCAGCAAGGTTTGGGACGCCATATTCTGGCCCAAAATAAAAACCTTTTTATGGCTCCTCATGAGCAGAAAAACTCTCACATGGGAGAACCTGCGCAGAAAGGGTTTTGAAGGCCCCTCCATATTCCCTATGTGCAAACAAGCAGAAGAAACCATGAACCACCTTTTCAATTCCTGTGAATGGGCCGATCACCTATGGCAAGGGATGGAAACTATATTGCAGCAAACAAACAGAGACAGGGAATCCATTCAAAACACCATCATGAATTGGCCTAGCAAGTACTCCAACAACACAAGAATCAACAACATATGGAAAATTCTACCAGGCTTCATAACTTGGACCTTATGGAAAGAAAGAAATCGCAGAATCTTTCAAGATGAGCACAGAAATATAGAGTACCTGCATAGCACCTTAATCCAAAACATGCGCCAATTAATCCTGGTAAAATGCAAGGCAGACCCTGATAATCATCCTTCGGCCGAGGACCAACGAATTCTGAATGCCTTCAACCTGCTCAACGCACAACAACTGGGATCCATTGGGCAGCATCAAAACCTAAACATAGAGCCGAGGGGCTGGAGGCGACTGCCGGAAGGGTTTTTAAAACTAAACTTTGATGGTGCCTCGAGAGGCAATCCCGGCCAAGCAGGTATTGGAGGAATCATCCGAAACCATGAAGGAGAAATACTTTACATATACAGAAAAGCTCTTGGGGAAGGCACAAATAATGAAATGGAATTCGCAGCACTGGAAAAAGGGCTAAGAATCCTCCAAATTAATCAAACAAGCAAAGTAGTAATTGAGGGAGACTCCGAGGTGGCCATTAATGTGGCCAGGAAAATCCATGGAGGAACGCCAGCCAGCAGAGTCACAAAAAACTAGCGATTGTCCAAGGTCACAGACAACATTGCCAAGCTGATAGGAGCAATGAAAGGCCTCATCTTTCAGGCGGTAAGGCGAAATGCCAATGCGGTTGCTGACCACTTAGCAAATCATGGGATTGAACACCCCAACGAAATATGGGACAGCTGTTGGCAGCAGGTTGACATCCAGCAATTAAAGAGCAAATGCATCCAACTCTCACGATTAGATATGGTGATGGCAGAGGAGTCCGACTGGAGGGTCGAATAGCCCAATGCCATAATTGCATGAATAGGCTGACTAGGCGCGTACCATTAATTTCTGGTAGGATGCGAAGGGCACACAGGATGAGGGCAACCATGACAGAAGCAGGTGACAAATATTTGTGCAGGGCCACAATCTGTGGTGATATGAGCTGCCGAAACATTATAAGGAATAGGGTCACATGGCGTAATTTGGAGCAAGCAGGGCGCGGTGACCGTAGATGGGTTCAATTATCCCACAACCCAACCAAAACTCCATCACGCAGCAATTATGGTGATCTGACGTGCAAGTTGCACAAAGTTAATCGATCACACACCGGAAACCTCCCCGAATTTTGTTATTTAACCACTCTCAATTGCCCAACGATAAACATTGTCTCAGTGTGCAGCAAAACCATTCTTCCTCACTCTGCTAACAGCGCTCGGGATATAGCTAGGCAAGACAGTAACACCATGGCTGGGGAGACTAGCCGCAACAAATCCGCCAACAATGATCTGCAACAAGCAAGAGAGATGTTTGAGAGGTGAACCTCGCAACGGAACAAGCGCAAAATCATTGATTTAGAAGCCACTATCCAGGACGAGGAAAGTAAGCTCTCTGATCAGCAAATTGGGAAAGAAGTCGACTGGCTCCAGGACCCGGGAACTCCCAGCACTCGGGCCACTCAGTTCGTAAGAACTCAAGCGGAAAGTTGGCGAATGAAGACCCTCCTCGCCAAAGCTATGGATGTCCAAGGTGAACACGCAGAACAGCTGCGTAAGCTCAAGCAATTTGCCGAAACTATGTCGCATGACCACATGGCAGTGGTGGAAAGCAGCGAATTTAAATTGAGCGCGATCCACCAACAAGTCGATACCATGGATAAGAAACTCACTGTGCTGATCAAGCTTCTGAAACAAACCATTGGGCAAGACAACAAGCCCTCCGACATGCAGAAGAGTGAACCATCAGGAGACCAGCAGGGCAACTCATCCAAGCCTGGGCAGATCTACATGTCAAGACCCAACCCGGTCCTGGAAATGTTCAAGCGCCTCTGACTCTGCAGTCCACCAGGCCTCCCCTGCTTTCCTCCTCTCAGCGGGTTATTATGTCTTCGGTCCAGGTTTCCTCTGTCTTTGTCTGTTGTCCACTCTTGCTAATAGCCGCCCTGCGTGGTGTGCATGTTCTTAGTTTACTGTTATCTAGTCTTTTCCAGTCATCAGTCAATCTAGTCTCTTCTGGTATCATGGGGCAAGGCCTGCAGCTTAACGGCCAGTAATCTGCTTCTGCAGAAATTTTGTACCATATTTTGTTTTTTGTTAATATCAAAGCTTACTTACAAAAAAAGAAGAAGATGAGAAATAGCGAGGTCCAAAATGGAGTCATTGTCTAGCAAATGAAGCAATGGTGGAGTTGTTATCATCAGTCTCCAAGTGGGGGATTATTGGGTGTGGAGCCTGATTATCTTCTTTATTCAGAGGTCTTTGTTTTAGTTGGATATATACCCCAGGAACACTGTACACCCCTCCACACGGGGGGGGGTTCATGAGGGGCATTAGTCCCCCCCAGCTAGGGGGTCTGGGGACCAGCAAGCTGCCGACGAGGGTTCGGGGGCAGCACCCCCAAAGCTAAAAATAGAGGTAAATTTGCCTTGTAAAATATTGTAATTTCGTAGTCAATTTGGACCGTTCATTAGGGGGATGACTTGATGGTAGAAGTTATGTTTAATTTAGGATTTTTTGCCCTAGAAGGAAACTCCTTGCTATATATGAGGGAATTTTATTGCAACTATGTATATGTGTATTCTGAGTGAGAAAGAGAGAGGAGATTGTGTCAAAGCGAAGAGGGAATTACAACGGATCTGTTGTAGGTTGTATCTCTTCATTTTGATGGATAATATAAAAGGAAGGATTGGTTGTTTCTTCGTGGACGTAGCCCAAATTGGGTGAACCACGTATATCTGTGTCTCTCTTGCTTTATGTTTTTTCTGTGTTTATATTTCTGCAATATTTTATGTGTTCCATTGCTCTGTAAGATAATAATTTTCTAACACTCTCTTCCCCCCGCCCATCCATATGATCAAGAATTGTAACTATGGGTAAGGTCTAATATAATAATACTTATAATGGAGATGATTATTATTATAATATATTGGAATAATAACAATCAATATTATTGATTATTATACCATAATAATATATAAATAAATAACTTGTTAAGGAAACAATAGTATGTTGACTTTACATTATAGACAAACAAATTTATTTTGATCAAATTGGTAGCTTCATGCCTTATATTTTAGATTTTCTATTTTACATTTTACATTTTCATTTTACATAATATTAAATTTTATGTTTTACATTACATTATATTTTACATTTAACATTTGTATAAGTTTTAATTTGAATATTAATTAACACATATGAAACTAACATTTAATTTTGTTTTGTTTTGTGTTTTTTTTCTATATATATTTTTCTTGACATTTAAAAAATGTTGACATATATACATTACATTATGTCTAACGCCTACACATCTCCCCATACTGAGCTATAGAGAATCTCTCGGTGCAACTATTTTATTTTGATATGTGTAAATTTATGTAAAAAGTTTTAATATTAATTTTTATATTAATATAGTATAAGATAAATATTTATAGAAATTTTGCATCCATTTTATATATGAATTAAGATTTTTTTTTTTTTTTTTTTTTTTTTTTTTTTTTTTTTTTTTTTTTTTTCTAAACTAAGTTGAGTATATGTTGAGGTTAGCTCATTTATTGGATGGAAGAATGATTTACCCACTAATGGGATTCTACCACCAAGATTGTGCAAATATTTCATGTTTATTACATGAAAGAATGATCTATCCACCAATGGGATGTTATCACCAAGGTTATGAAAAGCTCAATTGAGTTTGGACGTCCCTTGGGATAGTTTAATTCAACCAAAAGTGGCTTTCATCCTCAACCCCTCCCCATGAGGTTTGAACCTGAGACCTAGTGGGGACTAAACCCCACTTAACCCCACTGGTCTACACCTCATGGGTATGAATAAATATTTGATTAACTCTAACATGAAATATGATTCTATGAAATAATTTTAAATTATGTTTTATAATATTGAGGAACATTATATCTCAGCCCTTGGGGGACATCTCAATTGGTGATGGCCATGAAAATGAAGTGTTATGTACTAGGAGGTTCATAGTTCATACCCCCTCGATTCACCTGTGTCTATGGAAGCAACATACATAGGCACCTAGGGGTTATAGTGGAGTGATCGGAATCAACATCATGTCATGCAAGTAAGAGACTGGCCCAGTTGTTGTTTCTTCTAGTCATTAAAAAAAAGTGAGGAAGTTTATATCTCAGGTATCATTAATGTCATTGGATTTCGAGGGATTCATTTTTGTAAGGTAGTTAAGGTTTGAAGCTTGCGGTAATTAGGAAGAGACATTAAAAAATCTAACTATGAAAAGGGTTGGTGTAGTCTAGGCTAAATATAATCTTTAAATAATTTTGATAACTTAAATACCTTAAATTGTGATTTCTTAAATCATAAAATAGTTTCACAAATTACAAATACATTAATAAATAAAAAACGAAAAAAACAATAATAACAATAAAACTAAGTAACAATTAGAATTCAAAACATTGAATTTAATCAAAATTATCTTAAAATAATTTCTATCTAAATGACATCCAAAAAAAATAAAAGTAGGAAGGATAATTGAGTCAAGATGTGCTCTCTAGCATAGTATGGAAGAGATGTTGTAATGTTATGTTTTGTAAATAAAAATAATAAATAATAAAATAAAAATAACCCTACATTAAAATAAAATTAACTTCAAGTTAAAATAATAAAAAAAAAATTCTACGTTATTACTATTATTTTTTTGTATCCCAGAGGAACCTAGTAGCCCATTACTATTATTTTTTTGTATCCCAGAGGAACCTAGTAGCCCACCTGACACATAGCTACTAGTAAACCTCAGGGAGTCTATGACCCATACTCCTCTCTGTAAATTGGGTCACAACTGGGGGAAACCAGGTCACAACTAGGGGGATTCGAACCTTGGATCTCTTAGTTTTCAAAGATTTCACATTTTTTTATCACCGATTGAGTTGTCCCACAAGGACAAAATTCTACATTATTATTATTATTTTTATTATTATTTTTTTTGGTAGTTAAGGTAAACTTGACTTTGTCAAGTTAATAATGGTTTTTGAGGTCTAGGTTTATGAGAATCCATGGCATTCATGTGGAATATAACTTATTTAAAGGGGGTAATACTCCAGGGAAATGTGTTCTTTGGTGTCAATGGGTGAAAAATCAGAATTTATAACTATTGTTTTATGTTTTGGTGGATAATCTTTTAAAAATTACTATAATAATTGTTTCCATATATCATATATTTAAATATGAGAATTATATCATTTTAACTTTATAATATATAAATTAAACCAACCTATATTTATTTTAATTTTGGATTTATCAAGTGTTGAGAGTGATCAAATCTCTCGATGTGCAAACATTTCCTCAAATTTTGTACTCAAAAAAGAAATTTGTAACTCGAGGAATTTATATCTCTCTCAACACTTAATAAATCAGGGTTAAGATATATCTAAACTAATTTATAGAGAATTAATAGATATTTATAACATATTTCACAAGTTGTTTTACATATGAAGCATCAACAATGGCATTTTCGAAGCTGTAAGGAAACATGGCCATTCTAAAGGTCAACGTGTTTTTTAAGGAAGGTGGACAGATATAAATGTTACAATGCCAAAAGGACGAAAGGGGAAGGGACCATGAGGTAAGTTTGTAGACAAACAAATACCATACCAGCAAATAAATTTATTTTATCGTTTTATGTTTGGGTTACCTGATTGTTAAATTGAATAAACCATTCAAATTTTTATAACTTAAATTATGATATTAAATTGGAAAATAATGGATCGTATATAACTTAAATTATGATATTCAACCAGTAGAGAGTAAATTGTATATATATGATTATTTTTGTACAATAAAGTTAGAAATGTTTTAAAAAATATCATGTAAAGAAATTTGATTTTATGTGATTTTGTATTCAATTTCATTTCATGTTTATTTTATTAAATCTGGATTTTATTGGAATAAATTAATAATTACATTAGGTTTCTCTTAACATTTTGTCTATTATTAGTTTACATAATTCATTGATAGGTTTGTTTCATATTCTTGTAAATCAAAACCCCAACTCACTCATGGTTGTGTTTTTACTTAGTTTCTTATTTTTATTGATTGTAAAGTTTAGTTCAAAGTGAGATTGGTCTTTTTCCATCTACCAAAAGCTATTAACTTATGTATAATTTAATTTTTTCCATCTGAGTGTTTCAAATACTTATTGGCCTCATTGTTGCATGGTTCATACAATAGTTCTTTCAATATTGGCATGTCTTGCATAGATTTTTCCCTGTAAAAATTATGCTTCATATTTTCATAGCCGATACATGGCCTTATTGTCCAAGTCTTGTATTTTAATAGCCACACAATTATCAATAATTGCACCACTATCATAGTTGGTAATTATATGACCTTTCATAAATTATAGTTTTGAGTATTGCTGGGCTTGTTTTTAGAACTTGATGATCAGGTGCTCATGTCCTAAGTGTCATAAAATGCTCAAAATTTAAAATGCTTAGAACTGGTTCAAAGTTGAACGACTGGAAAGTGCTCGTCTTCTTGATTCCGGCATCACAAACGGTTCGAAAAACGGTCGCCGTATGAGAAAGTTATGCCAAAAACAAAATCGCTCAATAACCCTTAATTTTTGAATTTTTAAAAAAAAAATTAAAAAAAAAATATTCCATGGAATATTCCTTTTTGGACAGCGAATCAGATCTGCCACGTGGCAGGCCCGGAGGCCGTCACGTGGCCCATGATGACGTCAGCAGAGGTGTTGGGCACATGTTAAAACTTTGGTGGCGGTGAGGTTTGAACCCATGACTTGCCAGAACCAAACGCCATGCCTTACCAACACACCACGGGAGCAGGACTTGAATGTTGTGGCGACCAAATTTTATTTAAATTTTAAAACGGTGGATGGGCGGGAAACGAAGGGGGCCAGCCCCCGCATACCATATGACCGGGTGCCCAAAACCATGGGCCGAGACCATTATCCACCGGGCACGAAATCCAAGGCAAACAACCCGCCGAGATTGCAGTCACATGCGGGCAGTTAACTAACAGTTAGGATTTGGCAGAAATTTTGGCGGACGTGGCGAATTTGGCGGACCCGCCATAATTGGCAGAGTTAACTGGACTCCAACTAAAGTTAGCTGGAGTGTTTCTAGGCATAACTGGAGGAAAACTTTAATGAGCCATAACTTTGGCTAGGAAAGGCGGTTTTGGACGATTTTTTTTTTTGATTTTGGGTATTTTCGACCTTCTGAAGCCATTGGTGTAGGTCTTACAGCCATCTGAGGTCATTTATAGAGGTTTTGGAGCCATGAAAGTTCTATGAGCCACTAGGGCCCAGTATTGTGAACACTGTATAGGGTTGCAGGTATCCATTGGAGGTGATCCAATAGTCAATCTTGAAGGATTCAAGTGTTCTGAATCCATTTTTACCATCTATTTCACCTGTATATTCTTCTATTCAGCTGTATTTTCAATTTGAGCATTTAATGAAAACAAGGACAAGCCCATTTGGGAGCTTTGGACCCAGCAGACGTAGCCCAGGAGGGGTGAACTTCTTTATCAACTTCTTTTGCATATGTGGTTGAATTATTTTGCAGAACAAATTCGTTTTAGTGTGTTAAACAGTAAAAGGAAATAAATCTGCTATGCTTAAATTGATCATGAACAGCTGAAAATTTCATTTGTTTTCTTTCTGCAAGACATGGAAATCTTTAAACATGTATAATTCCGAATTGAATACCTTGCAAACAAATTACAAGTAGTTTCAAATTCAGATCAAGTTGGTATCAGAGCTCAGGGTTTTGTGCAAATATCTTCTAACTGTCTTGCAAGTATTAATGCTTACCAGGTTGAAACTTAAAAGAGGGGAAGGACAGTTGACTAGAGAACAAGAGAATCCTCAGTCAAGGAAGGCCAGAGAGCCATCACCTCCACCTTCCATTTCACCCTCAAGAGTCTCAGCAGAAGTTTCAAGGATGTCTGAACATGAAGGAGAAATTCCTACAGAGACAGATCCAAGAGAAGAAGAAAGAGTCTTCAGAAAGGCTTTCTTAGACCTCACTGAAATGGTGAGGATATTGTACCAAGAAATAAATGAGAAATTGGCTGGAGAAGGGTCCAAACATCCACATGAAGGAGAGGGCTCTTCAGGAGGTAAGAAGGATGATAATAATTCCAAGAAAGGACATGGAGGAAATAGTGATCCACCACCCCCATCTTCACCTTCTTCCTCTTCATCCTCGTCTTCTTCTGTTCATAAGCATAGATCCTCTGGAAAAAGTCCTTTTTTGAAGCTTGATGTAAAATTCGAATTACCTATGTTTAATGGTGAAGTGAATGCAAAAAAGCTTGACAAGTGGATTAGGGAGTTGGAAGTTTACTTGAGGATCCAGAATATGCATGATGATGCCACAAAGATTCAGTTGGCTTCTTTGAGAATGGATGGAGCAGCATTGGTCTGGTGGGAGGCCAAGACTAAAGAGGAGATCAATAAATTTGGTAAGGTTACCTTAACATGGCCTGAATTTCTGTTAGCCATTAAAAAAAATTTTATCCTCTTGCTCACATGCAGAAAGCCATTATGAATTGGCAAAATTTCAGACAACTTAAGGGTCAGAGTGTCCAAGACTACACCCAAGAATTCAGGAGAAGAGCTCTCTTGTTAGGGGTAGATTTACAGACCCAGGAAACCTTGCTGAAATACATTGGTGGCTTGCATAGCTACCTTAGACACACCATCTTGATGTTTAAACCTACTAGCCTGGACGAGGTTTGTGTCCAAGCTACCCATTTAGAGGCAAGGGGAAAAAACACATTTGAAGAGGGTAGAAACAAGCCCCCCAAGGGGAAAAACAAAGAGAAAACCTCCAAGGGAAAGGGCAAAAAGAATGCATCTGTCAAACAGGAGAGTGAGAAAGTGATCTGTAAACACTGTTCTAAACCAGGCCATGAGGAGAAAAACTGTTGGAAATTACATCCTGAAAATAGACCTCAATCTAACAAATCCAAAGGGAAACAGAAAACTGCTGCTACTACATCTACACCACAAGATTTAGGGGAAGATTCAGGTGATGAAACCAAAATTGCAGCCATGGGTTTGAAAAACTTGAAGGGAAAAGAAATTGAAACTCAAGCCAGCACTAGTACCTCAAACTGCCATGTACAAGCTCCTAATGAGGAAGAAAGAATTGAACTGTTTCATGTGAGGGTAATTTCAAAACATACTAAAATTAACACACTTTTTGATAGTGGGTCACAAGCAAACCTTATATCAGAGGACTTGGTCAAGCAGCTTAAACTTGAGACCGTTCCACATCCGAAGCCATATCCACTTGGATGGATTTGCAAGGATGCAAATTTACAAGTTTCAAGAAAGTGCACATTGCGCTTTGCAATTACTGCACATTTTATTGACACAGTTGAACTTGATGTGGTACCTTTTGATATAGCAGGAATTGTTTTGGGAAGTCCTTACTTGTTTGACAGGAAAGCTATCTTTCATCGCCATGAAAACAAATATCATCTTTTCAAAGATGGCAAGGAGTTCATTGTTAGAGCTCATCGCAAGAAGACAAATATAGCGATGGTGAATGCAAGACAGGTAAAAAGGCTGGTCAATTCAAGTAAGAATTTTGTTCTTCTTATGATTAAGCCCAAGGTTGATGTGAATCATGAGTCATTTGACAATTGTGATCCAAAACTTAAATTAGATCTATATGATGTAGTTGATGCATATCATGAGATGTTTCAGGAGCCAACAGGTTTGCCTCCTAAGAGGGAGATTCAACATGAAATCCATTTGCATCCAGATTGTCCTCTTCCAAACATAGGTATGTACCGCATGTCTATTATGGAGAATGCTAAAATAAAGAAGCAAATTAAGGACTTGTTGGACAAGGGTTTCATAAGGCCAAGTACTTCGCCATGTGGGTCACTGATTGTGTTGATTCCAAAAAAAGATGGCACTTGGCGTATGTGTGTTGATTTCAGGGCCTTGAACAAGATAACGGTAAAGAATCGTTACCCACTCCCAAGAATAGATGATTTGCTAGACCAGTTGAAAGATGCTCGATATTTCACTAAGCTAGACTTGCGCAGTGGATATCATCAAGTAAGAATTGAAGAAAGTGACATTTGGAAGACAGCCTTTAAAACCAAACAAGGACTCTTTGAGTGGCTTGTGATGTCGTTTGGTTTTTGCAATGCACCTGCAACTTTCATGCGGGTAATGGATGATGTCTTGCGTCCTTTTCTTGATGATTTCGTTATTGTCTACTTAGATGACATCTTAATTTTCAGCAAGTCTAGAGAAGATCATGTCATGCATGTTAGGAAAGTACTTGATGTTTTGAAGAAGAATCAGTTATTTCTTAAAATGTCAAAGTGTGAATTTGGAAAGACTTCTTTGGTTTATTTGGGACACATAGTAGGAGGAGGTGCTTTGAGAATTGATCCTGCTAAGATTGAGGCTATTGTGAAGTGGCCTACTCCCAAATCCATAACAGAGGTAAGAAGTTTTTTGGGTGCAGCTCAATATTGGAGGAAGTTTATCTCTAACTTCTCTTCTATAGCAGCTCCTATGCATGCAGTGACAAGTGTGAAGCATGCTTTCCAATGGGGAGGAAAGCAGCAAAAAGCTTTTGAATCTTTGAAAGAGAAGATTAGTTCAGCTCCGGTCCTTGCATTACCGGATTTGAGACAGCCATTTGAGATACAAACTGATGCTAGTGATTATGCTATGGGTGCAGTTCTTCTATAGCATGGTAAGCCTATTGCTTTTCATTCTGAAACTTTTAATGGTGCTGTTGTAAATTATCCTACATATGATAAGGAGTTGTATGCATTGGTACAAAGCGTCAAAAAGTGGAAACACTACTTGATGGGCAAATAAACTGTTATACATACCGACCATCATCCCTTACAGTACTTGCAATCACAAAGCAATTTACAATAGTAACGACACTTCAGATGGATGGGCTTCTTGCAACAGTTCCATTTGGTAATAAGGTACAAGAAAGGTACTTTGAATAAGGTTGCTGATATGCTTTCAAGGCCTATTATTGGTGCTGTTACTTTACTTAAGAATGATTCCATTGTACATGATAGCTACATAGAACAATATGCATCTGATGATGACTTTAAAGATGTGTATGCTAACTTGAGTAAAGGGAATCATGTAGAGGAAAATGACTATCACATGCATAACAATTTGCTGTTTCATTTGGGCAAGTTGTGTATACCACAGGGAGAGAGGATAAATGTCATAAGAGAAGCTCATTCTTCTCTTATCGCTGGCCATTTTGGTGTGAGCAAAACAGTTGCACATCTACAGAGGTATTGCTATTGGCCTCGCATGGTAGATTCTGTTTCAAGGTTCATAAGAGGTTGTTCATTATGTGCTACAAGCAAGCCTAGCAATAGGAAGCTTGGTTTGTATACTCCTTTACCAGTACCTTCTAGACCATGGGAGAGCATCTCTATGGATTTTGTAGGAGGTTTGCCAAAATCTAGAAAGCAGCATGATTATTTATATGTAGTAGTTGATCGTTTCAGCAAAATGTGTATACTTATACCTTGTAAGAAAACTATAACTGTTGAACAAACTGCTGAATTATTTTTTCATCATGTATGGATTCACTTTGGTTTGCCTACTTCCATTATTAGTGACAGGGATTCCAGATTTGTGGGGAATTTTTGGTCCAACCTATGGGAGATGATGGACACAAAGTTGAAGAAAAGTATTGCTTTCCATCCGCAAACAGATGGACAAACCGAAGTTGTGAACAGAACCATTGTGCACCTCTTGAGAGGATATTGCAGCAAGCATCCCAAGCTTTGGGATGAACATTTGCACTACATACAACATGCTTACAACCGTGCCAAGCACTCTTCCACAAACACCTCACCGTTTGAAGCTTGTTTTGGTTACTTGCCAAAATCACCTCTTGATTTCATTCTTGAGAAAGATGTCGCCATTGAGGGACATAGTGATATTGACAAAACTCGTTCATTCAATGAAAGAATTCAGCAAATACATCAGCAAATTCAAGAACAGCTTGAGAAGAGTCAAGGCAAGTACAAGGAAAGACACGACAAGCATAGAGTCGATCACAAGTTTCAAGAAGGGGATGAGGTATGGTTGTACATTAGTAAGGAAAGGATGCAAGGAGAAGGTAAAAAGCTGAAGCCTATTCATTATGGTCCATTCAAAATCCTCAAGAAGGTTGGAAATAATGCTTTTCAATTAGATTTGCCTTCCTACATGCAAATGTATTCTGTTGTCAATGTGGAGAACTTACGGTTGTATGAACCTCCTTTGATTGCTGATCATGAAAATGTTGTTCAGCTGCCATCTATAGAAGATTTCTCGCCAGAATTCTTAGATGAGTTGAAAGAAGATACAATCCTTGAGAGAAGGACACGCACTTCAAGGAGGGGCAATGTAGATTATGTTCGGGTTGGTTTCAAAGGCAGCAAACCGAACAAGGCAAAGTGGATGGAGGTGGACAGAGTGAGGGAGTTGTACCCTCACCTCTTTAACAGGTAGTTGAAGGATTTTGGGGTCCAAAAGCTTCTCAATGGGGAGGCGTGATCAGGTGCTCATGTCTTAAGTGTTGTAAAATGCTCAAAATTTAAAATGCTCAGAACTGGTTCAAAGTTGAACGACTGGAAAGTTCTCATCTTCCTGATTCCGGCACCACAAACAGTTCAAAAAACGGTCGTCGTATGAGAAAGTTATGCCAAAAACAAAATCGCCCAATAACCCTTAATTTTTGAATTTAAAAAAAAAAAAATTAAAAAGAATATTCCATGGAATATTTCGGGGAATATTCTTTTTGGACAGCAAATCGGAATTTTCCATGTGGCAGGCCCGGAGGCCGCCACGTGGCCCATGATGACGTCAGCAGAGGTGTTGGGCGCATGTTAAAACTTTGGTGGCGGTGAGGTTTGAACCCACGACCTGCCAGAACCAAACGCCATGCCTTACCAACACACCACGGGAGCGGGACTTGAATGTTGTGGCGACCAAATTTTATTTAAATTTTAAAACGGTGGATGGGCAGGAAATGAAGGGGGCCAGCCCCTAAGGACCAGCCCCCACATACCATATGACCGGGTGCCCAAAACCATGGGCCGAGACCATTATCCACCGGGCACGAAATCCAAGGCAAACAACCCGCCGAGATTGCAGTCACATGCGGGCAGTTAACTAACAATTATGATTTGGAGGAAATTTTGGTGGACGTGGAGAATTTGGCGGACCCGCCATTATTGGCAGAGTTAACTGGACTCCAACTAAAGTTAGCTGGAGTGTTTCTAGGCATAACTGGAGGAAAACTTTAATGAGCCATAACTTTGGCTAGGAAAGGCGGTTTTGGACGAATTGTTTTTTGATTTTGCGTATTTTCGACCTTCTGAAGCCATTGGTGCAGGTCTTACAGCCATCTGAGGTCATTTGTAGAGGTTTTGGAGCCGTGAAAGTTCTAGGAGCCACTAGGGCCCAGTATTGTGAAGACTGTATAGGGTTGTAGGTATCCATTGGAGGTGATCCAATAGTCAATCCTGAAGGATTCAAGTGTTCTGAATCCATTTTTACCATCTATTTCACCTGTAGATGCTTCTATTCATCTGTATTTTCAATTTGAGCATTTAATGAAAACAAGGACAAGCCCATTTGGGAGCTTTGGACCCAGCAGACGTAGCCCAGGAGGGGTGAACTGCTTTATCAACTTCTTTTGCATCTGTGGTTGAATTATTTTGCAGAACAAATTCGTTTTAGTGTGTTAAATAGTAAAAGGAAATAAATCTGCTATGCTTAAATGGATCATGAACAGCTGAAAATTTCATTTGTTTTCTTTCTGCAAGACATGGAAATCTTTAAACATGTATAATTCTGAATTGAATACCTTGCAAACAAATTACAAGTAGTTTCAAATTCAGATCACTTGATAGGCTAAATTCAATTTTTTAGAAAATATTAATTAACCTAACATTGTTGTTTTTGTTTGTTTAGCACATAAAAGTTTCAAGGAATGTCATAGGTAATGATTACAAAGCTCAGAGTTTTAGTACACATCACTTTTATTTTTCCTTTAATATTTTTGCACTTACACTTTTAACATCGTTTCAACACCTATTAATTCTATTACAGACTCACACAAATAATGAAGGGCCTAAAAGATATTTTAATTGAAGCGTGATCTTCATCACACACTCAAGTGATATTGGTCAATCATAGATAATCGTAGATCTAAAATACTCCTTCAACATGTTTGAATCCATTTAGTTTTTACTACTAGGTTGTTGCTCAAGAATTAAGAATTTCAATTAGCTAGAGAAAAAACTCATTTCATATACTTAACATTCTTGGTTATTTCCTTATTTGTAATTTTGTTTCATCATATTTCATTTAAAACATCTACTGCAAAAAAAAATCATTTCTATTATCATTCAATTTTACACAAAAAGAAGGAACTATAAACTCCTACTTCGAAGTATGTTTCTCAACTTGTGCTCACAGACAATCTTAGTGAGTTAGAAACTAATAAAAGTTTAAAATACCTTCACACACCTTAATCAAGCATACACCAACTCATGATGTCAAAATTATTTCTCTCATAATTGTAGGTTTTAATGCCATACTGAAATTACTTGCATACGAATTCTAAAAACAGAAAATATACAATGGAAAGAAACACAAAACAAATACACAGAGATTTCCACTGGATCCCAAAACCGGGACTACCAAGTTTATTTTTCATTATATTCCTTTCAATTTTACAATATATATATATATATATATATATAGATATATATATATATATACATGTTGAAGCATTCATAAACCCCAATCCATTAACACTGGATTAGAACATAACCATAGTTCCCTTGACCAGATCTACAAGATACCATGGGCAAAAAACCATCATGCCAAAAACCATGTTGAAAATCCATGCACAAAACCATAGATAGGTCCACCCACCTAATATAGGGTCCAAAAAAAAATTGAAGGGTGCTTCCCCAAACATCGTAGAGGGGGGCTAGCCTCCCCTCAGCTTCACGCATGAGGCTAGTCATGGAAACAATATAACACACACCCAACAAAAATAAAGGAACTTAAATAATCTAATTAAATTCCTCCATCAATTCAAAAAATATTTTAAAATAAAAGTTATTATTGTGGGGATAGGTATCTGTCGACGGCGTTGGATACTGCTAACATACAGAGGGTCTCCCTGATTTGAAGTCCCAATTAAACCTCACACCATTTGTAGTAGGAGCCCCATCAAGAGTATCAACCCGACCACTGTAACCGTAAGGTTCGACTTGGTTTCAATGAATAACATAAGAGATTATATACATAACCCATGAACAAGCAAGTAACTTGAAATTTTGAAACACCAATTGTAATGTGTAAAAGGTGATTTTCACAAGGGGGGAGACAAAAGTGGCCTTTAGAAGGAAGTAATAGTAGTAACCTAAGAGAGACACACGCGAAAATAAATATTCGTTAATATCTAGCGAAATAGTTCACTTAGACACAAAAATCATTAAACGACATGCAACACACCTTCAACAATATAAGTATTGAGGCCACTGTAATAGTTATATTCCCTTAGAACACGTGAACGAAACATATATAGCAAACATAAAAATAATATTCCTAAGACATTCACAATACATGCATGAAAATGTGTTGGCTCATCGAGCTTCTATATTAGGTGAAATATACAAGTACATAGTTACAATAGTGAGGCACTAGCTCCAAAAGTGGAACATTAAGTCACTTCTTGCTTCTCCAAAGAATAGTTTTCTTTCCTATGCCAAGTAGGGAAGCGAATACTAGCTCTCCAAAGTTAAAGCCTCCAAAAGCCCCTTTTCTTGAGTTGTGAGGTCGCTTTTATAACAATAGGGATTACTTTTCATATTCTAATGACTCTTGGACTTTTTAATATGTCCTTTGGACTTCTAAACAAATCTTGAACTTCTAAATGACCTTTGGACTTATCTATCTAGATTTTAGGTATATAGGACTATGTGACTCTTCATGTTCCACATATGACTCTTGGACTTCCACACATTACAATTTGTACTTTTCTTGGGAATACATCACTACATTCCACATGATGATGTGGCATGACACATGGACACACATTGACTATTACGATGGCACTGCTACAAATTACAACTTGGAGATTATGACATGAATTTTATGAGGAGGTGGAAATGCCAAGTTGTCTTCCTTGCTGCTCCATCTTGCATTCTTGATGTTAGATTTGATCTATGCTTCATCTTCATGAAAGATCCACTTTATTTCTCTTCTTCACCCTCAAAAGGATCTTTGATCAATATATGAATCCTTTGAGTCATCCTGCAATGCATTTTTTCTGTCTCGATCCATGATCTGCTTCATGCCTATGTGATATCTCTCTTTTCTTATTCTTCTCCGCATGTGTTTCTTTATGCTTTCTACTTACTATTTGATCTTGAGCATCACCTTGTCATGATAGGAAGGTACTCTTGCCAATTAAAATCATTCATGCCAAGGAAAAATCAGTCTAAATACATCTATTCTATCACTACCAAGCTCATGGAATGATTTGCATCATGATAGTCCCATGAGAGGGTTAAAATAAGAAGGCCTGATTAGGAGGACGTAATCAAATTCACAAGGCTCATAAGGGGCCTACAAGGTGTGCTTGTGCACTCAATAAAGAGAGAGAGAAGTCAAGGGCACAGGTTCAAAATGTGAAGGAGATTCATTCGTTGGTTTAAGATGGAGGGCACAAGGGCGCACATCGAGGGGATGAAGGATTGAGGCTTCATTCCTTCAGGAATTTAATATGTGCTCATGCACTCAAAGAGGGTAAGAAGGCACAAGGGAACACTCAAAAGAGATGAAGGAGTGAGGATTCAAGACTTCAGGCCTTCAAGGTTCATTCATGCGCTCAAATAGACTAAGAAGGTGAGATGGGGCACTCTGAAGAGACAAAGGAATGAGGCTTTAGGCCTTTAGGCCTGTGCTCATGCACTCAAAGAGACTAAGAAGGCAAAAGGATGCACTTTGAAGAGACGAAGGAGTGAGGCATTGAGCCTTCAGGCCTTTAATTTGTGCTCATGCTCTCATGAGGACAAGGAGGGTGCAAGGGCGCGTGCCAAAGAGACGAGGGAGAAACACTCAAGCCTTCAAGGTGTGCTCAATTTCTCAAAGAGGGCATAGTTCTTCCTGCCAAAAGAGTGCACTGAAATGGAGGCTCTGTGCTTTATGATTGCACCATGTGCTCTAAAGGATGGATGAAGCTTTGTGCTTCGTGATTGCACCATGTGCTCTAAGGCTTTGTGCTTCATAAGTGCGCCATGTTCTCTAAGAGAAGAATGAAGCTTCATGCTTCATGAGTGTGTCATGTTCTCAAGGAGGGCATAATTATTTGAGTCAAAGGAATGTGCTCATAGTCCCGAAGTGCACTCATTGTTCTGAAGTGAGATCAGGCTCTCAGAGTGCGCTTTTGAAAGCAAGAAGGTCCTTGTTTGTCCAAAGTGAACTTTTTTAGAGGAGAGAAGGTCCGTGTTCTTCTAAAGTTCTCTTTTTCACTGAGCGTTTGAAGTGTGATTCATTGTTTTGAAGTGTGCTTCATCGTTTTGAAGTGAATTTCATCGTTTTGAAGTGTACTTCAGCTTGGGAGGGCGTAGTTTTCTCCTACAATGACTACTTGTTCATCAAGAATGCACTTTTCATTGAGGGAGGCAGCATAAGGCTAGGTGACTTATCCTTATGAAGTATTAATACATTGTGAGAGGGAGGAGACCTTAGAAAATACTTAGTGCAAAAGTATGGTAGGAAATATATGTCAACGAGGCTAATAAATAAGTTGCGCTCATCACCTAGTAAGAGGGTTGAAGGACCAAGAAGAGATCCTGAAATGATTGTGTGGGACCAACAGAGTAGGAGAAATAACTGCATCCTAATACGACTCAAACATGGATCACACCCATAAATGCCATCAACACATGCTAGTGGGATGTAAAAGACTCATGAACATTAGTTACACCTTGAAATGATAGTCAAGCGACACTTATTTCTAAGTGTGACAGTTGAAATGACACATTAGAACACTTAAAACACAAGTTGCGACAAATATGACAACTATGACCAGAAGCTGTGTTGAGTTCTAGGAATGTGTCTTGCACATATTATAATGATATTTAAGACCATTTGATGTAGAAGATTGCACTAGAACTAACTTTAGTGATACGCAAAGGTGTGTGTTAGGTCCCTATACTACTAGTGTAACCCATTATTGTTATTAGTACAACTCCCTTATTATATTGTTGTGTTGTTATTATTGGCCCCATAGAATCCCACTATTGTTATTATTGTGCCCTTACATTATTATTGTTATGTCGGCTCTGATTATCTTATGACCCCTTAGACTCCTATATATAGAAAGGAGGTCTTGTCATTTGTATCATCTAAGAATTGTTCATTTGTGTAATGTAAAGGAGGTTTCCCCCTCGAAGAGGCTTATTTTGAAGGCATTTTTCTATTTTTTCTATCTTTTTGTGAGCTAGTTTCATAACATTTGGTATAAGAGCTTTGGATTCTAGGGTTTCGCTGCTCCAAACATATCATCGTGGAATGTTTGCTATAACTTTTTCACTACGAAATTTTAGAAGATACAAAAAACACCCATTTGAGATGAAATCCTTTTGAACCTCAGGTCCAAATTTCAGATATTGTATCATTGTATTTTCGGAGATATGATCTGAGGAAGTTAGGGTGTTTGCAAGCTCTAGAATTTCATCTCAAACAGGTCATCGTGGAATTTTCGCCATAATATTTTTTCTACGAAGGTTCAGACTCTGAAATTAAAACCCATTTGAGTCGAAATATTGGTAAAGCTCGGGTCCGAATCTCAGATCTTGTCTCACTATATGTTTGGAGATATAATCTGAGGAAGTTAGGATTTTTGCAGAGTCCCGAATTACATTCTAAACAAGTGACCTTGGGAAAATCATCATAACTTTCTCTTTAAGCAAAAAATTGAAATTTTGTAAGAAGTTATAGAAAGAGGACGGACTGTAGTTTTCTGTATATATTTTTCAAATCCGAAGGTCGAAACAGTGACATGTGGTACGTCGTACAAGTTCACTCTACTAAAACATTATATAATCAGGTAATCTTAGGAGATTGGGCATAAATCTTTCTTGGAGAATCAAATTCTGATCAGACTTTCGGGGTTAGAAAGAGGAATCAGAGGGCTATAGCAGGACGAAAATTCAGCACTTGGAGAGCTAAAAGTTCAAAGTTACAATTGTTTCAATATAGAGCTCCTAAAATCAAGAAAAGGCAATATGAGGAAGTTTGATGGCAAGGATCCGGTAAATTTGATACTACAAATGGAGCAATATTTTGATCTACATGAGGTTCAACTGTTACAAAAGGTACATATTGCATCTTTATATTTAGAACCAAATCAATTTTTATGGTATAAAGGGCTTTGTTCTCGTAAAGCACTTTTCACTTGGTCAATTTTCACGGAATAAATGATAGCATATTATGAGGATACAAAGAGTAACACCTTCTTTAGCCAATTGATAAATCTCGAACAAAAGGGTTTAATGGCAGAGCACATTGAGGACTTTCAAAAATTGAATATAAGGGTAAATCTTATTCCATAGAAGTAAAGGATTGATGTCTTCATAGGGACTTTAAAGGATAACATTCAACATGAGGTTCGTCTTTGGGAACCTGATTCATTGGAGAAGGCATTCAGGTTGGCAAGAAAAATTGAAAGCGAAATTATGGAAACAAGGAATCCCACCACTCATGACTATAATTATGGAAGTGTTTTTTCTCCTAGCCTTCCACAACCTACAAGGTTTACACGACAACAATTGGAAGAAAAAAGAGAAAAAGGGCTTTGTTACAATTGTGATAGCAAATACACTAAAGGTCATAAGTGTGCTGAGAAGAAATTATTTTACATAGATTATGAAGAGGAGGACGAAAATGATCAAGAAACATCAAAAGAAAAGGATATACACCAGGAACCAGCCCTAGAGAAAGAAGAAATGAATCTGACCATATCTTGTAAAGCATTGGCAAGAATTACCACTCCTCAAACTCGCAAGATAGAAGGACATATCAAGAAGAAAAAGGTTCAAGAAGTGAAATATCACATCAAGAAAGAAGAAATGAATCTGACCATATCTTGTATTGCATTGGACGAAATTACCACTCCTAAAGCTATCAATATAGAAGGACATATCAAGAATAAAAATGTTCAAGAAGTGAAAGATCACATCGAGCAACAAGAAATGAATCCAACAATATCTTGTAATGCACTGGAAGAAATTACGACCCATCAAACTCTCAAGATAGAAGGAAATATCAAGAAGAAAAACATTCAAGCAGTGAAAGATCACATCGAGCATCAACACAAGTTCTCCAACATCTAAAGGATCACGCCACTTTGGTGCAGAATCGAATGAAACAACAGGCAAATCAACATCGCAGTGAAAGAAGTTTTGATGTGGGTGATTTGGTATTTTTACGACTACATCTCAAGCAAGCTATTTATGAGAAGGAAATGTTGGAAATACTACATGCACTTAAGAAATGGCGACCTTACCTAATGGGAAGACACTTCAAGTTAAAAACAGATCATGATAGTCTTAAATACTTTTTAGAACAAAGATTATCTTTAGAAGAACAAAAAAATGGGTCACAAATATGTTGGGTTATGACTTTGAAATCATCTACAAAAAAGGGAAGCAAAATGTTGTTGCATATGCACTCTCAAGAAAGGATGAGGATGTGGAAGCATTATTTTTTGCTATTTCTATTATCCAACCAGATTGCATAAATGAAGCAAGGGATGAATGGAAGAAGGATGAAGAAGTGTGGCCACTCATTCAAAATTTGTAGAAGAACCCAGTTTAAACAATATTGCTAGAACTTGACGAGGAAGGAAAAATCATATTGGAGCCTGGAGCAGTCACAGAAACAAGAACCTGACAGCTACGAAATCGATCAATTTCATAGTATCTCCTTAAGTGGAAGAACTTATCCACTGAGGATTCCACATGGGAGGACAAGAATTTTATACAAAAGCATCAAGAACTACTCAAGCATTGAGGACAACACTTTTTGAAGGAGAGGAGCATGCTAGGTCCATATACTACTAGTGTAACCCATTATTGTTATTAGTACAACCCCCTTATTATATTGTTGTGCCCATGTAGTCCCCATATTTTTATTATTATGCCCCATAAAAGCCCACTATTGTTATTATTGTGCCCTTACATTATTGTTGTTATGTCGGCTCTGATTATATTATGACCCCTTAGATTTCTATATATAGAAAGGAGGTCTTGTCATTTGTATTATCCAATAATTGTTCATTTGTGTAATGTAAAGGAAGTTTCCCCCTCGAAGAGGCTTATTTTGAAGGCGTTTATCCATTTTTTCTATCTTTTTGTGAGCTAGTTTCATAATAGTGTGACACACGAAAGAGTGAAAAAAACAAAATAGAAACCCACAACATGAGGAAAACATGAGGACGACACTTGAAATATTTGAATGACCTTAAAAGAGACACATTCCAGAGTGAAGATAACAGGAAAAAACCACTTATTAAGGTGAAAACAAGCAAAATTGATAGTCGTGAATGTAAAAGTGACATTAGTGAAAGCGAGTGCAACAACAATAGTTCAAAGTACTCTCTGTAATAAAAGTACAAACACAAACAAAGTGTCAGAAACTGAAAACGAAAGTGTGCACTGATTGTCATCATGAGTTGAGCATCACACATGCATTGTCTTTATGGATAGTACTATTCCTGTCCAATCTTGCATAAAGGAAGTGTTCTCATGAACTCATCGAAGACTGAGCATGTGTGTGTAAGTGACTTAACAATTTAAAACTAGGAAAATTACTAAACTCTTTTCAAAACATCAAACGACCATGGAGTAACTATAGAGAGAAATATCATAACATCCTCAGTAGGCTCCAAAATTAAAGTGTGAGCAAAATTTGGAGGGTGTTGATCGCAACAACAACACTTGGCAACACACCGGTAGAACTCCAACTTCTCTGATTAGGTTTAATTCTCTAAGTACATGGTCTCAGCCTTTCAGGAAGTATTGATTCATCTTGTGGATTACCTTGGCTTCCCTACTTAACTTGGTTAGAGATATAGTCCCCTCCATTCCCTTACCCAGTTAAACACATATCAAGGCTTTCCAAATAAAAATTATTTCAATCTAGGAAAGGGTAATATGTGTGGTGAGTTTAAGATATTCAGAATATAAGTTTCATCTCTGGTGTTGCTCCACCGTGAGCAGGCATGGATAGTACCCCGACAGATTCACTACAAGAGCACAAGTGTTTCTTCACTTCCAGTGAGCCTTGATAGTACCCCGACTAAGTCACTTGCTTCACCTCCCTATGCAGGAAACCTTTCTCTTATTTCACCCTTTATTTATTTATTTAATAGGACTATGCTTCGACACTTATTATTTTCAAGGAGAGGAAGAGGGATCTCATCTTATTGAGAGAAGAGGAGGTTTCCCCTTCATAGAAGTATTTATATACCTCTGATACGGTTTTATCACTAATTGATTTTTCCCTTATCCTTTCTCTACTTGACTGGATCGACAAGAAAACACTATTTACTTATAAAGCCAAGTTGAGGAATGAGGATTCTAGAATAGATACGAGCCTTAAAGCCTGACCAAAGGCTTTCCATTTGAACAGATTGTATTTTCCATTTAGATATGTAAACCCAAGATAGAGAAGAGATAAAAAAATTAGCCAAGAATTGTTGGTCATCACAATTTCCCTTTTCAAGTTTTTCCAAATTGTCCTTTGAGCCAACAGGAGCATCTTTCATGCAAAGTTTTACTAAACAAAACGAAAGGAACTATTGACGGTGTTGGACTCGCCAACATTCAGGGGATCTCCCCGATATGAAGTCCCAATTATACCTCACACCATTTGGTGGAGTCCCTTTTGGAATAAGGCTCGGTTGTCAATGCAGTGGGTTTTAATGATGTGCCTTGGCTGCAATAACGCATAGAGTGATGTATGGTGACTTTGGTGAGAACAAGTGTGTGACCCTGCGAAGAGTCAAGTGTGATGCATGAAGGTTCTACCACATGGTAGGGAAAATGAGTGAACCAATTAGAAGCCTATAATAGTACGCATCTTGGAAGGAACACACGAGCATAAATGACATCACAAGAAAATATGTGAAATAGTTCACAAGTTAACAATGATTAATTTAAAAACAACACGCATTCAACAAGATTCATAAAAATGCAAACAAAATAGTTCATAAGCATAATCGTAAGTTAAATAACATACATTGCAAACATAACAAGAATAGTCCTACTATATTTACAACATATGAATGAAAATGTGTCGGCTCTGAGCTATTATTAAGTGAAAGTTCTAATCATAAATATACCATTGACGGACCACTAGCCCCAACAATGGAACGTGAATTCAACATCACCTGCTCCTCCAAATAAATATAATCCCTCTATGCTACGGATTAGCCAACGCTGTTATAAAACCAGCTCAAGAAAAGATAGAAAAGATAGATCAACGCCTTAGAATTCAGCCTCTTCGAGGGGGCAACCTCCTTTACATTACATAAATGAACAATTCTTGGATGATACAAATGACAAAACCTCCTTTCTATATATAGGAGTCTAAGGAGTCACAATATAATCCAGCCGACCTAACAATAATAATATAAAGCCACAAAAATAACAATAGAGGGATTCTATGGGGCATAGAAATAACAACATGGGGGTAATAGGAGCACAACAATATAAATAAGGGGTATAACTACAATAGTAATGGGGTAACCACTAGTATTATAGGGACCCAACATGCCCCTCTCCTTCAAAAAATGGTTGTCCTCAACGCTTGAGTAGTTCTGGATACTTCTGCATAAAATTCTCATCCTCCCATGTGGAATCTTCAGCAGATAAGTTCTTCCATTTGATAAGATACTCTGAAATTGATCGATTTCGTAGCTTTCGAGTTCTTGTTTCAGTGACTGCTTCCGGTTCCAATATAATTTTTCCTTCCTCGTCAAGTTCTGGCAATATTGTTTGAACTGGGAGCTTGTCGCCTATAACCTTCTTTAAACATGAAACATGGAAAACTGGGTGCAATCGAGAAGCTGCAGGAAGCTCCAATTTGTATGCCATAGTACCAATCTTTTGCAACACCTTGTACGAACCATAATACTTTGGTGATAATTTATTATCCTTCTTAGCTTGCTTTAGGGACATTTGCTTATATGGTTGTAGCCGTAGGAATACCCAATCACCTACATCAAAACTTCTTTCACTGCGATGTTGATCTGCCTGTTGTTTCATTCTATTTTGTGCCAACACGAGGTTATCCTTTAAGAGTTGGAGGACTTGTTGTTGATGTTCGATGTGATGTTCCACTGCCTGAACCTTAGAATTTTCTCTTAAATATGATGTGATGGATGGTGGTTGATACCCATAAAGTGCCATAAATGGGGTCATTTTTGTTGCTGTATGGAAGGAAGTGTTATACCACCATTCAGCCAGAGGCAACCATTTGACCCATTGTGTCTGTTTATCAGATACAAAGCAACGAAGATATCCTTCCAAACATTTGTTTACTATCTCAGTTTGCCCATCAGATTGAGGATGATAAGATGAGCTATGAGCTAACTGAGTACCAAGACAAGAAAATAATTTTGTCCAAAAATTTCCAGTGAAAATGGGATCTCTGTCACTTACAATAATCTTTGGGTTTCCATGTAGCTTTTGAATTGTTTCCATAAATGCAGTAGAAACTGTACTGGCTTTAAATGGATGTGATAATGCACAAAAGTGTGCATACTTGGTAAGTCTGTCAACTACCACCATGATGACACTCTTTCCCTCAGACTTGGGTAAACCTGTGATAAAATCCATTGAAACCTCCTCCCAACGTTGGCTTGGAATGGATAAAGGTTGTAATAGACCCGGTGTCTTAATTGTTTCAACTTTATTTTGTTGGAAAACCAAACATTCCACCACAAACTTTTGAATATCTGATTTAAGGCCATCCCAAAAAAATTCCTTCTTAACCCTGTGGTAAGTTTTTAAAAATCCTGAGTGCCCTCCTAAGGGAGAAGTGTGCAATTCCATAAGAATCTTTTGTTTTAGCTGGGAATTCTTACAGAGGTATAAGCGATCTTTGTACCATAATGAATCATTTTGCCAGCTAAATGTATCAGATGTACTGGAATCTTGTTGTAGCTTTCGAATAAGTGCCCACACTTCTTCATCATTCTTCCATTCCTCCCTTGCTTCATTTATCCAATCTGGTTGGATAATAGAAATGGCACACAACAATGCTTCCACATCCTCATCCTTTCTTGAGAGTGCATCTGCCACCACATTTTGCTTCCCTTTTTTGTAGATGATTTCAAAGTCATAACCCAACATCTTTGTGACCCACTTTTGTTGCTCTTCAGAGGATAATCTTTGTTCTAAAAAGTATTTAAGGCTATCATGATCCGTTTTTACCTTGAAGTGTCTTCCCATTAGGTAGGGTCGCCATTTCTTAAGTGCATGGAGTATTGCCAACATTTCCTTCTCATAAATAGCTTTGCTTAAAAACTTTCCCTTGATTGGACGACTTTCAAAAGCAATGGGTCTTTCATCTTGCATTAGAACAGCACCAATTCCATTTCCTGAAGCATCACATTCCACAATAAAGGTTTTTGTGAAGTCTGGTGTAGCTAAGACCGGTGCTTGGCACATTGCCTCTTTAAGATGTTCAAAGGCCTTTGTTGCTTCTAGAGTCCATGAAAATGCATCTTTCTTCAATAATGTTGTTAGAGGTGCTGCTATTCTCCCATAATTCTTAACAAACTTGCGATAATACCCTGTCAACCCAAGAAATCCTCGCAGATGCTTTATGGATGTGGGGATTTTCCATTCCTTAATGGCTTTAATTTTGCTAGGGTCTACCTTAACTCCTTCATGAGATACAATATGACCCAAATATTCCACCTCCTGGACTCCAAAGAAACATTTGGATCTTTTTGCATATAATTGTTTCTCCTCCAATAGTTGTAGCACCCTTTCAACATGTTCAACATGATCCTTCCAAGACTTGCTGTAGATTAGTATATCATCAAAAAATACTAACACAAATTTTCTAAGGAATGGTTTGAAAATTGAATTCATCAAACCTTGAAATGTTGAAGGTGCATTGGTAAGGCCAAAAGGCATGACCAAAAATTCATAATGACCCTCATGAGTTCTAAATGCCGTTTTCGGAATGTCTTCAATCTTCATTCTGATTTGATGATATCCTGAACGAAGATCCAACTTGGTGAAGTAAATTGATCCATGCAATTCATCCAGTAATTCATCAATGACAGGAATGGGGAACTTATCTTTAATAGTGAGCTTGTTGAGCTCCCTATAATCCGGACACATGCGCCATGATCCATCCTTCTTGTGCACCAATACTACTGGAGCAGAGAAAGAACTTTGACTTGGTTGAATTATACCAGCCTCTAGCATTTCTGCAACCATACGTTCAATTTCACTTTTTTGGACATAGGGATATCTGTACGGCCTGATGTTTGGAGGAACACTTCCTGGAATCAGATGAATAGCATGATCATGATCACGCATAGGTGGGAGACCTTTGGGAGTCTCAAATACCTTGGAATGATTGTCCAGGACTTTTTGGAGATCTGGAGAAATAGATGATTCCGATGTGGAAACATCTAGCGAACATAATTGTGCAATTACACCTCTTTGCTCCTTTTTTAGAAGCTTTGTCATACCATTAGAGCTGATTATCTTTCCTGGTTTCCCTGCAATACCCCTTAATTCAACTTCCTTTCCTTCCGTAGAAAATTTGATGAAAAGTTCTTGAAAAAAAAAAGCTATTGTACCCAAGGATTGTAGCCATTGGACTCCTAGTACAACATCAGCACCTCCCATTGGAATGGAAAGCATTGGGCTAGTCAATACATATTCTCCCATGGATAGCTTGATATTATGGCACCTTCCAGAGAAATTTATTGTTCCTCCATTTGCAATCATCACTTGACACTCTGGTGCTGGATATAGGAAGCAATTCAATTCTTTTGCTACCCTACAATGAATAAAATTGTGGGTGCTTCCTGAATCAATCAACACTATTACCTTTTTCTTCTTGATTTGTCCTTCTATCTTGATGGTTTGAGGAGTGGTAATTCCCGCCAATGCATTACAAGATATGGTCGGATTTATTTGTTCTTCATCTAGGCTTTGTTCCTGGAGTATATCTTCTTCTTTTGACCTTTCTTGCTCCTTTTCTTCTTCCTCTTCACAATCTATGTAGAATAATTTCTTCTCAGCACACTTATGACCTTTAGTGTATTTGCTATCACAACTATAACAAAGCCCTTTTGTTCTTTTTTCTTCCAATTTTTGTGGTGTCAACCTTATAGGTTGTGGAAGACTAGGGGCAACAACACTTCCGTCTTTATAGTTGTGAGTGGTATGCTTCCTGGTTGCCATAATTTTGCTTTCCATTTTTCTTGCTAACCTGAATGCCTTCTCTAATGAATCAGGTTCCCAAAGGCGAACATCATGTTGGATATTATCCTTTAAAGACCCTATGAACACATCAATCCTATGCTCCTCTGGAATATCTTTTACCCTTATGTTCAATTTTTGGAACTCCTCAATGTGCTCCATTACTGAACCCTTTTGTTTGAGACTTATCAATTGGCTAAAAAAAGTGTTGCTTTTTGTATCTTCATAATGTGCTATCAATTCTTCCGTAAAAATTGCCCAAGTGATAAATTGTTTACGAGAGCAAAGCCATTGATACCATACAAACTGATTTGGTTCCAAATATACAGTTGCCGTACGTACCTTTTGTGTGTTTTGCACATTATTGAGATCGAAGAACTGCTCCATCTGTAATATCCATGTGGCGGGATCCTTGCCATCAAACTTCTTCATATCGATTTTTGGAATATGGTGGGTCTTCGATCCAACATTAGAGTCTATGGAATCATGATTAACATTACTTTTGTTCACATCATGAGTTTCCTTTACAACCTTTTCACCATTAGTAAGTATTTCTTGTAGAAAATTTGTCAAATCTGTCTTCAAATCTGCCATGTCTGTCTTCAAACCTGTCTTCAAATCTGCCATGTCTCTCTTCAAATCTGTCTTCGAATCATCCATCTTATCTTCCATGCCCTTTATCTTAGATTCCACGCCATTTATCTTAGATTCCACGCCATTTATCTTCGCTTCTGTTAGCTTCTGTGAGCGTGACATTTGTTGCACTTGTTCTTGTAATTTTGATATATCATGTAGCATTTCTTCCTCTTCTTCATGAGTCATGCTAGAGCTTTCAGGTTCCTTACTAGGTGTTTGCATTTTCTTTCCTCGGGGCATAAGTTACCGATAATAATGCTTTACTATGCCCTTTGAATTCTGTTAAACCAAGCTTACACAAAAATTTAAAAAAAACTACACACCTTTTTTCACTTTATAGAAGCCTGATATTGAATCTGATGTATCTCTGTAATTTCAGATCATCTAGTTTTGAAATTGTGACCTGTAGTAGCCTTCTGTGTCCTCTTTCCAATGCCACAAGTCTGACCCAAATTGGATTCTCCAATGAAGAGTTATGTGAAATCTCCCACAGTGACTTGCTTTTAGACTAGTTCAGTAGAGCGAACTTGTACGACGTGCCACGAGTCACTGTTTCAACCTTTGGATCTGAAACATGCATACAAGAAACTAAAGTCCGTCCTCTTTCTGTACCTTCTTATGAAATTTCAATCCGATCCCCAGAGAGTAAGTTATGACGATTTTCCGCAGGTCACCTGTTTTGAATGTAATTCAGGAGTCTGCAAAAAGACCAACTTCCTCAGATCATATCTCCGCAAATATCACGCGAAAATCTCTGAAATTTGGACCCAAGGTTCAGCGTGATTTCTTCTCAAATGGGCTTTTTTTACGACTTCTGAAACATCACAAAAAAAAAGTTATAGCGAAAATGCCACGATGACCTGTTTGGAGCAGCGAAACCCTAGAATCCAAAGCTCTGATACCAAATGTTATGACACCAGCTCAAGAAAAGATAGAAAAGATAGATCAACGCCTTAGAATTCAGTCTCTTCGAGGGGGAAACCTCCTTTACATTACATAATTGAACAATTCTTGGATGATACAAATGACAAAACCTCCTTTTTGTATATAGGAGTCTAAGGAGTCACAATATAATCCAGCCGACCTAACAATAATAATATAAAGCCACAAAAATAACAATAGAGGGATTCTATGGGGCACAGAAATAACAACATGGGGGTAATAGGAGCACAACAATATAAATAAGTGGTATAACTACAATAGTAATGGGGTAACCACTAGTATTATAGGGACCCAACAAAGGCTCTCACAAAAATCCCAAGCTCTTGATTCTAAGCCTAATCCTAGCCAAAATCTTTGCTCCCAAAATCCTTTTACATGAATTATGAGGGTATATTTATAACAAGACGGGGGTAACTCTTCAACTCTCCTTTGTGAATTTTGGACTTCTCTCGTGACTCTTCAACTTCTTTACAAAATAGATCATTACATTACATTATGACTCTTCACATTCCAATATTGACACTTGGAATTCCACTTACAAATTAATTACAAATAATATTAAAATTTACACTCATACCCACATAAGAGAAAATTGGGTAGAGCCAACTAGACAACCTAACAACACAAAACACTATCATGCTTGAGTTTGGGAAACTCTAGCTCAACAACTTCCACTTGATGTCTTTCGGTCACGGATCGGTGCCAAGCTTGGTACTATGGGATGAAAGCCCCAAATTGTGTGATGGTTTATGGCTGGAAGTGGACTCTAGCCTCCATGGCATCTGGGTGCAATGATTTGGAACCAGTTTTAACTTCCTTCTAGATCAGGAGAAACATTTTTCTCACTTGTATAAGGCCACTGATGTAGTTATGCATGTTTTGTCTATTCACCTCCAAATACCCCTTGGTGGAAATGCTCCAAGTATTCTTCAATATCATGTCTGACTTGGTTCCTGCATTTGGATTCCGTGAGTGAGCCAATTGATGGGGTCCTGTGGGACTTCACCAAGGAATCCAGAGTATTTTATAACCATGCATACAAGGTTAACAATGAATGAGGTGAGTTGTTTGTTATTCTAGATAAGTATCCACACTTTTTCTTTCTCCAACTCTGCATGTTTCCTTTTTCTTTGCCAAGTCAAGAGGTGCCATTTTGTATTGCATTGACCATTCAGGCACGACAAGGATGACAGTTTGTACATTCCTGAGAGTTCTGAAAAAAATATTCACTTGGCTGCTGCAATCCATGCAAGTGGACAACTACCTTATGCACAGTAACAAGCTCCTCATAAATATTTTGCATGGTCTCTACAAGTTTCGATACTTCACCCATTATCGGCACCTTCATATCCTCTGTTACACTAAAATTTGTCACCATGACTATTTGCAGTCAATATGGCTCCATCAATAGTCATACTGTCCTCCTTGGCAAGTCTTATACCTCTACTCCTCATGTCAAACTCCAAAAAAGAGAGAAAAGCCTTTAAAAGTCAATATAACTCTGGTTACGCAGTCTCTCTTACCCTTACCTGCGTGTACGCACCTCAATAGTGGAATGAGCAGCGGCGAGGTACAAAAAGTAATCCTGGTTGTAGTTGGGAGGATGCAACAATGGTGCATGGGTCAACGCGTGTTTGAGTGCATCAAAAGATTTCTGAGCTATCTCATCCCAAGAGAATTGAGCGTTCTGTTTCAACAACCGTGTAAAACCCTTGGTAACCTCGGCATAGTTGGGAATGAATCGTCATAAAAAGTTTCCTTTCCCCTGCAAACTTTGGAGTTGGCGAAGACTCGAAGGAGGAGGAAATTTGATGATAGCTTCTACCTTCGAGGGATCGACGGTAGCTAAAATATTACCTTAGTCGAACGTTAAATCCAACTGAGCTAAAATATTCACATGTGGAGAAATTGGCATTGGCAGCCGTTCAAGCTGTCCAACGTTTTCGTCACTACATTTTACTCTGTAAAACTACAATCCATTTAGAGTACTTGCCCCCTAGCAATTGTTTAGTCAAAATGTAGATCATAGGGTGGCAATCCGAAATGACTGTAGTTTTACGGAGTAAAATGTAGTGACAAAAACGTTGGACAGCTTGAACGGCTACCAATGCCAATTTCTCCACATGTGAATATTTTAGCTCACTTGGATTTAACGTTCGACTAAGGTAATATATCACATGTTCCGTTCCGAATTCATCTTCCTGAACTAAGACCATCCCAATAGTGGAATGAGCGGCGACGAGGTACAAAAAGTAATCCTGGTTGTAGTTGGGAGGATGCAACAACGGTGCATGGGTCAACGCGTGTTTGAGTGCATCAAAAGATTTCTGAGCTATCTCTAGACCATAACTAAAATTTGTCACCATAACTAAAATTGACTCTTTCCGCAAAAATTGACTAAAATTTGTCACCATGACTATTTGCAGTCAGTATGGCTCCATCAACAACCATACTGTCCTCCTTGGCAAGTCTTATACCTCTGCTCCTCATGTCAAACTCCAAAAAAGAGAAAAAAGTCTTTAAAAGTCAATATAACTCTGGTTACGCAGTTTCTCCTACCCTTACCTGCGTGTACGCACCTCAAGTTCATAATACCTGCGTACTTGTACGCTTTGTCTGTAAAGGGGTGGGTGCGTACTCCTGTATTGCATCGACAATTCAGGCACGACAGGGATGACAGTTTGTACATTCCTGAGAGTTCTGAAAAAAATATTCACTTGGCTGCTGCAATCCATGCAAGTGGACAACTACCTTATGCACAGTAACAAGCTCCTCATAAATATTTTGCATGGTCTCTACAAGTTTTGATACTTCACCCATTATCGTCACCTTCATATCCTCTGTTACACTAAAATTTGTCACCATGACTATTTGCAGTCAGTATGGCTCCATCAATAGTCATACTGTCCTCCTTGGCAAGTCTTATACCTCTGCTCCTCATGTCAAACTCCAAAAAAGAGAGAAAAGCCTTTAAAAGTCAATATAACTCTGGTTACACAGTCTCTCTTACCCTTACCTGCGTGTATGCACCTCAAGTTCACAATACCTACGTACTTGTACGCTCTATCTGTAAAGGGGTGGGTGTGTACTCCTGTAAAGGTCAAAAGGCACAAGTTTTACTTCAAAAAACTTACTTGTGGTCGATTCTAGAGCATTCTAGAAGATGGTTTGACGTGGATTAAGCGCCTCCAAATGGTTCATGCATCCCAATGAAAGAGGAACTTATCCCATGAAGGGGGCAGCTATCCCTTTGAAATCCGGGCTTATCCCATTGATGGTGGACCTGATTAACTTCCTCCAAAGCATTATAAATACAGGCATTGGGCCAGAGGAAGGAGAGGTTGAAAGCTGAACATTCCTAAGGGTAGATGCTGCTGAAATTAGGACTCCCTTTTAGAGCTTGAGAGGAGAGATTCCAATCCTTTCTTAGCTTCATTTGGAAGTGGGTGAGCTGATCAAAGTAAAGGATAACTCTTGCTAGACCCTGGGAGGGACCTGCACAACACCAAGGCACTGGTTGTAATGGTTTCTTTTGTTTCCAATTAATACAATTAAGTTCATTTTTCTCAACAAGTTGTTATATATAATTTGTTTCATATACTCCTTGGTCTTTATGATGAATATGTTTTATTATATGAGTTATTCAGGTGCTATGTAATCGTTTGCTTATTAGTGAATGCAGGCTTCAAGGAGAAGGAGCTCATCTGGATCGAAGAGGCTTGGCTGCTACAAACAAGCGTTGGACTAAAGGTAAGCCTTAAACACCTGGTTGCTTTTATTTTAATGCATATTTAGGGAAAGATAGTGCTTGATTGTTTTGTTTTTCACTAGAAAAGCCTTGTTTTCTAGGGAGGTCGGTTTTGTCCACAAAATTGACTCTTTCCGCATGACAAAATGGCGACCATACTGGGGAATCCATGGATTTGATTGATTTCTCTTTTGATTGATACTTTGATTTGAGAAACGTTGATTTCTTTCTAGTTTTTGACTGATTGACTGTGAATTTGGGTATAATAGCTTAGGGTTGAGTTAGTTTTTATTTTTTGATTTTGAGAGTAGTACGCACCCTCTGCGTTAAGCACAGTGCGTACCTGTACGCACTTCTGCTTTGTACACAGAGCGTGGCCGCACCTGTGCAAACAGGCTGCCTGCGTACCCTATCAAAACTTTAGAAAATTTCAATTTTTCCTTTTTACCTTTTAGATTTTGTTTATAGTTTATTTATTGCTGCCCATATCCACTGGTTACCTGTCAAAACTTTTCATCTAAGCTTGTTTCATTAGCTTTAGAAGTAATGACTCTGGCTTTAGAAGTTGTAAAAACTTTTAATTTTTGTATTGGTCTTGTAATGACTCTGGCTTTAGAAGTTGTAAAAACTTTGGATATCCTTGGTCTTTTCAGTCTTCTTAGGAGTTAGACCTTTCGTAAAATCCACCTTTGTGAGAAAACTACCTTTGTGTTTTCTCTTTGTGGAATTTCGAGAAGGCTTGTTGGTTAAGCTGTGAATTTCATTCTTAAGAAAAAGAACAAAAGCTTTTTATTTTTGTTTTTGACTGGTTTATGATTCTGCATGAATTAGTCCTTGGTTGAATTGTAACTGAGTAAAACAACCTAGAATTATATTTTGTAGGCTTTTACCTCATTAGATTTGCTTTTAGGTAAATTTCTCTTAGATTTTCATAGATCTTAAACTTGATTTGATTTTCATAGATCTTAAAATTGATTTTTGTTAAGTAGTTTTACATGCTTTGTTAAAATAGGAAAAAATACAAAATCTCTTTTGAGGAAAGTTTGTTTTAGTAGCATTTGAAGTCTTTGAAAAGAGAAAGGAAGTTTTCGTGAAATAATTAGTGGTCATGTGTTGTGTGCTTTGGAAAAGATAAAGAGATTGTTTCTTTGATTTTCATTGCCAAGAAAGTTGTCTTTATAAATGTTGCATTCTCCAACTCTCTTAGCTATGGAATTCATTGAAAAGGAAAGATAGTTTAAATCATCCTAGGTGCATATTTTTAGTGGATTTGAGTCGAGTCTACACACCATCAGTTTCATCTCCACTACCTTTTGTCCTAAAGAAAAGCCATAAAAATTAACGCTTAAAGTAAAATTAACTTAGTAACTTTTTATTTGCTAGGGCTCTGATACACCAATATAGATCAGGCTAGTGTCTTGGAGTAGGAGAGTAATTAACTCTCCAAGACAGTAAAACCAAACAAGTAGCTCATCTTGCGGTAGGATAAATCCAATTGTTACATTTATGCTCTGGGAAAGCTCCTCTTAAAGGAGAAGCACGAGATCGTGTCCAAACCAGAGAGGGAATCAATCCTCCTTCATTGGGAACGACGCCAGATATGCACGTACTACAAACGGTAAACCTCGGATTAGCCATTGTCGAGGAGCCTGGGGTCACTTCTCGGTAAACCTTGGATTATTTTCAAGGAGCCGGCAAGGGGATTGAGCTTGTTACTCTGCCCTTGCGTGTGTATCAGATCATAGACTGTTCCCCCAGGTATATTTGTTGTTGTTGGTGACCTTAGTGACTATTATCTTTAGGATTCTTCCTAAGGTGACGGTGGAGGGAAGATCCCACTGTACCTGGAGCAGACGTCGGCTAGACTCACTTGGATTTTCTGGGGGGTTCACTTCACTCGAGATGGTTAAAGTGGAGGAACTTGGTCCAGTCTATTCATTAAGCAGGTTGCTGGGGTAACTGTTCCACCCGCCACTTCTGTACTGATATCTGCGATGTTGGATTTCATCACCAACTAGTGTTTTCGGTCCGGAAGGTTACTGTTTGTGTGTGGTTTGACGCCCTAGATTTTTTAGGCGTGTGATTCGAATTTGTTTGGTTCTTTAGAGACTTTAGGCGGTTTGCTTTGAGATTTTACTTTGTTTGCGTGTGCAGTAGTTAAAAGTTTTAACTGTGGCTGAATTACCGAGACAGTCCCGTAGACTTCGGGGCCAGTCTCCTGAGGTTGTAACCGTGGCTGATTTGTTGAGGAAGTCTCGTAGACTTCGGGGCCAACCTCCTGAAGACGTCCCGGGCCATTACGAAGGTTTGAAAGTCCTCGTAACTCCTAGTGGCAGTAAAGTAGGGTCACCTGAAGAAGGAGAGTCTTCGTTGGTTGTTCATCCTGATTACCAAACTCTAGAAACAGGTTATAATCCTGAAGCTATTTCGGTTTCCGAACTTGCTGGTAGCTTTTCATCTACTAGTGATATAGGCGAAGAACCTGAGATATCTGAACCTGTTACTCCAACATCGGGGTTAGTCTCTCCAACTTCTAGTGCTCCTGATTCACCTAGGGTAGAAAGAGTCATCACTGAAAATCTTCCTTCTGGTTTGATAGCTATTGAAGAACTTGCTCCAGAAGAAGAAATAGGCATCCCTATCCCTGAAAATCAACCTACTATTGATCTAAGGGAGCGTGAATCAATTTTTTACAGTCCACCTAGAAGTACTACTTGGTATCTTTCTTTAACTAATTATTTGGACAACTCAGGGTTAAGTTTTTCACCACCTCGTGCTCCTTATCCACCTGGAGGTTTTTATACTCCCGTAAATATGTCAGATCAGTCGTCCATGTTTACTCAATCGCCTGAATTTTTTTGTACGGTGGTCCTTCTGTTCCCTCTGGGTATCAGTCACTTGCTGGTACTTTTTCGGGAGCATCTCCTCAACCCATTGAACAAAGGATATTCACTGGAAGCAATGGGGCAAAGCCGTTGAGCATAGAGGACATTCTTATGATGTCAGGTTCTATTCCCGCTTCTCAACCTCAAGGTGGCCAGTTACCGCCTGGGGGGCAGCCTCAATTAACGCCTGGTGGGCAACCTCAAGGACAGTACGTGCCTACGGTACAATACATTCCTTAAGGTCAACCCCAGACTCAATATGTACCCCAAGGTCAACCCCAATATCAATTTATACCTCAAGGTCAACCCCAGTATCAGTACATGCCTCAAGGGTATCTACCCCAAGGTCAGTACTCGAGTCAAGGTTTCCAACCACCCCAAGGCCAATCTTATATTCAAGGCACGGGAAATGTACCTTTCACTTATCAATCCTACCCTCAACCCGGTTATGGATCTCAATATCCTCAACCTGTTATGGGTCAATACATCGGAATGAACATAGTGTGGGATCCATCGCAAGTTCAACAGGTGTTGCAGCCAAATGTACAGTTGTCATCCCAAACTGGACAACCCTTAGTTTCTGGTTCACCCCAGCAACCAGTCTAGTCTAATATTCAAACTTCTGTACCTTCGGTAGTTTCTCAGTCTGGGCCTATTTCGCCTCGTACTCCATCTCAAACGACTGCTGCAACTGCCGCAACATCTGTTCAATCTACCCCACTTACTTCTGGAGTATCGACAGCTCCGGTTTCTATTGTCCCTGTATCTACTCCTCAGACATCTTTACCATCATCTGGATCCACGATTCAAACTACGGTTCAGATGCATGTAGGACAACCTGGTTTAAGTACGGTTGTCACAAGTCAACCACAATTCACCTATCAACCGTACCAGGGACAGTACCAATTCGGTCCTGCTGTCCAGCAGCCAGTTTATCAGTATCAACCATATCCTGGGTACACTTATCAACAACCACAAAAACCCCAGTACTGTCCGGTTAATCCTGGTTTTCCAGGAGGATACAATATCCCGAACGCGATTCCCATTCCTAGTTATCCTGGATATCCTCCTCCTGGGGCTGGTATAATGAGTCAGAGTTTTAGGGATCCTAATCGGCAGCTACCATTTATCGCAACTTTGGACTTACCAGACTTGTCGCGCCTAACGAATGATCCAATTAATTATCTTCCGTTTTGGCCGCCAATGCCAAATAAGTTGCCCAGTGACATTCCCAAGTTCGAAGGTAAGTCTGGAGAGGACCCGTCAAATCATGTGATGACTTACCACCTCTGGTGTGCATCTAATTCCATCTCGGATGATTCGATCCGCTTACGTCTTTTCCAGCGCACTCTCATTGGTCTTGCGGCCAAGTGGTACATTGAGTTACCACGGGCCTCTTTTTATAATTTTAGTCAGTTAGCTACCTCGTTTTTAACTCATTTTCAGTTTCCGGTCAGATACGATAATGGCACGGAGTTACTAACTTCATTAAAACAATCGACGTCCACTTATATTTCCGATCATATCCATGAATGGAGACGTCGAAGGCGGTTAGTGAAAGTTTTTATCCCGGACCAGATCTTAGCTGAATGGTTTGTTAAATCATTGTTACCGAAGATTACTAAAGACGTAAATAAGGCCGGAGTAGTTACTGAGGAGCAAGTGATTGCTCAAGCGCAGTACCTTGACTTAGTTTATACTCAGTCAGGTACGTTACACGAAAAGATCCCAGATCTTCCAAAGTCGAATCAAATCGTTGCAGCTCCTTCGGGATCTCATGTTGCTGATGGCATGATTGGTACGGTGAACACTAAAAGCAAGAAGAAATCCTCAAAGAATTCTTCTCCTATTATAACCTTACCAGACTCCCCAACAGGAGGTTCTTCTGCTGAAGTTTCCGCCGATATTCACGCTGTAGAATCTTCTACGGCTAAATCAAAATCTGGTGGGAAGAAGAAAGGGAAGAAAAAGAATAAAGCAGACAAAACTCCAACGGAGAAAACTAAAAAGGCGGAATCCAATGATGAAAAGCGCAAACCTCGTTATCCATGTCTCATTTTTGAAGAAGAACATTTTACAAGAGACTGCTCTCATCGAGCAGAGGTTGCGAAAATCGTCAAAGGTTCCCAAATTCTTGCTGTCTTGAAGGATCCATTTCCTAAAGATAGCAAAATGATAGGTTCTTCCTCGAGTGCCAATGAAGAAACCATATTGATGATGTCCCATGTAAGGATTGCGACTCGATCGCAAGATTATGGTAGTAAAAGTCCTGTTGATGGCAAAGAAGCAGAATCTTCTCATTCTAATCCATCAACCTCAGCTCCCGGCTCTGATCCGCTACAGATCGAGAAGCCTAACCCAGACTTAGTAATCAAACCGCCCGCCAAGGGTGTACTTTGAAGGTCTGCTTTCAATCCACATGCGAGAGCGGCTCAAAATTATAACATTGTTGAGGACTTAGCTGTTTCACCCTCAGCAATGTCGGCTTTGGAAGTGCTGCAATCATGCCCAGCACAGCGCAAATTACTCTTGTCGGCTATAGGAGTTGTTGATGTTCAGGACCCGAACCTAATAATCTTTGATCTAGAAAATAGTACACCGCGTTTGCCTCATCAAATGGCTTTCCAGATCCCAATGATAGTAAAAAACAGGCCTATTCAGCGGACTGTAATTGATGAGGGAGCTTCAATGTGTATTATGTCGATACAGTGTTGGAGATCGCTTGGTTCTCCTTCGCTAAATCAATTCCCAACAATTCTTAAGGCCTTTGATGGCCGTGGGTTTCATCCTTTTGGTATTCTATAGGATTTGCCTATAGGGGTTGAAGGAAAAACCGTTAGTCTAGATGTGGAGGTGGTTGATGCCCCTCTAGACTACAACCTTCTCTTGGGTCGAAGTTGGTCTTACGCTATGACAGCAGTCGTTTCATCGGTCTTCTAAGTAATAAAGTTCCCACATAATGGAAAGATCGTAACAATAGACCAGCTGTCTTACTTTTCATCCGACCCAACCTCTTCAGAGAGTATTCAGCATGTCGGTAAAACGACTATCCCATATAAGGATGTTGGAGTAGGATTAGTAAAAGATGCCGGTTTACTGGGAACTTTTCCTTTTCCTCCACTCAATGCATCATCTTCATTTGCAACCATTCATATGATTACATCAGACACTATTTATTATGACGATCCTTGGATCGTTCCTTCTGAATCTGAAATAGAATCATTTGGTAATTTTATGCCTTTGAGTCCATATGAAATTGCTTATGAAGCCGTGCAGTCTTTTACCGACCCATGTTCAACCAAAATCGACCAAATGAATGTGGTCCGTGAGGAATCACTTTTCACATCAACCTCGGAGTTAATAGCGTTTCCCGAAGTTGTGTCATCTGACGAACAACTTCGTGAAGTCCTGTGTATAGATGATTTACCATGGGACGATCTCCATCATAGATCTTCGTTTTTACCTGAGGATGATCATTTTGAAAATGATTTCTCATCAATTTTTATAGCTGAATATGTCAAGGAAGCTCAGAATCCCATGAAACATCCTGATTCAGAGCTGAATTTGGGAAATATCTCTCGAACTATTCCCCTTGACATTTCGGTTAAGCCTGGAATTGTTGAAAACGTTCATATAGGAGCCTCGTGTACAAATGACGAAATTCAGACATACAAGGCCCTATTTCAAGAATTCCGCGACGTGTTTGCCTGGTCTTATGAGGAAATGCCAGGAATTGATCCCGCGATTGTTGTTCATGAGATTAAGACTTACCCGAACGCTAAACCCGTCCGGCAACGTTTGCGTCAGATTCACCCACGAAAAGCGGCTGCAATTAAAGCAGAAGTTGAGAAACTGTTGAAAGCAGGTTTCATTTATCCGATCCCATTAACGGATTGGGTATCGAATATTGTTCCGGTTAACAAAAAACAGGGAACAATAAGAATATGCATCGATTATAGGGACATTAATCGAGCTTGTCCAAAGGACAACTACCCAACACCCTATATCGATCAAATAATTGATGATTGTGCCGGCAGCGAAATATTTTCCTTTATGGACGGTTTTTCCGGTTACAATCAAATCAATATTCTACCTGCCGATCAACCAAAAACGGCTTTCATTTGTCCATGGGGGACATTTGCTTATTGCAAATTGCCTTTTGGGCTAAAGAATGCCGGAGCAACTTTTCAAAGGGCGATGTCTTATGCGTTTCATGACATCAAACACATTGTGCAACCGTATCTCGATGATTTGCCTGCTCATTCGTTACATCGAGCTGATCACCTTGTCCATTTACGAGCAATCTTCATGAGGTGTAGGCATTATCATATTCGGTTGAACCCACACAAATGTGTCTTCTGTATAGAAGCGGGACGATTGCTAGGATTTGTAGTTTCGAAAGCCAGCATTCGCGTCGATCCCTCGAAGGTAGAAGCTATCATCAAATTGCCTCCTCCTTCGAGTCTTCACCAACTCCAAAGTTTGCAGGAGAAAGCAAACTTTTTACGACGATTCATTCCTAACTACGCCGAGGTTACAAAGGGTTTTACACGGTTGTTGAAACAGAACGCTTAATTCTCTTGGGATGAGATAGCTCAAAAATCTTTTGATGCACTCAAACACGTGTTGACCCATGCACCATTGTTGCATCCTCCCAACTACAACCAGGATTACTTTTTGTATCTCGCCGCCGCTCATTCCACCATTGGAATGGTCTTAGTTTAGGAAGATGAATTCGGAACGGAACATGTGATATATTACCTTAGTCAAACATTAAATCCCACTGAGCTAAAATATTAACATGTGGAGAAATTGGCATTGGCAGCTATTCAAGCTGTCCAACGTTTCCGTCACTACATTTTACTTCGTAAAACTACAGTCATTTCGGATTGCAACCCTATAATCTACATTTTGACTAAACAATTACTAGGGGGCAAGTACTCTAAATGGATTATTATCCTGCAGGAGTTCGACTTGGAGTTTGAGAAATCTAAGTCTAACAAATCTTTAGTTTTTGCAGAGTTAATGTGTGAGTTCCCGCGTGCTGACACAGAAACTGTGGCTGAGGAGCCCATTGCGGACGAATCTTTGTTTCTAATCAGCACTTTAGATCCGTGGTATGGGGATATCATCGTCTATCTCCAGACCCAATCCTTTCGGCCCGAAGCTTCAAAGTCGGAATGTCGGAAAATTCGATTCCAGTCCCAACAATACAAAATTATTGGAGATACTCTTTATCGACAAGGGGCGGACTCTATTTTTCGACGTTGCTTAACTCGCGAAGAGGCTGAAAGGGTTCTAAATGACTGTCACTCTGGAGCGTGTGGCGGTCATATGTCTGGGTATGCCACAACCCAAAAGATATTGTGCGCTGGCTACTTCTGGCCGTCCTTGTTTAAAGATTGTATTATTGCGGTCCGAAAATGCCAAAACTGTCAAGTGTTTGATCGAAAGATGCGCGCTCCACCTGCTCCTCTCCACCCTATAATTGTCGTTGGTCCTTTTGCCAAATGGGGTATCGATTTTATTACATGTAACCCTCACTCGGCCGAGGGGCATGCGTATATCATCCTTGCGGTAGATTATTTTACTAAGTGGGCCGAGGCGATGCCTACATTCGAGGCAGACGGCAAGACAGCTGCAATTTTCGTATTCAATCATATAATTGCTAGGTTTGGTGTCCCACAAGCGATAATCACTAACCATGGGCGCCATTTTTGAAACGTTATGATGACGGAACCAAGGAAAATTTTAAGGATGGAAAATTTTCTTGAAGTTTAAAACATTGGCGAATCTCACTAATCCCTAATATGCAAATTATAAATGTTTATTGATATATTTGTAAAATTATTCAAATTTATAATTATTTTATATATAGTCTCTATATAATGTTGGCGATTTTTAAGGTAAAATAATTTTATATTCTAAAATTTGGGCGAATCGTCTTTTATAAAATTTGGCGAATCTTTTTTGTGGAAAAATCATGGAAAATTAGCCCACTGGGCGAACATTAGCCCCTAAAATTTTCCATGGACGGAACTTACAGGCCAGCTTGGTTTGCGTCACGATAGTTCAACTCCTTATTATCCACAAGCGAATGATCTGGTTGAGTCCATCAACAAAGTTTTAGTTATCATGATCCGACGAATCATTGGTATTCATCAGTCGAATTGGCACAACATGTTATTTTCAGCGCTTTGGGCGTACCGAACCTCAGTGAAAACATCAATAGGGTTCACTCCTTTCCAACTAGTTTATGGTTTGGAAGCTGTGCTACCCATTGAATGCGAAATCCCTTCACTGCAAATGGCCATCGAGTTACTTCCAGCTACTTCCGAAGAGGAGAAGCGTTTCTTATACTTAGCTCAATTAGATGAGAATCGACGTGATGCTGCATTGGCGATCGAGACTCACGCAAAACGTATGAAAGCTTAGTATGATCGAAATGTGACCCCTCGAAATTTTTCGGAAGGAGACCTAGTGTTATTATATGATCAAGCTAATGATAAATTAGGTGCTGGGAAATTCATTCCTATGTGGCATGGGCCCTATATTGTCAAGCGAAAGCTAGCAAAAGGGGCCTATGAGCTGGTAGACTTTGACAGGGACTCTTTGGGTAAACCCAGAAATGGACTTTACCTAAAGAGGTATTATGCTTAAAAGATGGGTATGGAGATTTTTAGTTAGGTTAGTTTTTCTTTCTAGGTTAGTTTTTCTTTCTAGCTGGTGTGTTTGTTAGTTTAGACAGTGTGCTTAGCCTAGAGAGTGTGTTTTTTCGTCATTATTCTGACTTATCTTGGTTTTACTCTTGATGACGCAGATGTCGATGCCTCTCCAAACGTACATTGGTTTCGCTGATGGTGCTTGTCGTAGTACACGGAATATCTCTTCCGCAGCTTGGGTTATCTATTCGCCCTCTGACGAGTTAGTTTCTATGCATGGGGTAAGCCTCGGTCAAACAATAAACAACATTGCCGAATACAGTGCAGTGATTGAGTTATTGTCTGAATCTATTTCATTTGGGATTCGGAGTTTGATAGTGAGGTTAGATTCTGAACTCGTTGTATTACAGCTTAATAGAGTGTATGCCATTAGAAATCCAGTGTTATTAAGGTTATTTTTGAGAGTGCGTCTCTTGGAACGTGAGTTTGATTACATTGAATATCAACATATTCCAAGGTCTTTAAATACATTAGCAGATGCAATTGCTTCTCGAATGTTAAATAGACATTTGCAATAATCATACATGTAAATTTAAAACCATTCCATAACATGATTTACAAGATAAGCCGGTAATAATGATATATATAGATAGGAGTGTGTCAAAAAATACATCGTCTTCGATCATAGGTTGAAAAACACCTTATGATCGGCAAAAATGATAAGTACAAAAAACCAAAATGTCACATGTGACTACAAAACGACCATCCAATCACTGGTGATGATCTCTATATGACACCACTGCACGAGCCACCCTACACAAGAACCTCCTAAAAGGTCCTGGGACCCCGACTACATAGCGCTGAAGCCGGATTGGAATGTCATCTATGGTAGTCTCTGGTATATCTGCTGTAAGACGCTCTAGGTCACTTTCCAACTCAGCCAAAGTCTCTGTGGCCTCGTCCTGTTGGGCCGGTGCCGGTGCAACTGGTAGTCTCCTCTCGTAAGGCCGGAGATTGGCTGGATGTCGTGGGCCTACATCTGCATTTTGAAAATTATTACTATTAGTTTTGAGACGATATAAAACAAACAAAAAAAAATAGATAGTTTAAAGACTTGTGGAAAATGAAGTTACCTGTGTCATCCCATTGTTCTCCTGGTGGAAGAACCATGTCCGGATCTCCACGAAAATCAACTCCGGCATAAGGAAAATCCTGTATAGAAAAGACCTGGTCTTCTAACCAGCGAAAGTACTCCGGAGTAAATCGGACAACCTTCGTTCCCTCATCAGGATGACGGGCCATAACCGCAACCCATCGCATCAATTTGGGCTCTCGAGGTAGCCCAACACCAACAGTGAGCTGCTGTGGGATCAGCATCGGAACCCTCTCTAAGCCAAAACTCACAACTAAAGGCCCATAACCAAAAGTCTTTAGCTGTCCGTTTTTGGCTCTAGTCAGTTGGCCTTTTATATTGGCCAACACAGCATCACACCAGTTGAAAATGGTGCCTCAATAGCAATCAATCGCCATCCGCATCTGGGATCCAGTGGCAATGTGCAAAGAGGCAGCCCCGCAAAGTCTGGTAACTGTAAAGGCAATCACCTTAAGTTCAGGTCAGGATATAGTTTTGATCTCTATCCCCTTCTCCTGAGTCTGAGTGTTACACCACTCTAGTCGGAGACTGGCGATGGACTGGCCACTCGGCCTAGTCCCGAACAGAGTCAAGTGTTTGCCTCTCTTGGGCAAACTAGTGAGAAAGTAAATATCTGTGGGCTCCATCTCGAGCTGGTGCCCTCCAATATAAAAACACTGGTCCTGAACGTTCCATATTTCTACCAGCCACTCTAGAAAGCTCACTTGGGCCCTCATGCCATGTATGGCCCAGTATTTATAAAGGCCGCATGCCTTCAAAGCATCAATTGACGGTTGATGATTAATGGCGGCCAAATCAACATCTTCGTGCTCTCTCTCGTGCCAATCAAGCATGGTGAACAATCTACACACCAGAAAACATCCATTAGATTCCATGAAATCAAAAAAATTTGGTCCATTTTGGAGAAATTGGGGTTTGAAAACTCTTTGCATGGAGTACGCACCCCGCCTTTAGGAACAGAGCGTGGGTACACAGGTTCCCTGAAGGCAAGGTGCGTAATCCCGACATTTTCCCAACTGAGAAAATGTCGGGGTACGCGGGTCCCTAGTGTGGCACCTGCGTACCCCGAGAGGCAGTCTTTGAAACCCCAAAACCTCCAAAAAATGAAATCTGGGGCCTAAAAAAGAATTCTAAATGGATGAAAATGAAGAGAAGGATGTTGTAGAATACCTGAAAGAGACGGCGTTCGATTTCGACGGTCGGATTCTCCGCAATGTCCACGGGAAGTTTCTTGCCAAAAGCCCTTTTTCTCTCCTCAACAGTAAAATGGTAAAAATGAATTGGTAAAAGCCCTTTTTATAGGTTTTTTGGGTAAATAAATGGTAAATTTGTTTATTTTTCACCATGAAAAGGTATTTTTCAAAGTATTTTTATCTATCTTCAACAGGTATGAGTAATGTGTTGGTTTTTGTGCAGGATAAAGGATTTTCAGGGAAAATTGTCATTTTTTACAAACAAAAACATCAGAGTCATCTTTAAGCCCTTTTCTGACTCCTAAAACATGAAAAGATTGCCGAGTGTTTCTTTTACACTCGTTAAAACGGAATCAAAAGACGGTCCTCTTACAGCCCTTTTCTAACCGTAAAAACATGAAAAGATTGCCGGATTTTTTTCGTTTCAAATTCGATATTGGAAATAAAACGATGTGTCCTTGATCGCTTTTTACTTTTCAGGTCAGAGACACTAATCATGAAAGTACTCCTTGGTCGTAAAGATCAAGCGGTTCTCTCAAGTATTATTTTATACTTTTTCGGGCTTGGGAGACACAAACTTACGAAAAAGGTCAACCCTGGAGTCTTCTTAAGTTTTTCAGACTCTCTAAAATTGAAAAACGCCGAGTTTCTCCTATACTGGACTCGTTAAAATTTCACAGTAAAGGACCTGTTCGATTACAAACAGGAACGAACCACTCTTTCTTAGGGTTCGAATCTAAACTAAGTTGGACTCATCCGAAGGATGAGCTTATAATCAAGCAAATGTTATCCTCCTCAAGCTTGTAAAAAATAAAGAGGTACTTGCTAGAAATGGTGGGGGAAAAGAGAGAAAAATGAGCCTATTTGTTATCCTTTGTCTCAGAAAAACCTTATCACCACTCTTGAACACGACACTTTTTCATTCACCTGGGTTGGGAAATCCTTTGCCTAATAGTTGATCAAACCACATTGAAAGTCTTCAGCCGGTTTCCGGGTATTAACTTTGGGTCAATTGTCACCAAGCCATCTGTTGTGTCGTTATGTGTTCAAGAGGTCACTGCAAATAAACCATTCATCTGCAAAATACCTGTCATCCATCTTGACCATCCCTGAGTCAGTCCTTACAGCTACATTTCTTCAACTTGATCTATGATTTCGTGTTGTGGGCTTGCCTGCAACGGATCGCTTTCTATCGACATCAGCACATTATCTAGAAAGATGATCTAGGAATCATCAGTACCTTGAAATCTGCATGCCTCAATGGCAGGTTTCTCGCCTTTGACGACAGTTTACATCATTGACTTTCGATCGAAGGATTCCGTGACATGTTCGACATCAACACATTCATTCACATCTCATGGATTGTACTGGGTACTTTGAGAACCATTGACATCACTGGTGGTCTCTCTCACACTTGTTAACAGTTTACATCATTGACTGGTAATCAAGTGGTTTCTACCATGTTCGACATCAACTCATTTATTCGCATGGATAGAATCGTACTATTTCGGGAAGTAGAAATGAAGACCCTGGATCTAGTTTCCGCCATCCAGGCTGCGAGGAGTTTTGTATTCATTATATAGTAGACTAATTATAAACAGATGGTTGCATCCATACTGTGTCTACATGAGTCTATGATTATGATGTACTGCGAAATCATTCCTGTATCAGAGCAGTAGTTAGTTTGTTAGTTAAGTTTTTGATCTGAGTATGGGAATGCCTACCTCAGCGATGATATGATCTCATATATGTATTTTGTGTTGAATATTTGCAGGTTCCGACTGGGCTCTCCACAAGATAATCCTCAAAATGATAAAGTGCTTCACCCTTCCTAGATGATATGAAACCCTAATCTACTACAGGCTTCGCACTTTAGGGGGCAATCTGTTACACCAAAATTTGTCACCATGACTATTTGCAGTCAGTATGGCTCCATCAATAGTCATACTGTCCTCCTTGGCAAGTCTTATACCTCTGCTCCTCATGTCAAACTCCAAAAAAGAGAGAAAAGCCTTTAAAAGTCAATATAACTCTGGTTACGCAGTCTCTCTTACCCTTACCTGCGTGTACGCACCTCAAGTTCGCAATACCTGCGTACTTGTACGCTCTGTCTGTAAAGGGGTGGGTGCGTACTCCTGTAAAGGTCAAAAGGCGCAAGTTTTACTTCAAAAAACTTACTTGTGGTCGATTCTAGAGCATTCTAGAAGATGGTTTGACGTGGATTGAGCGCCTCCAAATGGTTCATGCATCCCAATGAAAGAGGAACTTATCCCATGAAGAGGGGAGCTATCCCTTTGAAAGAGGGGCTTATCCCATTGATGGTGGACCTGATTAACTTCCTCCAAAGCATTATAAATACAGGCATTGGGCCAGAGGGAGGAGAGGTTGAAAGCTGAACATTCCTAAGGGTAGATGCTGCTGAAATTAGGACTCCCTTTTAGAGCTTGAGAGGAGAGATTCCAATGCTTTCTTAGCTTCATTTGGAAGTGGGTGAGCTGATCAAAGTAAAGGAGAACTCTTGCTGGACCCTGGGAGGGACCTGCACAACACCAAGGCACTGGTTGTAATGGTTTCTTTTGTTTCCAATTAATACAATTAAGTTCATTTTTCTCAACAAGTTGTTATATATAATTTGTTTCATATACTCCTTGGTCTTTATGATGAATATGTTTTATTATATGAGTTATTCAAGTGCTATGTAATCGTTTGCTTGTTAGTGAATGCAGGCTTCAAGGAGAAGGAACTCATCTGGATCGAAGAGGCTTGGCTGCTACAAACAAGCGTTGGACTAAAGGTAAGCCTTAAACACCTGGTTGCTTTTATTTTAATGCATATTTAGGGAAAGATAGTGCTTGATTGTTTTGTTTGTCACTAGAAAAGCCTTGTTTTCTAGGGAGGTCAGTTTTGTCCGCAAAATTGACTCTTTCCGCATGACATCCTCCAAATGGACTTGTGCAGAAGTTGTGTTATGAGTTGTTATGCGGATTTTTTCAACCTCTTATCTTACATCCTGCAAGTTCTTTGTCAATTCCCTATTCTCAACCATCAATAACTCAACATTTGACTTTGCTGCGCCTGCGAAGGCCAAGTTGGTTGTGAAACTGGCATTGGTATTCTTCCTGGTGTCTACCATGATCACCCTTTCTCTAATAAATTCAGGTGATGCGAGTTCATCCGAAAAATGCTTCCTTCGCACTTGTACAATCTCTTCTGGAGTTCATCATAAGAGAGATTGTAGGTGTCCATAACCATATCATCTTCAAGACGAGCAACTTCCTCTTGCTCACCTGGAGCTAACTCTGCTGCTGGAGGGGGTGGATACTAACTAGTGACCTGTTGTGTGCTTGGAATCAAGTCAACATCTTGATTCTGCGGCTCTGGTTTCGTCTTCATGTTATCAATCTGAATGATAACTATTTATTATTCATTTACAGGTGTATTTTTCTTTTATGTGTATTAAATGAAATGAACTAGTTCTTTTGATTAATACAAATTTAATAATGAATTATGTTTAATATGAATTCAGGCTTGTAGGTGGACTTACCTTACTAATTATTTATTAAAGTAGATTCATTTACATAGTTGTTTTAGCATGTTATGAGTTTACAAACTATTTTGGAATTCATAATCGAATATTAATTCTGGATCCATTCATAAACCAGTCCTTCCACCCGTTTTATTTAATTTTCTCTCGGATTGGGAGAGGGATATCCCATTCTAGTTTGAGATAGGTTTTTCATGTTTTATATTAGTTCTGCATTTACATCTTAGTTTGCATCAAGTCCTCTGTTAAAGAGGAAAACAAATCATTTAATTTTCATTTGATCAGCCTTTTTAAATCGATAAAACCTTTTTGTCGATTTACTTCTTTAACCCACATCTTAAAGATCGATGCAAAGGAATTGTCACATGACGTAATATAGGTGTAAACAGATTAATTATTTGTTTAGGTTATATTAGATTTATATTATATTAGATTATGTTTAAGGGTAATTGGACCCTAACCAGTCGGAACCACCATCTTCAACGGAAAAGGTGCTGCTTTAAGTTCCCGACCGGGAGGTCTCCCCTAATGTTGATGGAGGACATTTTTTCCGATCAACATTTTTCGCACTAGAAGGAGAGCCAAGGATTCATTTTCTGATTGGAGTTTTGTTCTAAAAGGCCTTTAATAATCATGGATCCTTTCTGCATTCCTATGTTGGGTCATGATTTTAGCTCATGTAAACCTGCTAGGGGCATGTCTAAGAAGCAAATTGAGTCCTTGTTGTTAGAAAATTATCTATTACAGAGCAATGGAACACATAAAATATTGCAGAAATATAAACACAGAAAACGCATAAAACAAGAGAGACACAAATATACGTGGTTCACCCAGTTTGGGCTACGTCCATGGAGAAACAGCCAGCCCTTCCTTTTATATTATCCAACAAACTGAAGAGATACAACCTACAGCAAATCCGCTGTAATTCCCTTTTCACTCTCAATCTCCTCTCTCTTCCTCACTCAGAATATAGATATACATAGACGCAATACAATTCCCTCATATATAGCGAGGGATTGCCTTCTAGGGCAAAAAACCCTAAATTAAACATAAATTCTACCATCAGATCTCCGCCTAATGAACGACCCAGATTGACTACGAAATTACAACATTTTACAAGGCAATTTTACATCTATTCTTAGCTTCGGGGGCGCTGCCCCCGATCGGGGGGGGGGGGGCCTCCCAAAGGTCGCAGCCACCCCCCTGGACCCCCCTGCAGCGAATATTTTATGGGCATTGTTGTTGCCCCATTACGAACTGGGGTCCAATGCAATGATAATTTTGAATACAAAAGATAATCAGGCTCCACACCCAACAATCTCCCACTTGGAAACTGATTATAGCAACTCCACCGCTGCTTCATTTGCTGGACAATGCCTCCACTTTGGAACTGGCTATTTCTCATCTTCTTCATCATACTTGAAGACCAATTGAAATTGAGAAAATTCTCAGTTTCTCCCTGGTTATAACTTTTGTTAACATATCTACAGGATTCTGGCTAGTGTGTATCTTTTCCAACTTCAACTATCCATCTTCCAACACTGACCGTACTAAATGGTACTTGATCTATATATCTTTAGTCTTGGAATTAAATGAAAAGTTCTTTGCAAGATCTATGGCACTCTGGTTGTCACTGTATAACTTGCCCAACTCCTTCTTCTTACCCAATTCATCCAGAAACCTTTGTAAACAAATCATTTCTTTACTAGCCTCTGTAGCAGCAACATACTTTGCTTCTGTTGTTGAAAGTGCAACAACACTTTGCAGTTTTGAGACCCAACTAACAACTGTTCCACCTACAGTAAACACATACCCTGTTGTAATTCTCTTGTTATCTCTATCACTCGCCATATCTTCATCAACATATCCCTGTAGAGTAATATTTGAACCACCAAAGCATAATTCTTGATTTGTGGTACCTCTCAAATACCTGAGAATCCACTTCACCGCCATCCAATTTTATTTTCCTGGATTGTTCATGTACCTGCTTACAAATCCCACTGCATGTGCAATATCAGGCCTTGTGCAGACCATTGCATACATTAAGCTTCCAACTACTGATGCATATGGAACTTTAGACATATGAGCCATTTCTTCATGAGTCTTGGGACACTCCTCCTTACTTAATTTGAAATGGCTAGCCAAAGGTATATTAATTGGTTTTGCATTCTACATATTAAACATTTTCAACACCTTTTCTATGTACCCACTTTGAGACAATGTTAATTTGTGATTCTTCCTATCTCTATTTATTCTCATACCAAGGATTTGTTTTGCAACACCCAAATCCTTCATTGCAAATGAGTTTTCCAATTTTCTTTTAAGCGCATTTATTTCCTGCATGTTAGAACCTGCAACAAGCTTGTCATCTACATACAATAACAATATAATATAGCTGCCATCATTTTGCCTTTTGAGATAAACACAATGATCAGAGTGACATCTAGTATAACCTTGTTCAGACATAAACCTGTCAAATTTTAGATACCACTGCCTTGGAGTCTGTTTTAAGCCATACAAGCTCTTCTTCAACCTGCGCACTAGTTTCTCCTTCCCTTTTACCTCATATCCTTGTGGCTGCTGCATATATATCTCTTCCTCCAAATCCCCATGGAGAAAGGTTGTCTTTACATTTAATTACTCAATATGAAAATCTTCAGCTGCTATTAGACTTAAAATAGATTTGATTGAAGTCATTTTAACAACAGTATAAAATATCTCATCAAAGTCTATACCCTTTTTCTATGCAAACCCTTTCACCACAAGTCTAGCTTTATACCTTTTTCTACCTCCATCTTCTTCCTTCAACTTGTAAACCCATTTATTCTGCAATTTTGTTTTACCTGCAGGAAACCTGACTAAGTCTCGAGTCTGGTTATGTGCTAAGGACTCCATCTCTTCTTTCATGGCTTGCTCCCACTTCTTCCTGGTTTCTACCTGCACTGCTTCTTCATAACATTATGGTTCACCAGAATCAGTCAACAATACATAATATAATGAAGGAGAGTATTGTTCAGGGGCTTTGCTTATCCTGGTAGATCTTCTAACACCACTTTCAGGTGTTTGAGGTGCTTTTTGTTGTTGTGGTTGTTGTTCTGGCTGTTGATCATTATGATTTTCAGGCACCATCACTTTTTCTGTGATCTCGTCAAGCACTGTGTATTCTCTGTTTTCTTTTTCCTGTTTCTTTTCCTGCAATTGATCCTTATACAAAACCTTTTCATTGAATATGACATCTTTGCTCCTAATGATTTTTTGTTTTTCATAATCATAAAAGCGATAACCAAAATCATTAACACCATATCTAATAAAGGTACATTTCTTTGATTTTGCCTCAAGCTTTGTTCTATTTTCTTTATTAATGTGGACAAAGGCTTCACAACCAAAAGTCTTTAAAAAAAGTAGTTTACCTTTTTACCTATCCATGCCTCCTCTGAAATACCACCATCCAAGGAACTTGCAGGCCATCTGTTTATTTGATAAACAGCAGTATCTATAGCATCTACCCAAAATTGTAAAGGAAATCATGCATGCAATCTCATGCACCTTACACGCTCCATGATTGTCCTGTTCATCCTTTCTGACACACCATTTTCTTGTGGTGTTCCTGGAACTATCTTCTCTCTATGAATTCCATTCTCTGAACAATACCTATCAAACTCTTTGCTGTAATATTCACCTCCATTGTCTGATCTGAGACACTTTAACCTTTCTCTTGTCTCATTTTCAACCAAAGCTTTCCATTTCTTGAAAGTATCAAATACATCAGATTTATTTCGAATATAATAAATCCAAGTTTTTCTGGTTGCATCATCAATAAAAGTAACATAATAACGAGAGCCACCAAGAGATGATACCTGAGCAGGTCCCCATACATCTGTATGCACAAGCTATAATTTTTCGCTCTTCTTTTCTTTCCCAACTCTAAGGAATCTGACTCTCTTCTATTTTCCATAAACACAATTCTCACAGAATTTTAAATCAACATGCTTCAAACCTGGCAACAAATTTCTTGAGTGAAGAATCTGCATCCCCTTCTCACAAATGTGCCGAGCCTATGATGCCACAATGCCATATCTTCTCCTGTAGAGGTTAAAGCATTTACAAAATTAGAAATACCATTGCATAAATACAATGTACCAACCTTTCCTTCTATCGCTATTTTCAGGGATGCTTTAGTGACCTTCCAGGTTTTATCTGTGAAAATAGTTACACAACCTTCACCTCCCAACTGCCCTGTTTAAATCAGATTTTTCTTCAGATTTCGAACATGCCTTACCTCCTTCAATAGCCACTGATTTCCATTTTGCTGTTTGATGAAAACTGTACCCATTCCAATGACTTTACAGGGTTTATCATCACCCAATCGAACCTGTCCAAAATCTCCTTGAACATAATCATAAAAATGTTTCTTATCAGGCGTGGCATGGAATGAGGCCCCTGAATCTACCACCCAAGCATCAATAATAATTTCTAATGAAAGAATCAAAGCATCTTGCAACACATCACCTGTTAGATTCGCTTCATTTTTAGTTTCTTACTGCGTGTCTCCTTCTTTTCCCTTTCAAGACTTGCAGTCTTTCTTCAAGTGTCTTTTCTTCCCACATTTCCATGGCACTATCCTCGATCTGGACTTGGATCTGCCTTTTCTTGACTTACTGCGATATCTAGGACTCTTTCCTCTTTCCATTTTTCTTCCCCTAGTCTCTGCAGTCAAAGCATTACCTGATGTCTCACTGGAGCTTTTCCATCACATTTCCTTGCTAAGGATTGCACTGACAACATCATTAAACTTTAAAGTACTAGATCTAGAGATAGAGTTACTAATGGCCATAACTAAACCATTCCAACTTTCTGGCAATGAGCACAGAAATAACAGAGCCCTAACTTCATCATCAAAAGTTACCCCTACAAAACTTAACTGACTGGTAACTGTATTAAATTCATTTAAATGATCAGCAACAGATCCACCTTCTAACATATTCATATTAAATAAACGCTTCATAAGAAATACCTTATTTGAGGCCGAGGGTTTTTCATATAGTTTGGCCAATGTCGACATTAAACCCTCTGTTGTCGTTTCCTTTGAAATATTAAATGCTATCAATGCCGCTAGGCACAACCGTATTGTTCCAAGTGTCTTTCTGTCAAGAATATCCCATTCTGTGTCTATCATACTCGTAAGCTTCTTTGTCTTTCCGCTCAATGGTTGGTATAGATCTCTCTGATACAGATAATCTTCCATCTGTGTCTTCCACAGCTAGTAGTTTTGGCCGTTAAATTTTTCGACCCTAAACCTACCATCTTCCGCCATTGCTCCCACTCGAACTAGGAACCCTTCTCTCCTGCGAGTTCATCAGCCAAATAGACCTTCGGCTCTGATACCAGTTGTTAGAAAATTATCTATTACAGAGCAATGGAACACATAAAATATTGTAGAAATATAAACACAGAAAACAAATAAAACAAGAGAGACACAGATATATGTGGTTCACCCAGTTTGGACTACGTCCATGGAGAAACAACCAGTCCTTCCTTTTATATTATCCAGCAAACTGAAGAGATACAACCTACAGAAGATCTGTTGCAATTCCCTCTTCGCTCTTAATCTCCTCTCTCTTCCTCACTCAGAATACAAATATACATAGACGCAATACAATTCCCTCATATATAGAGAGGGATTGCCTTCTAGGGCAAAAAACCCTAAATTAAACATAACTTCTACCATCATATCTCCGCCTAATGAACGGCCCAGATTGACTATGAAATTACAACATTTTACAAGGAAATTTTACATCTATTCTTAGCTTCGAGGGCTCTGCCCTCGATCCCCCCACCATGGGGGGGCTCCTAAAGGTCACAGCCTCCCCCCCTGGACCCCCCCTGCAGCGAATATTTTACAGGCGCGTTGCCACCCCATTACGAACTGGGGTCCAATGTGGTGATACCTTTGAATACAGAAGATAATCAGGCTCCACACCCAACACTTGTCTAATTTGAAGTATGATGGTGAGAGTAAAATTTATGCCTTGGATCATCTTTGTCGTTTTGTAGATAAATGTGAACCTTATAATATTATTAATAACAATGAGATCTACAGGTTGTTTACTCTGACTTTTCAAGGACATATTCGCAAATGGTTCAAAGTAATTCTAGCAATATCAATTCATTCGTGGAATCATTTCATGAAGGTATTTCTAATCGCTCATCAAAATTATAATTATGACAATTTTTGTTTTGAATTGGATAATTTGTGTATATATGAAGATGAATCTTCAGACGAATTTTACAACATATTTTGGGCGCTTTGTTATAGATTCCATCTTAGTGATTTACCTTCAAGTGAAGATTTGATTGACCATTTTACTTATCTTGTTTCTTTTAATAATTAAGATACTCAATCTGATAATGAAGAACAAGATACATCAAGTTCATTAGTTAATCTTGAATCTGCAACTATTGAGCCTGTAAATAAACATGAAAATGCATTACACCTTTTACCTTCAAGAAACTATTTTGATTTATTTCCAGTGTTTTAAATCTATTATACAATAAATCTGAAGGTGAAATTCAAACAAATAATTATTGTAAACATTAAGAATACCCAATTAAAATTAATCAAGAACATTGTATGAATAATGAACACGTAAATCTATGTAAATTTGGAACTAGTTTATACCTCCACAACTGAAAGGGATTCACTTAGGAAAGATTATAATGCTGTGAATTACCCAGGTGAACATTTTCAATGGTCATTATATTCTGGCAATCATTATTTTTTGTATCCTTATATCTTTTCACATCATATTACATTAAATAATGGCCTTCATAATCTTTCAGTTGAAACTAGATCTGTAACTAATTCTAAACACCTCAAGATTTTCATTCATTTAGATGATAATTCTTTGTTCACTAACGTTGTTACTGAACTTTCCTCTCACATTTTTAATGATGTTGTTAATTCATACTAGTTATATAATTCTCAGGAAAGGGAAGTAATATATGATGATTACCTAAATGTTCATGGCAACGATTCTCATCTTTTACAAAGCGAATCAATTTTAAAAGCATATTTCAATCAAGAAAATTCACACACTTTAATTTTGTCTCCTCTGGCTGAACATGAATCAAATTATGAAAATTTTGATGAAATTGATTTACAAGTTTCCAACGTAATTCATTCTAATTCTTCTTTGGGAACTTTTTTTGATGAAATTTTGTTAGAACACTCTTCTAGTGGAAAACCTATTTGGTTCCAGAGTTTCCCTTGTAATTATAATATAAGTAGTGATTGGTTAGATTTTTCTTCTTCTTTTATTTTTCAACTCTTTGATATTCTATGTTGGTATGTTAAACTGCTCCATATTGCACACGCACAAGATACATTAACAGAAAAGGATAAATTTGAAATTTAGAGTTTTATTTCTGAACATCAAGAGCCATTACTCTTCCGATCTTGTCTGATGTTTAGCTCATCTCAATTTTCTTCTCCTTCTCAAAGGCATTTCCAAGAAAATATTGTACTCAAGTGTGTACCTTTACAACATGACCAGCCATATAACATAATTGATGACCTTCCATCATATGTACATAAAACCAACAATTTGATGTAGCTCATTACATTTAAAATAATGTTTTCACAGTCTGACCTATTATCTACTTATTCAAATCACTTCCAATCTCTAACTAATATCCATCCATATTTTTATGATCCCATCGAGATTTAATAAGAAGAAAATCTCCAAGAGAGGGTAAATGTAAATAAGTTACTTCTTGTACATACATTAACAATAGTTGTACATAATGTTTTCAATTTTATTTATGTTGGTTTAAGTAGATTTATACTTTTGTTACTAATGTTTGATGTATATATTCATGCAGAAAATAAGATGCTTGAATGGCTTCATTGGAAGCACGATTTCACTTAGTCTTAGTCTACTTTTGGACTAGTTTAGAAATTAGTTTAAATTGAATAAGAATATGGTTTTGAAATTTGATTAATACATGGGAGAAAATAAAGATTCATTAGGTAAAATTATGATCAAAATCTTCTAGGTACACATTTATATGTTCATCCTCATCTAGTTTGAGCTTTATTTTAGCCTTTCTTTTCTCTTTTAATCATTATGTATTTCTTATATTTTGTTGTTCTTCTTGCAGGTTCCCATGGATTTGATTTGTAGATTCAGTTTGCTAGCAACTAACATTTTGAAAGAACAATCATCATATGACATTAGGGAGTTTCCTCGTTTCTAATTTTATGTACATTTTGAAATCAATTGTCAGTGTTATTCTTAAAATTGAAACTATAAATACTCGCAAACTATCTTTAATCAAGATTTGCAAAAGTAAGAAGACCCCTATCAAAGCGTACAACAATAACTCTAAATCAATAACTATGCTTTGAAACAAAAGTGATTTATTAGAAAATTAACATACAAGATAAAATCAACATAATATCATTTTTATGTTAATCCTCTATTTATCTTATAAGATGTATCTCAACGTTTGTTTTCTTGATTGTCTTCTTTCTAATTTGATAAGCATTTTAGGCTTAACTGGATTGTCTTTTCATTTTATTCACAATAAAATGGAGTAATGTTTTCTCTTTCAGCTTAGCATAATCATTAGGTGAGTCATTTTTGTGCTCTAATTTATATTAACGGAACCTAATCTCTAAGGATCACTTCAATGAAGATGATTTTGTATATGTTCATTTTCAGCTTTCCTAACCAAGTAGAGTCCCTAGTTTTTTGTTATTTGAGTTTAAATATTTCCGTTATTTGTTAATGAACTATCTTTAACACATATATTTAAAGAAAGTAAAATACATTTAGCAGCAGTTGCTTAAGGTCATGAGTTCTTTTGGTGAACAAGTTTGGTCAAGTGAATAGAAGTCAACTTAAAGATTTTTACGCCATCCCTTGCTCTTAACAAGTAGCATGCCACCTCGTCTATTAAGTAATCTCTATGAGATTAATAGTAACCATAGTTAAACATAAAAATAAAATAAAAAACAGTCAATTGAAGGATAGGAGGTCTCATCATGAGCTGACCTACCATGATCATAATTTCTAGCATTGTGACATTACCATTATTGGTCACCAAGTCAAGGTAATGGCTTTCGACCATAAGGTTGAGAGACAACAAGTCTCATCACAAGCCGGCTTGTTCACCATGTTAGATCTCGTGAATGACATTGCCATTAACTGGTTATCAAGCTAGGACAATGATCTTCATTTGGCATTCAAATAAATTTAAGATTATCTTTTGCAACTATACATCTATTCCTAATAGATGGGAAATTGGCACCTAAAAGGGTTAAAAGGCATCCCTGTCGAGGCTATAGATGCCTGCTAGCAACAGTGGCCATGCCTATGGTATGGAGGTTAAATTAATACTATGTTTTCTTGATTAGATTGTTTACTCGAAAACTAATGCTCAATTAAGCTCACTGTTGTACATATAAATTTACTGAAACATTGAATTCATGGGGTAAATTTTTACAAGTTCATGAACGATAATGGTATATCTATTTATTTGACACCATATAATAGGGAAAAAATGGTTAGGATATCTAAATTTGAGCATTTCAAATTGTCTAATTATAATTCTTTCATTTTTAAACTAGGTTCTGTATCTTTACGACATAAATAACTGCTTCTCCCCAATGTGTCGCCATTGTTGTAGTGAAAACACAACACCCCCATTTTATTCTATCATAATAGGCATGGGGACTCTTTTGGTATTGCATGTAGATTTAGAGTGTGATTGCTTCATTTCAAGTCTAATTTTCTTTTTTATTGACACTTGTTTTATTTTTATAGTTTGCTTAAGTTTGATTAAGTTTGTTTGTTAATAAACTTTTTAAATAAGTTTTTGTTTTAAACATCTTAATTAATTAGATTAATGAATAAAATAGCCCCCAATACCAAGATGTGTGCATAGGATTTAATCCTTAATCATTAAACAATGTGTCATATTGATTAAATATATATTAGAGTTTTTGGGCATTGAGACTTTGAAATCAGAAGAATCCTTTTGGAAATCTCTAATACCCAAAGTCCGATCATCCATATTAATGTGGCTCTTTTCAATAAACATATATTATAAAGTGGCTAGGCCATAAAACATATGATAATCAACTGTTGAAGTAAAGGACCCACATTCCTCCTCTCCCACATATCAGAGGTAATGCATATCGAGGATTTCCTTTTGAGACACATTTTAAAAACTCCGATAACATCATGTTATGAAACCAGCTCAAAAAAAGATAGAATGGATAGATCAATGCTTAGAATTCAGCCTCTTCGAGGGGGCATCCTCCTTTACATTACATAAATGAACAATGCTTTGATGATTCAAATGACAAAACCTCCTTTCTATATATAGGAGTCTAAGGAGTCATAATATAACCTAGCCGACCTAACAATGATAATATAAAGCCACAAAAATAACAATAGAGAGATTCTATGGGGCACAGTAATAACAATATGGGGACAGTAGGGGCACAACAATATTAATAAGGGATACAACTACAATAGTAATGGGGTAATCACTAGTATTATAGGGACCTAACATGCCCCTCTCCTTCAAAAAATTGTTGTCCTCAACACTTGAGTAGTTCTGGATGCTTCTGTATAAAATTTTCATCCTCCCATGTGGAATCTTCAGCAGATAAGTTCTTCCACTTAATAAGATACTCCGAAATTGATCGATTTCGTAGTTTCCGAGTTCTTGTTTCTGTGACTACTTCTGGTTCCAATATAATTTTTCCTTCCTCGTCAAGTTCTGTCAATATTGTTTGAACTGGGAGCTTGTTGCCTATAACCTTCTTTAAACATGAACATGGAAAATTGGGTGCAATCGAGAAGTTGCAGGAAGCTCCAATCTGTAAGCCATAGTACCAATCTTTTGCAACACCTTGTACGGACCATAATACTTTGGTGATAATTTATTATCCTTCTTAGCTTGCTTGAGGGACATTTGCTTATATGGTTGTAGCCGTAGGAATACCCAATCACCTACATCAAAACTTCTTTCGCTGCGATGTTGATCTACCTGTTGTTTCATTCTATTATGTGCCAACATGAGGTTATCCTTTAAGAGTTGGAGGACTTGTTGTTGATGTTCGATGTGATGTTGTACTGCTTGAACCTTAGAATTTTGTCTTAAATATGATGTAATGGATGGTGGCTGATATCCATAAAGTGCCATAAACGGGGTCATTTTTGTTGCTGTATGGAAGGAAGTGTTATACCACCATTCAGCCAAAGGCAACCATTTGACCCATTGTGTCTGTTTATCAGATACAAAGCAACGAAGATATCCTTCCAAGAATTTGTTTACTATCTTAGTTTGCCCATCAGATTGAGGATGATAAGATGAGCTATGAGCTAACTGAGTACCAAGACAAGAAAATAATTTTGTCCAAAAATTTCCAGTGAAAATGGGGTCTCTGTCACTTACAATAATCTTTGGGTTTCCATGTAGCTTTTGAATTGTTTCCATAAATGCAGTAGAAACTGTACTGGCTTTAAATGGATGTGATAATGCACAAAAGTGTGCATACTTGGTAAGTTTGTCAACTACCACCATGATGACACTCTTTCCCTCAGACTTGGGTAAACCTATGATAAAATCCATTGAAACCTCCTCCCAATGTTGGTTTGGAATGGATAGAGGTTGTAATAGACCCGGTGTCTTAATTGTTTCAACTTTATTTTGTTGGCAAACCAAACATTCCGTCAAAAACTTTTGAATATCCGATTTAAGGCCATCCCAAAAAAAATCCTTCTTAACCCTGTGGTAAGTTTTTAAAAATCTTGAGTGCCCTCCTAAGGGAGAAGTGTGCAATTCCATAAGAATCTTTTGTTTTAGTTGGGAATTCTTACTGAGGTATAAGTGATATTTGTACCATAACGAATCATTTTGCCAGCTAAATGTATCCGATGTACTGGAATCTTGTTGTAACTTTCGAATAAGTGCCCACACTTCTTCATCATTCTTCCATTCCTCCCTTGCTTCATTTATCCAATATGGTTGGATAATAGAAATGGCGCACAACAATTCTTCCACATCCTTATCCTTTCTTGAGAGTGCATCTGCCACCACATTTTTCTTCCCTTTTTTGTAGATGATTTCAAAGTCATAACCCAAAATCTTTGTGACCCACGTTTGTTGCTTTTCAGAGGATAATCATTATTCTAAAAAGTGTTTAAGACTGTCATGATCCGTTTTTACCTTGAAGTGTCTTCCCATTAGGTAGGGTCGTCATTTCTTAAGTGCATGGAGTATTGCCAACATTTCCTTCTCATAAATAGCTTCGTGTAAAAACTTTCCCTTGATTGGACGACTTTCAATAGCAATGGGTCTTTCATCTTGCATTAAAACAGCACCAATTCCATTTCCTGAAGCATCACATTCCACAATAAAGGTTTTTGTGAAGTCCAGTGTAGCTAAGACCGGTGCTTGGCACATTGCCTCTTTAAGATGTTCGAAGGCCTTTGTTGCTTCTGGAGTCCATGAAAATGCATCTTTCTTCAATAATGTTGTTAGAGGTGCTGCTATTCTCCCATAATTCTTAACAAACTTCCAATAATACCCTGTCAACCCGAGAAATCCTAGCAGATGCTTTATGGATGTGGGGATTTTCCATTCCTTAATGGCTTTAATTTTGCTAGGGTCTACCTTAACTCCTTCATGAGATACAATATGATCCAGATATTCCACCTCTTGTACTCCAAAGAAGCATTTGGATCTTTTTTCATACAATTGTTTCTCCTCCAATAGTTGTAGCATCCTGTCAACATGTTCAACATGATCCTTCCAAGACTTGTTGTAGATTAGTATATCATCAAAAAATACTAGCACAAATTTTCTAAGGAAGGGTTTAAAAATGGAATTCATCAAACCTTGAAATGTAGAAGGTGCATTGGTAAGGCCAAAAGGAATGACCAAAAATTCATAATGAACCTCATCAGTTCTAAATGTTGTTTTTGGAATGTCTTTAGTCTTCATTCTGATTTGACGATATCCTTAACGAAGATCCAACTTGGTGAAGTAAATTGATCCATGCAATTCATCTAGTAATTCATCAATGACAGGAATGGGAAACTTATCTTTAATAGTGAGCTTGTTGAGCTCCCTATAATCCGGACACATGCACCATGATCCATCCTTCTTGTGCACCAATACTACTGGAGCAAAGAAAGAACTTTGACTAGGTTGAATTATACCGGCCTCTAGCATTTATGCAACCATACGTTCAATTTTACTCTTTTGGCATAGGGATATCTGTACAGCCTGATGTTTGGAGGAACACTTTCTAGAATCAGATGAATAGCATCATCATGATCACGAATAGGTTGGAGACCTTTGGGAGTCTCAAATACCTTGGAATGATTGTCCAAGACTTTTTGGAGATCTGGAGAAATAGATGATTCCAATGTGGAAACATATAGCGAACATAATTGTGCAATTACACCTCTTTGTTCCCTTTTTAGAAGCTTTTTCATGCCATTAGAGTTGATTATCTTTCCTGGTTTCCCTGCAATACCCCTTAATTCAACTTCCTTTCCTTCCATAGAAAATTTCATGAAAATTTCTTGAAAATTAAAAGCTATTGTACCCAAGGATTGTAGCCATTAGACTCCTAGTACAACATCAGCACCTCCCATTGGAATGGCAAGCATTGGGCTATTCAATACATATTCTCCCATGGATAGCTTGATATTATGGCACTTTCTCGAGAAATTTATCGTTCCTCCATTTGCAACCATCACTTGACACTCTGGTGCCATAATTTTGCTTCCTGGTTGCCATAATTTTGCTTTCCATTTTTCTTGCTGACATGAATGCCTTCTCTAATGAATCGGGTTCCCAAAGGTGAACATCATGTTGGATAGTATCCTTTAAAGTCCCTATGAACACATCAATCCTATGCTCCTCTGGAATATTTTTTACCCTTATGTTCAATTTTTGGAACTCCTCAATGTGCTCCATTATTGAACTCTTTTGTTTGAGACTTATCAATTGGCTAAAAAAAGTGTTTCTTTTTGTATCCTCATAATGTGCTATCAATTCTTCCGTAAAAATTGCCCAAGTGATAATTTTTTTACGAGAGCAAAGCCATTGATACCATACAAACTGATTTGGTTCCAAATATAAAGTTGCAATATGTACCTTTTGTGTGTTTTGCACATTATTGAGATCGAAAAATTGCTCCATTTGTAATATCCATGTTGCGGGACCGTTGCTATCAAACTTCCTCATATCGATTTTTGGAATATGGTGGGTCTTCGGTCCAACATTAGAGTCTATGAAATCATTATTAACATTTCTTTTGTTCTCATCATGAGTTTCCTTTACTACCCTTTAGTAAGCATTTCTTGTAGAAAATTTGTCAAATCTGTCTTCAAATATTCCATGCCTGTCTTCAAATGTATCTTCAAATCGTCCATCTTAGCTTCCATTCCATTCATCTTAGCTTCCACACCCTTTATCTTAGATTCCACGCCACTTATCTTAGATTTTGTTAACTTTTGTGAGAGTGACATTTGTTGCACTTGGTCTTGTAATTTTGATATATCATGTAGCATTTCTTCCTCTTCTTCATGAGTCATGCTAGGGCTTTCAGGTTGCTTACTAGGTGTTTTCATTTTCTTTCCTCGGGGCATCAGTTATTGATAATAATGCTCTACTATGCCCTTTGAATTCTTCAAAATAATTTTTCAAACTAAGCTTAAGAAAAACTTTTAAAAAATCTACACACCTTTTTTCACTTTGTAGGAGCTCGATATTGCCTCTGATGTATCTCTGTAATTTCAGATCATCCAGTTTTGAAATTGCAATTTGTAGTAGTCCTTTTTGTCCTCTTTCCAATGCCACCAGTCTGATCCAAATTGGATTCTCCAAGGAAGAGTTATGCCAAATATCCCATGGTGACCTGATTATAGAATAGTTCAGTAGTGCAAACCTGTACGATGTTCCACGAGTCACTGTTTTGACCTTTTTCTCTTAAAAATATATACAAGAAACTATAGTCTATCCTCTTTCTGTACCTTCTTACGAAATTTCAATTCGATGCTCAGAGAGAAAGTTATGATGAATTTTCCCCAGGTCACCTGTTTGGAATGTAATTCAGGAGTCTGCAAAAAGACCAACTTCCTCAGATCATATCTCCGAAAATATAGCATGAAAAGCTCTGAACTTTGGACCCGAGGTTCAGTGTGATTTATTCTCAAATAGGTTTTTTTTTTAGCTTCTGAAACGTCGCAGAAAAAAGTTATAGTGAAAATTCCACAATCACCTATTTGGAGTAGCAAAACCCTAGAATCCAAAGCTCTAATACCAAATGTTATGAAACCAGCTCAAAAAAAGATAGAATGGATAGATCAATGCCTTAGAATTCAGACTCTTCGAGGAGGCATCCTCCTTTACATTACATAAATGAACAATTCTTTGATGATTCGAATGAAAAAACCTCCTTTCTATATATAAGAGTCTAAGGAGTCACAATATAACCCAGCTAACCTAAGATTAATAATATAAAGCCACAAAAATAACAATAGAGGGATTCTATGGGGCACAGTGATAACAATATGGGGACAATAGGGGCACAAAAATATTAATAAGGGATACAACTACAATAGTAATGGGGTAATCACTAATATTATAGGGACCTAACACGTCATTTGTTGATACTCTGATATGGTTTCTTGTCGATATTCTGATATGCCAATTCGTCGATATGCCAATCCATCGATATGTCGATACAACTTGCCTCTTTGACTTTTGATAATCATATCCCTCCAATCTCCAATATTCCAATGGTCATGATTGTCGATACTCTGATATCCTCATATCTCTGATCTCTGATATTCCCAATCCTCTGACTCTCTGATAAACCCCTCCTATCCATATTGTAACTTCCATATTGGGACTTCCTATCAGTTGTCACTCTTTTCAACCCCAATATCAAATCTCCAATACAATACCTCTGATATAATGGACCCGATAAAACTATTAAAGGGAGTTGAATGTGATATCGGATCCGCTCCATATCGGAGCCACCCAATATCGCAACTATTTCATTTTGTCTCATTTTAAAAGTTCCGATGAGCTTACCTCTGATACCACTCAACTCTTGCCACGTATAAGTAAAATCCACTTAATTAATTTAAAAAGGTCCCTTGGCATAAGTATGGTTTAATGAATTTTTATAGTTTAATCTATATTTTCTCTATTTTTATAAAAAAGCCAACTATTTACCATTGACTGTTTTTTGTTTGACATAGAGGCTTCCAGGGCCAAAGAAGAAGCAGATCCAGACAAAAGAAACTCCTCCAGGTGACACAAAGTGAATTTAAAATGAGAAGGGGTGGTTGAAGTTGTTACTAAAAGATCACCATGCTTGTGAATTCCACCTATCAGTGCGAAGGAAGTTGTACAATCTTATCATAGTGCTAACCAAACTGGGCGATCTTCTTAACAATCTTTAACTATGGTAATCTATATTCTTCTAGAAAGTTTCAACTACATAAAAACGATCCCATTTATTTACTTTTATTACTCTATTGTTGAAAGCATCGAGGGAGACTGTTAGCTCATAAATCTTGTATAAATACCCCTTAATTCGATGCAAAGAGAGAGGTCGCGATCCACTTGAAGAAAATGACATTAACTCAGAAAAATATAAAAATCACACATATAAAAATCAGAGACACAATATTGACAGAAAAAGGCTGAAGCCTCATGTATTCTCTCTCTCATTCTTACATACAAAATAATTGAAATAGTGTTACAAATAAATAGATGAGAGATATTGGTCTCAAGATAGTGCGTGCTATCTTGGACATCTTTGGTTGAGATAATTTCTCCTTTGGTTGAGATAATTTCTCACCAGACACACCAATATAGGAGTTACCTAAACTAACTCCTATCTTAGAGGAACAACCCAAGAGTTAGGCACAAATTCCTAACTTGGAATATTTAATTAATTTATTTATTTTTGGATTTATTATTGTTTTATGAGAGAGTCTAACATTCCCCCCCTCAATGATAAATCCAAAAATGAGAACCATCTTCCAAGTTCTCATGTTGATCCTCAAAAACATTGCCTGAAAAAACCGCCAAAACTGGATGCTGGAAAAAACTCAAATCTGAAGAGAACATGAATCAGCTGCATGCTTGATTCATCTCTAAAGGACGCTTGACAACTCCATCATGTGCCAAGCCGCAAAAGGATCCAACTGTCCTTTGCTTGAAAACAGCATCCGGTGTCCACTGACACAATTTGATGATGATTGCCCACTGGCTGAAGATGTCGAAAAACAACTCAATGTTGCTTTTGCTATGATGAAAGCTGCTCACTGCTGCTTTGGCTGTCGATCGCCCACTGGAGAATTTGCTGATGCTCACTGCTGATGACAAATTCCCACTGGCTGATGAAGATGCCCACTGGCTGATGAAGATGCCCACTGGCTGCTTCGCTGATGTTGTCGAGACTTTCAGTCTGACAACCACTTGTCAATTTCATTGACATTTTCCCCCCTTTGTCAGCTGAAAGGAGAGACAATCTTCTCCAAAATATATTTGAACTCCCCCCCTTCAGGTGTAGGAGAGTGGCACTGTTGTACTCCCTCATTCAATTGCATGAGAGTACCATCATCGGTTCACTGCTGGCTGCACTATGTAAGATTGTAGTCGGTTGTAGAACTGAGACAACCGTTTGACTATGGATGACCATTCCCAAGGATCAATCCAGTCGTAATGTATCTTCAATCTGCCTGATTTTTTGTGGTTGCGACATTTTGCTGAGGAATGATTGGGCTTGCAACAATGGCAACACGGATGGAGATCAAAACACTGATCTTCCAAATGACCAGCTCTTTGACAATGAGAGCATTTCAGTTGAACATGAAATGGGAAATCTGCAGGATCAATTCTAGTGGTGAAAGAAGATGGCTAGTAGTGGAAAGATAGAGATCGAGAAATTTAATGGTCAAAGTTTTGAGTTATGGAAACTCAAGATGGAGGATTTGTTGGTGGATAAAGATCAGTGGATCGTGGTAGATCCAGGTACTCAACCAACGGGAGTGTCCGATGAAGAATGGAATAAGTTGGAACGGAAGGCAAAGAACACAATACGATTGCGTGTCTCAGATTTAGTATTGTTGAATGTATCAGGGGAATCTATAGCGAAGGCCTTGTGGGACAAGTTAGGGACTTTGTACCAATCTAAGTCTCTGGTGAATAAACGGTTCCTACGAAAAAAGTTGTATAAGTTGAGGATGAAATATGGAGACTCGGTGACAGAGCATCTGAATGCATTTAATACTATGGTAAGTCAGTTACTATCTGTTGATATTAAAATTTCAGATGAAGATAACTGCATTAGTTTGTTGTGTTCTCTACCAGATTCGTGGGATAGTCTAGTTATTGCAGTAGGTAGCAATGCAACTACCTTGTAGTTTGATGAATTAGTCTCATCCTTGTTAATGAAGGAGATGAGACTGAAAAATATGAAGAGCTAGAATGGTGATGCCTTGTCTGTACGAGGACAATCACAGAACAAAAAAAAAAAAGTCATCGAGTAGGAGATCTAAATCTTGAGGAAAACCAGTAAAGGTGGTGTGTTGGAAATGTGGAAAGGAAGGGCACTACAAAAGGGACAGTAAATCTAAAGCTCCTGACAGAGGAAAGGGATCTGATGATTCTCCTTCTGCAAAGGCAAAAACCATCTTAGATGAAGGTGGGGATGTGTACTTAGCTTCTTCAAGTACACATGTAGATCATGAGGCATGGTTGATTGACTCAGGTGCATCCTTTCACTTCACTCCCCATAGAGAGTGGTTCTACGAGTATGATAAATACGATGGTGGTGATGCCTTCTTAGGGGATAATAGGAAGTCTAGAATCGTTGGTCGCAGAAAATTAAAGTTGAAGTTGCAAGGTGGAAGGGTTAGAACACTTCCGGGTGTTCTTCAGATTCCTGCATTGGCCAGAAATCTGATTTCCATAAGCAATATGGATGATGTAGGTGTAAAAATAGTGTTCGAGAAGGATACATACAAGATGGTTCGAGGATCATTGGTATTGTTGCAGGGAGTTCAGATTGGAACTTTGTACAAGCTGCAAGGTAGCACTATTGTTGATGTGTGCAACAGTTCTGTGGTTCCTGAAAGTGGAGCAAAAAATCTAGTGGTCTCTAGAGAGAAGACCATGTTGTGGCATCAAAGACTTGGACATATTGGAGAGAAGGGCCTTCGAATACTTCATGGTAAAGGTATGGTAGAAGGTATGAGTAATAGCTCTCTGGATTTTGATTTCTGTGAAAATTGTGTATATGGGAAGCAGAATCGGGTGAGTTTCCCCTCTGGTGGTAAGAGGGTGAAACAGAATTTAGAGCTTGTGCACAGTGATGTGTTTGGACCTATTAAGGTTCCATCACTGGGAAAGTCTGTGTACTATGTATCATTTATAGATGACTTCTCAAGGAATACATGGAAGTATTTCCTTAAGAACAAATCTGAAGTCTTTGACAGGTTTAAAGAATTTAAGGCTCTCGTGGAAAACCAGACAGAGAAGAAAATAAAGGTGCTGAGAACAGATAACGGTGGAGAGTTTTGTAGTAAGGAATTTGAAGAATTTTGTAAGAAGTGTGGTATAGCACGACAGAAAACTACTCCATATACACGTGAGAAAAATGGAGTTGTAGAAAGAATGAACAAGATGTTGATGGAAAGGGCAAGAAGCATGCTCAGTGGTGTTCGATTAGGACAGGAATTCTGGGCAAAGGTGGTGGAGACAGCATGTTACCTGGTCAACATATCACCTTCATCAGCATTGGAGGATAATACTCCACAAGAGGTATGGACTAGTAAAAAACCCTCTCTTTCACATCTGAGGGTATTTGGATGTGATGCATATGTACATGTTCCAAAGGAGAAAATAACCAAGTTGGATAGTAAATCTGAAAGGTGCATCTTTATTGGGTATAAGGATGGTTTAAAGGGTTATAAACTTTAGAACCCAGTAACAAGGAAGGTTGTGTACAATCGAGATGTGTTGTTTAGAGAGGTGAAAGATGTTATTAAACATGAAGTCCCATCAAAGGAACCTAAGAAGATAGAGTTTGAGATTAAGGAGGAAGAATCAGAATCTACAGCAGAAGAGGAATCAGAAGATGAAGAGCCACAAACTCTGGGTGTGATAAGATCAGTTCGAGAAAGAATGCAGCCAGAAAGGTATAGTCCATCTGCTTTTTGTTCAAATTTTGTTTTATCTATTACTGATGATGATCCCAAAACTGTGAAGGAAGAAGTAGATTCAAAGGATGGAAAACTCTAGAAAGAGGCCATGGTTGATGAAATGGAATCTTTGCACAAAAATGAGGCTTGGGATTTGGTGGAGTTGCTGGCTGGAAGGAAACCCATTGGCAGCAAATGGGTGTTCAAGAAGAAGACAAATGCAGAAGGAAAGGTGGAGAAATACAAAGCTCAGTTGGTAGCAAAAGGTTATTCCCAGGTGCTGGGAATTGATTTTGGTGATATTTTTTCTCCTATTTCCAAGGTAGCTTCTATTAGATTAATTTTATCTATTGCTACTACTTTTGATTTTGAGGTAGAGCAGATGGATGTGAAGACAACATTTCTTCATGGGGATCTTAAAGAAGAGATCTACATGAAGCAACCTGAAGGCTTTCAGGTGAAGCGTAAGAAAGAACTAGTATGCAAGTTAAAGAAGTCTTTGTATGGGTTAAAACAGTCACCAAGGATGTGGTATCAGAAATTTGATACATTTATATGAGGACTTGGCTTCACGAGAAGCAAAGCAGGTCACTGTGTGTATTTTAAATTAATTGGTGACCGTTTTATTTATCTAGTATTGTATGTGGATGATATGTTGCTGGTTGGAAATGACAAAGAAATTATCCAGGATTTGAAGACCCAATTGTCCTTCAAATTTGACATGAAAGATCTTGCTGCTGCAAACTATATTTTGGGCATGGAAATTAAAAGAGATCGAGCAAAGAGGAAGCTCTAGTTAAACCAAAGGAAGTATGTTGAGACAATACTGCAGAGATTTAATATGCACGATAGTAAACTGGTGAAGGTTCCTATTCCTGTAGGTGTAAATTTATCTGTTGAACAGTGTCCCAAGACACAAGAAGAGGAAGAGAACATGTCCTGTGTTCCATATTCAAGTGTAGTTAGTAGCCTAATGTTTGTGATGGTCTGTACTAGACCAAACATTGCACATGTAGTGGGAGTATTGAGCAAGTTTATGTCAAAACCATGGAAGGATCATTGGAAAACAGTGAAGCTAGTTTTCAGGTATTTGCATGGCACTAGTGATTATGGTTTGTGCTACCAAGGAAGACCAAGATTGGACAGAGTTTTGGATATCCATGGCATTGTAGATGCAAACTGGGCTGGAGATCTGGATCAGAGAAGATCTACAAGTGGGTATGTGTTTAACCTATTTGGAGGTGCAGTTAGCTAGATGAGTAAGAAACAATTTGAAGTGGCATTATCAACTATAGAGGCAGAATACATAGCAGCCACTCATGCAAGCAAGGAAGTAGTTTGGTTGCAGAGATTGTGTTCAAGTATGGGGTTAGCATAGGGAGCTATGAGAATAGACTATGATAGCAAAAGTGCAATTTTCTTGGCAAAGAACCCTGCTTATCATTCAAAGACAAAGCACATTGATGTTCAGTATCACTTTGTGGGGGATATGATAGAAGACAAAAAGGTGTTGCTGGTGAAGGTGGAAACTTTGAAGAATACTGTAGATGCATTGACAAAATCTGTGAGCTCTGAGAAGTTCTTTTGGTGTAGATAAACAATGGGCATTTCAGGGCTGGATAAATGACTAAGCTCTCCTGTGGCCCCCTGTGGAAAGAAAACAACAAGTGGGAGAATGTTGGGTTGTGTTATATTCTTTCCATGACTAGCCTACGTAGTTTACTGGGGCGTTAGAGGGAGGGCGGAGCTCCCCCTTCGTTGCACCGATTGCGCAGCGGAGGGGTCACAAGAGGGGCGGAAACCCCCCCCTGTACGAGGGATTTGAGGGGGGCAATTAGCCCCCTTCTATAGGGTTCGAGACAGCACCCCGAGGAAAATTTTTTGGACCCTATATTAGGTGGGGCAAACCTACCTATGGTTTTGAGCATGTTTTTCGCACATGGTTTTGGATGCAATGGTTTTCGGTCCATAGTATTGGATGCTTCGACATGTATAAATATGTATTGTAACATTGAAAGGAATATAATGAAAAATCAAGCTGGTAGTCCCAGTTTTGGGATCCAGGGGAAAATCTTTGTGTATATGTGTTTTATGTGTCATGCTCTCGCATTGTTTATTTTCTATGTTTTAGAATTCGTATGCAGGTAATTTCTATATGGGGTTAAAACCTACAAATGATAACTATTTATTATTCATTTATAGGTGTATTTTTCTTTTATGTGTAGTAATTGAAATGAACTATTTCTTTTGATTAATACAAATTTTATAATGAATTATGTTTAATATGAATCCAGGCTTGTAGGTGGACTTAGTACCTTAATAACTATTTATTAAAGTATATTCATTTACATAGTTTTTGTTTTTTGTTGATTCACGGACACTCATGGTCACTGGGTGGCCGTTACGTCCATAGAAATATCTGAGCTTGATCAATGGTATCAAGCCCCGCGGCTAATAGCTAGGCCTAACCCCAAGGGCTTCGGGGAGAATTGACCCTGTGACCTCTCGAATGGCGAGGTACTTATTTGACCAGATGAGCTAACCCTTGGGGCTGATTCATTTACATAGTTGTTTTAACCTTTTATGAGTTTACAAAATATTTTGGAATTCATAATCGAAATTAAATTCTAGATTCATTCATAAACCAGTCCTTCCCTCTGTTTTATTTAATTTTCTCTCGGATTGGGAGAGGGTTATCCCATTATAGTTTGAGATAGGCTTTTCATGTTTTAGATTACTTCTTCATTTACATCTTAGTTTGCATCAAGTCCTCTCTTAAAGAGGAAAATAAAGCATTTAATTACAGTTTGATCATCCTTTTTAAATCGGTCAAACCTTTGTCTCAACCCACATCTTAAAGATCGATGCAAAGGAAATGTAACATGATGTAATATAGGTTTTAAATAGATTAATTATTAGTTTAACTTATATTAGTTTTATATTAGATTAGATTTATGTTTAAGGGTAACTGGACCCTAACTAGTCGAAACCACCATCTTCAACGGAAAATGATTTTCTTTAAGTTCCCAGCCAGGTGGTCCCCCCTAATGTTGACGAAGGACATTTTTTTTTTATAAACAGCTTCATATGGTTCCTCTTTGCATTTTCTCCTAAATCTGCTTTCATAATATTTGGATCCTCTTTCATCTTACGACTTCATTCTCCCCTAGACTAAAAGCATACTTTCTCTTTCCCTTATTATGCGGAGTCACCTATGAAGTTCTTGTGAAACTAACCAGCTCACAGGACTTGGAGGCATTATCACAATTCTTCCATGGATCCTCCTCCAACCAGTGAAATGTCATGTTGAGCCAATGGAAGTGAATTCTCGCATATTGGCCTTTGAAAATACCATAGGGATTGTATCGATTAAAGGCCCTAGTATCGAACACAAACTTATATATCACCTTTCCTTCAGTATCTGCGACCTTCAAGTTCTTGATCTCATACAATACAATCTACATATGAATAGTTGACCAAGATGCTTTCTTCTCCCTGTGCAAAGTTGCTAACAACCCTGTGGAGAGATGTTATGAAATTTCTTGCATGACAAGCTTTTCCATGGAATACCTTGGCAAAATATGCAGCGTATTCTAACCACAAAACACTCTAAGGAAGGTGCCATCCAATGAGGTGAACCAATCTGCGATCTCTGATACTGCCTCCATTTCCCCATGTGACATGCAAGGTGGTTCTTCCTCAAAAATCATTTTGTATAGTGGAATGAGGAAGTGGTCATTTAGCTTCTCCATAACTCCTATGTGGCTATAATCTGATAGAAATATGCAGTGGATGTGCACGGTAAGATCTCGAGGTGTCCAAGTCCATTTCATGCCAGGGAATGCATTGTGTTCACATATTGCATCCAGTAAATATGAAGATATGTAAAATTTCACTTTCCCACCCTTGGGAGGATTCAAGGCATTAACTACATGCATACTTAACTATCGATCCAACAAGTCTGACCAATTGAACGACTTCCCCTCGTTCACAACCTGGTTCAATAATATTTCCCACCCTTCGGGAAAGGTATCAGTGCCCCGCTGACTGTAGATTCTACAAGCTAGGATGATTAACAACTGATCGGCCCTCCTGAGAGACTTTGTCTTGTAAGTATTGGCGGTTCTCTATTGAAAGTTTCATGGATCTTTCACCCATCCTTTAACAACGTCTTTCCTACCCACATAGTTTTTGGTGGCATAGAAGTATGAATCTATGAGTGTTTTTTGCTCAGGAAAATGGTACATAAGACAGTAATTTGTTGTCATAAAAGTAGCAAGCATTTGTCTACTAGTATTTCTCAAAGTCATAGTCTTCACATCAATATGTGAAATAATCCAACTGATAACATTTGCACATGGGAAGGTTGGATATCTGCATACAAGCCTATGTAGCCTTGATTTCTAGACATTGACATATACCTGTCGGTCCTCTAAATCTTCTTTGAAGCTCTTTGCTAAAAAATATTTGTTCAATTTCTGCCATGTAAGATCTGATTCATTTTCCACAATCAGTTGAGTGTTTGAATATACTAGCAAGTTTACTGGCGTACTCTCAACTGCTTCCCTGATACTTCCTTTTGTGGTATCTTTTGAAGTAGCTCTCTAGGGTTCCATGATAATATTGACTTCTAGAGAGAATTTTTCAGCAAATGTGATACTTGTAAGAGGAAAATACATTCATGGAAATATTACATTAGCTTTTGCAAATCATCTTTCAAAGAAAGATCAAGCAGAAAACACATAAAATGATGAGAGAGATTGCGCAATTCTCATGATCAAGGGAGGGATAATGGTTGAGAGAACAATGCATTCTGTAGTCTCAACAACCAGTGATGTAGCCCGAGGCTTGAGACTATGCAAGGTGCAGTTCCGCTTTGACAATGATAGGGAGAGATTGCACATTGCACAGTCTCAATGGCCAAAGTGGTAGGACTTTTCCCTGGGACTACGCAATGCACATTTAAGCTAGCCTGTAATTCACATTGTGTAGTCTCAGAGTCCAAGCTCTTAGCTTGAGCCTTGAACTTGCGCAATTCCAAGCTAGGTAAGGCAGTGCATGGCCAAGTGAAGTGCAGATATGCCTGGTGAGGGTGTAGGAAACAAGCATATGTAAGTGATAATGCAAGTTAAATGAAGATCTAACTAAGTATGGATATATCAATGTGAATTAAGTGCAAAAAATCAACAAACAAATGGAAAGCCAAATATGTAAGGAGAGTCATCGAAACGACGATCACTGTTGTGCAAAAACAAGAAAATTGATGTGACACATATGAAAGGATAACAAAAAACTAAATCAACACTTTTACAAGCTAATATAGGTTAAAACGCTAGTAACCATGAAGAGAAACAAGCAAAGCAACACTCCCATAAGCGAAACAACGAAAAGCAGCAGAAAAAATGGCAAAAGATGACAAAAGAAAAACTCACCCAGAAAAGTGATGCAAACTCTAAAGGCTCCTTGACCTCCTTGGGAATACTAGAGCTCCAAGATTGAATGTAGAAATGATCTCTAGTGGAGTCAATTAAATAGATTTGGGAAGATTAGGGTTTATGACGTGCATGCCTAAATTCAAGGAAAAAGTGACACTTGGTAGAAATTTCTAAAAATAATGAATATGCCACCTTTGAGAAACTAATAATGACTCCCTATATTCTGAGGATTCTTTTTTACTTTTTTTCTTTTTTTTCTTTTTTTTCTTTTTCGGGAAACTTTCCATGCACACTGCCAAGTAAGATTGCGCAATTCTGGGAAACTCGGCAACTTCCTGGGTCAATGAACTGCGTAGTTTCTGAGCACAAGGGATGGATTTCACATTTTCTGAGCTTAGTTTTGGGCTACCATCCATGACTACACAATTCTCAAGCTCAAGCCAGAGCTTCCATTCTAGATTGTGCAGTTTCCATCATCAAGGTTGGCTTGCCTTCCAATATTGTGCAATTTTTGGAGGCAATCCCAATACTGTTGCAAGGTCAAGTCAAAAGGTTAGCTTGTGACTCAAAATATCAAAACAAGAAAACACAAGCACAAAATAAAAGGATAATTCTTGATCAAATCATGAATACTTGATGACAGTAAAAGATAAGCTCTTGTGGATAGAAGGGAAGGCTCCAAAATCAAAGCATAGGAAAAATTTTGGAGGGTGGTTGTAACAACTACAACACTTGGTGACACATTGGTAGGACTCCAACTCTTTGTATGGGTCTTGTCTCATGCAAAATATGTATAACTCTTCAAGAAGTGTTTTCCAGTTCATTGATTACCGTAGTTTCTTCACTTAGCTTGTGTTAAAGATATAGTCTCTAACATTCTCTTCATCGGCGACACACTTAACCAAGCCAAGTCAAACTAAGTTGTTTCAATTGGGGATGATGATTATATAGATACACAAGTGAAAATAATTGTCAGAGTCTTATTTTTCATATCTGGTGTTGCTCTAATGCGATCAGACCTGGACAGTACCTCGATGGAGTCACTTCAGGAACACAAACATTGCTCCACTGCTAGCGAGCCTGGACAGTACCCCAGCAGAGTTTCTTGGTTCACCACCCTGCGCAGGAAGCCTTTCTCTTATTTCATCATTTATTTTATTTTTTTAATTTTTTTGTTCATTTTGTTCATAGAACAACGCAAAGTCACTTATTTATTTCACGGGGTGGAAGAGGGATCCTGACTTATTGAGAGCAAAAGAGGTTGTTCCTTTAGAGAAGGATATTTATATATACCTCTGACACACTTGTTAAGGTTTTCCTCTCCTCCTTACTCTACTCTATTTAGCTCACAAGGAACCGAAAATAAAATACTGATTAGAGTATGTTGTAATAGTTATAAGTCGAAGCATCTCAATTCGAGTATGGTTTTCTCTAAAAAGGATGTATTTTCCATTAGAGTATCATCGACTAAAAGAATGCAAGATTCATGCAAAGAGAGGGAATAAACAAATAACCAAGTGTTGACAGTAGTACAACTTCCTCTTGGACTTCACCATGCTTCCTTCGAGAATTGAACACAGTCTCACACGAAAGCTATCCTATGACTCTAAAAGAAATGAAAAGAAAAGAAAAGAGCAGAGCAAAAAGTAAATAAAAACAAAATCAAACAACTACTAACCATCGTCGCATCAGTTGGCCTATGTAAGCAAGGGAATACATATCAAGAAATATATTCAAGCATAACACCAAACAAGAAAGATAAGACAATACATACCAAGATGTTCGAAGTTTGAAAATGCATGCAAAATAGTATGAAAGAAAATCACATGCAAAGCATTCTGCAGATGCATTATGGCGTTCAGACACATTGCTACTCAAACACATTCAAGAAAAAAAAATTGAACTGCGGAACTGGGAAACCATAAAGAAAGAATAAAAAATTTGTTTCGCAACAGATGGAGGATGCGAAAATTTTGAAACCGATTGATTTTCAATCTGTGTGGCAGAGTGATGAGGAGCCTTGAAATCAAATAGCATTGTCTTGATTAGAATTGGAATTGGCCTCAAGACTACGACAACATGACATAACCATCAGCTCGAGCTGAAGTGCCTCAACAAGTTGTGGAAGTTCCAAATCATCAGAAGATAGATTATCAAAGATCGATGGACTAGAAATATCAGTAGTGGAAAAATCAAAGTCGTGACTGGATGAATTGGTGAAAATATCATGACAACTACAATCAGAAAGTTTAAGATCGAAAATATAGGCATCCTCATGAATTGACGAATCATAAAGAGGGGAAGATTGAAAACAAGAAATTTCACCCTCTTTTTCTTTAGAATGTTGAGATTATAGATTGGGGGTTCAAGAAGAGAAAAAAAATTCTCTTTGCATTTAGATGTAAAACTGACATTCCACGAGTTCTGAGTATTATCATCATAAATAATATCATCAAAAACTAATTTTTCGCAAGATTCAAGAGGAGTGACGGAATCGCGGAAAATGTCAGGATAATGAGGGAGAGGCTTGGAAGGAAAAGAATCATCCTTCATCGCAAATTCTTGTTCATATGTGGACTCCCACACATAGTCATCATAAATGATATCGAAAGTTTTTTTTGAACACCAACTCCATATTGAATTTGATCCTCATGAAAATCAAAAGAAACAGTGGAAATGGGAGAACACAAAAACTCACAATTAGGAGGACCGAAGGAATCAATGGATGGAGGATGAGGAGATAGAGCATCATAGAAAACATAATATTCACAGTCCAGACCTGCGATGAAATTCTGAGTATGTGGGGTGGGAGAACATGGTCATAAATCAATGGATGGATTCTCAAGTTCTCCCACTTCAAGATACAGAAATGGAGTTGTTTGATGAGGAGAAGACGGAGATTCACTTGGAATAGCAACCTCGTCTGTCCCAGATTTAGAAGCTCTATAACCAAGGTATGTTGGGAGACTTTTAAAATATTCATATTCATGTGGTTCATTGAAATGTGAACAATAAATTCATACTTTTCTTTCAATAAAGGATAATCAACATCATCTTCAAAAAATTCAAAACAAAAATGAATGAAATGATCGTGAAAATCATCAAGGGAATATTTCAATCGCATGATTTTCTTGAACACATGTTTATAATCATACCTATCAAAGGCTTGGTAATTTTTTGTGACGAGATGTTTTAAAGAGTGTATAGAGGCGACACGAAAATATGTAGCACCATTCCCTTACGCTCTCTTCGAACATGAGAATGAACAAGCTATAAGCAGCATCCTCGTAGTGAATTTTTTGGTTTGAAAAATTCGAGAAAATGAGAGGTGTGCTCGAAAAAGGTTATTTCAACCTCACCATTGAATTTAAGATTTGAAAATTCATCAATGAATCTCTTCAAGACTTTCAGATTTGTGGTTCTAGAAAAACATGTTTGGGTTAAGATTTGCGGAGAAGCCATTAATGAGTGCAGAAATATCAAACACACTTCTTGGTCTCAGCTTGTCATCCACCACTCCTTCTAGCACTAGAAATGTTTACTTTCCAACATTCAGGGGAGATCCATGATATGAAGTCCCAATTAGATGCCACACCATCTAGTTTAGGAGTCCCATCCAAAATACGGATCGATTGTCGATATTGTGGACTTTAATGATGTGCCTTGCCTGCAATAACGCATAGAGTGATGTATGGTGACTTTGGTGAGAAAAAGTGTGTGACCCTATGTAGAGTCAAGTGTGATGCATGAAGGTTCTACCACACGGATTGGAAAATGAGTGATCCCTTTAAAACCCTGTAATAGTATGCAGCTTGGAAGGAACACACGAGCATAAATGAAATCATAATTTAATATGTGAAATAGTTCACAAGTTAAAAATGATGAATTAAACAATAGCACGCGTTCAGCAAGATTCGTACGAATGCAAACATAATATTTCATAAGCATAAGCGTAAGTTAAATAACATACATTGCAAACATAAAAAGAATAGTCCTACTATAATTACAACATATGCATGAAAATGTGTCGGCTCTAAGATTTCATTAAGTGAAAGTTCCAATCGTACATATACCATTGATGGAAGTAGCCCAAAAACACGTGTGGAGAGAAGTATCCAAAGAACAATCCCAAGACTCGACTTTTTCTTCCTTCATCCTCTTCCTTTTCGCACTTCTTATTTTCCGTGTGATCGAACTTGTGGGAGTGAAGTGTGTATTCCAGATGAGGTGAAAGATTTATTTATATAGGCTTCTCAAAGGGTCAAATTTGTCATTTAGGTCGACTTGTCTCTTCATGTAGGCCGACTTGATATGTGTACCATGATGAGGCCTTGGAGGGTCTTTTTACTCAATAAATTTTCTTTCATAATATGTAACATTCCCAAATGGATCTTCAATATATGAAAATGAATCAATGACTTTATGACAAACCTAGAATCACTCAATGGTTTCTTGACCTATAAAATAAATTCTCTTGAGCATGAAACCCATGCCTTAAGACTCAGAATAATAAACTTATTTTTCTCTTTTCATTAAATACATAAAATCATGATTACATATCTCATTATGAAGACCTAACCTAGTTACATATTTCAACACCTTAGATAGAATATTTTCTTCATGGTTTCTTTCCCTATAGATGTGGCAACAAGGTATAAAGTCAATATCATGTTTTAGCTGTAAAATTTCTTCAAGAATTGGTAGCAATGTGTGATTGTGACATATTTGAGAGGAATTAAACTAGTTTATAACATTCAAGGAGTCCCCAAATACTTGAAGGGAACAGCAAATATTTTCCTGAGCATAGGAATGAAGTAGTTTGAGGGAGAGAGGATTTTCATAGACATTGTTGGGGTCTCTACCCAGGCCAATTTTTTATTTTAAGAAATGTTGATCATTAAAGAAAAGGATACGACTGCCCCCATAAATACCATCTTCATTAGATGCTCCATAAAAAAAGGACCATGGAATTTATCAATTGATCACTTCTTCAGGATGGTACTAGGGAGATGTTGGGAGTGTTTTTTTGGTAAGAGAGAATATATTGCATTGATTTGATCTAAAAAGAGATCAAGTTCAGATGCAGTATTCCTGAAAGTGGCTTTGTTCCTAGCTAGCCACACCCCCAGCAAATGAGGGGCGGAATATTTCTAATGGCTTCGTCATTTGATGAGTCCCACCAAAACTTCCATGTGTCAAAGTAAGGATTCACCCCTCAATTACAAAGTATAGCCTAGAAGTTGTTTGGTTTTGGACCATATGCTCAAGGTAAATGGACAATGCAAAAAAAATGAGCAAAAGATTCCCTTCATCCTTGCATAAAATGCACCAGCTTGGACATTCTTTGTGATGCTTTTATAGGTTGTCCCATGTTGGAATTTTATTTTTAATGAGGCACCATGGAATAAGTCTCGAATTATCCAAACAACTAAGCCTCCATATCAGCTTCCACCACCATTCTAGATTATCCCTTTCTCTAGCAGCAATCTGGAAAATATAACTAATTTTTGGAGTGTAAATCCCTAAAGGGTAATGGACCTAACCAAGGGAGTCCTCCTTATCTCTGATACTGATATGTGACTTTTAAGGGAGTTTACATAATTTGTCCACATGTCAAAAAAATCACCATATAAATCTAGTTGGTCAACATTTTTCCATCCTTGTGCCCAAAATGTCGACCTGCCCTCATCTATAATATGGTTAAGGAAATATTACACTCTGATTCTTTAAGACTGCAACAAGATCTTAGGAAAGCCTGAAATTTTTCATAACAACCAGTCCAGGGGTCCAATCCTATTCTTCATCTTTCCCCATTTCCAACTTTCCATTCAAGTCCCCTACCGACCACTGCAAAGGAAGAGATGACCGCTTTCCATATGATAGAAGGATTTTTTCTATTTGTATGGTAGACTTATTTATTCATGAATTGAAAGAGGGAATATGTATTTTCTATACACCACCAATGCCCATAAACTATTTGTTTATAGTAACCTCCCCCTAACTATCTAGAGATTTTGCAAAAATGGGGAGATCTTTCAATCCCCAACCACCCCATGCTTTTGGGAGGGATATCTTATCCCAACCCACCCACGGAAGAATGACTTCATCCTTAGAGCCTGCCCAAAAAAAATTCCCACATAGCATTCTGATAGATTGTATGATTCCTTTGTGAACCCATATAAGATCCATCTAGTATACTCGGATGGCTTCAAGGACCAATTTTATCAATACATGTCTTCCCACTCATGAAATCCATTTGTAACTAGTGATTTAACCTTGTTTCCACCTTAGCTAGTAACCATAGCTAATCATCATTCATGTATGCATTTGGCTATAAAATAAAGACCCAAAGACTTCCTAGAATGTTTTAATAGTGAAGAGGAAGTGGATTTTCTCCCATCACACCTCTACACAAGACAATACAACATAAGAAAGAGTGGATTTATAAAGGTTTATGACCCTTTTAGTCACTTTCTGAAATAAAGCCATAGCATCCTAGATGGTATCCAAGTCTTATCTCTAACCATTATAAAAGAGTAATATATCATCAACAAAAGGAATAAATTCCTTTAATATCTCCCCATCTCTTTGTTTCCAACAAAATCCTACTCAACTCTTCCACTACTAAAAGGAACAAGAGAGGAGGAAAAGTGCATCCCTGTCTCAATCCTCTTTGGGCATGAAAAAAAATTATGTGAAACCATTAATCAAAACAACAAAACACAATGATGTCATCTAGCTCATAACCCAATTGATGAAAGGAACTTCAAAACCCAAGTGGGTGAGAATCAATCAAATAAAGACCCATTTGACCCTGTCATAGGCTTTATACAAATCAATTTTAACAACAATTCCTTTCAACTTTCGTATCTTGAGAGTATGTAAACCATCTTGCACCACATCAATAGCTTTGTGGATATCATGGAAGCATTGTTTTGTGCCATTTATATTATCCAACTAGATTTGTTAAACGAAGCAAGGGATGAATGGAACAATAATGAATAAGTGTGGGCACTCATTCAAAAGTTGCAGAAGATCCAAGTTCAAACAATATTGCCAGAACTTGACAAAGAAGGAAAAATCATATTGAAAGCGGAAGCAGTCACGGAAAAAAGAAATTGACAGCTATGAAATCGATCAATTTTAGAGTATCTCATCAAGTGGAAGAATTTACACGCTGAAGATTCCACATGGGAGGATGAGAATTTTATACAGAAGCATCCAGAACTACTCAAGTGTTGAGGACAACACTTTTTGAAGGAAAGGGGCATGTTAGGTCCCTATACTACTAGTTTAAACCCTTATTGTTATTAGTGCAACCCCCTTATTGTATTATTGTTCCCATATAGTCCCCGTGTTGTTATTATTGTACCCCATAGAAGCCCACTATTGTTATTTTTGTGCCCATACAATATTATTGTTATGTAGGCTCTGATTGTATTGGGACTACTTAGACTCCTATATATAGAAAGGAGGCACTTTCATTTGTAGCATACAAGAAGTGTTCATTTGTGTAATGTAAATTGGGTTGCCCCCTCGAAGAGATTGATTTCTAAGTCGTTGATCTATCTTCTCTATCTTTTTGTGAGATGATTTCATAACATTTGGTATCAGTGCTTTGGATTCTAGGGTTTGGCTGCTCCAAAATAGGTCATCGTAGAATTTTTGTTATAACGTGTTTTCTGCAACATTTCAGAAGCTAAAAATAAAACCCATTTGAGCAGAAATCTTGATGATCCTCAGGTCTGAATTTCCGATCTTGTGTCACTATATTTTCGGAGATATGATCTGAGGAAGTTAGGGTTTTTGGAAGCTCCAGAATTCCATCTCAACCAGGTCATCATGGCATTTTCACTCCCAAATTACATCCCAAACAGGTGATATTGGGAAAAGCATCATAACTTTCTCTATGAGTATCAGATTGAAATTTCGTAAGAAGATACAAAAATAGGATGAACTATAGTTTTATGAGCATTGTTTTCAGGTACGAAGGTTGAAATAATGACATGTGGCACTTCATACAAGTTCACTCTACTGAAAAAGTGTATAATGAGGTCATCTTGGGAGATTGGGCATAACACTTTCTTCGAGAATCTAGTTTCGATCATACTGGTGGAGTTGGAAACAAGACTCAGAGGGCTACCATAGTTCGCAATGTCAGACCTTGGAGATCCAAAATTTCACAGATACATCAGATTCAATATCGAGCTCCTACAAAGTGAAAAAAGGTGTGTAGTTTTTTAAAAATTTGCATAAGTCTAGCTTGAAAAATTAGTTTAAAGGAATTCAAAGGGCATAGTGAAACATAATTATCATTAGTTAATGCCACGAAGAAATAAATTGGAAACAACTAGCAAGAAACCTGAAATATATAACATGACTCATGAATAAGAGGAATAAATGCAAAATGATATATCAAAATTACGAGACCAAGTGCAAAAAATTTCACTCTCAAAAAAAGTAACAGAAGCTAAGATGGATGGTTTAAAGAAAGGTGTGGAAGATATGATGGATGGTTTAAAGAAAGGCATGGGAGCTAAGATGGATGGTATGAAATACAACATTGAAGATTTGAAGAAGGACATGGAAAGTTGGAAGGGAGGTTTGACAAAGTTGCTACAAGAAAGGTTTCATAATGGCGAAAAGGTAGTAGAGCAAACCCAGAATGAGAACAAAATAAATGTTAATCATGATTCAAAGAATGACAACATTGAAGATTTGAAGAAATATGTGGAAGGTTTGAAGGAAGGTTTGACAAAGGTGCTACAAGAAAGGCTTCCTTATGGCGAAAATGTAGTAGAGAAAACTCATCATGAGAACAAAAGAAATGTTAATCATGATTTCATAGACTCTAACATTGGAATAAAGACCCACCACATTCTAAACATCAGTATGAGGAAGTTTTATGGGAAGGATCCCGTAACATGGATACTACAGATGGAACAATATTTTAATCTCCATAATATGCAAAACACACAAAAGGTACGCATTTCAACTTTATATATGGAACCCAATCAGTTTGTATGGTATCGTTGGCTTTGCTCCCATAAACAAATTATCGCTTGGTAAATTTTTGTGGATGAAATGATAGCACATTATGAGGATACAAAGAGAAACACCTTCTTTATTCAATTGATAAATCTCAAACAAAAGGGTTCAATGGCAGAGCACATTGAGGACTTCCAAAAATTGAATATAAGGGTAAATGATATTCCATAGAAGCAGGGGATTGATGTCTTCGTAGGGATTTTAAAGGATAACATTCAACATGAGGTTCGTCTTTGGGAACCTGATTCATTAGAGAAGGAACTCAGGTTGGCAAGTAAAATGGAAAGAAAAATTATGTCAACAAGGACGCCAACCACTCACAACTATAAAGATGGAAGAGTTGTTGGCTCTAGCCTTCCACAACCTACAAGATTGATACCACAACAATTGGAAGAAAAAAGAGCCAAAGGGGTTTGTTACAGTTCTGATAGCAAATACACTAAAGGTCATAAGTGTTCTGATAAGAAATTATTTTACATATATTGTGAAGAGGAGGAAGAAAAGGAACAAGAAATATAAAAAGAAGAGGATATACATGAGGAACAAACCCTAGAGAAAGAAGAAATGAATCCGACCATATCTTGTAATGCATTGGCTAGAATTACCATTCCTCAAACTATAAAGATAGAAGGACATATCAAGAAGAAAAGGTAATAGTGTTGATTCATTCAGGTAGTACCCATAATTTTATTCATTGTAAGATAGCCAAGGAATTGAATTGCTTCCTATATCCAACACCAGAGTGCCAAGTGACAGTTGCAAGTGGAGGAACCATAAATTGCTTTGGAAAGTGCCATAATATCAAGCTATCAATGGGAGAACATGTATTGAATAACCAAATGCTTTCCATTCCAATGGGTGGTGATGATGTTTTACTAGGAGTCGAATGGCTACAATCCTTGGGTACAGTAGATTTTAATTTTCAAGAACTCTTCATGAATTTTTTTTTAGAAGGAAAGGAAGTTGAATTAAGGGGTACCGCACAGAAACCAGGAAAGTTAATCATCTCTAACGAAATGACAAATCTTCTAAAGAAAGAACAACGAGGCGTAATTGCACAATTATGTTCGTTGAGGTTCCCACATTGAAATCATCTATTTATCCAGATCTCCAAAAAGTATTTGATAATCATTCCCAAGTATTTGAGACTCCCAAAGGCCTCCCACCTATTCGTGATCATGATCATGCTATTCATTTCATTCCAAGAAGTGTTCCTCCAAACATCAGACCTTACCTAATGGGAAGACACTTCAAGGTAAAAACGGATCATGATAGTCTTAAATACCTTTTAGAACAAATATTATCTTTAGAAGAACAAAAAAAATGGGTCACAAAGATGTTGGGTTATGACTTTGAAATCATCTACAAAAAAGGGAAGCAAAATATTGTTGTAGATGCACTCTCAAGAAAGGATGAGGATGTGGAAGCATTGTTTTGTGCCATTTATATTATCAAACTAGATTGGATAAATGAGGCAAAGGATGAATGGAACAATGATGAAGTAGTGTGGGAACTCATTCAAAAGTTGTAGAAGATCCCAGCTCAAACAATATTGCCAGAACTTGACGAAGAACGAACAATCAAATTGGAACCCGGAGCAGTCACAGAAACAAGAAATCGACAACTATGAAATCGATCAATTTCAGAGTATCTCATCAAGTAGAATAACTTACCCGCTAAAGATTCCACATGGGAGGATGAGAATTTTACACAGAAGCATCCGGAACTACTCAAGCATCGAGGACAACACTTTTTGAAGGAGAGGGGCATGTTAGGTCCCTATACTACTAGTGTAAACCCTTATTGTTATTAGTGAAACCCCCTTATTGTATTACTGTGCCTATATAGTCCTCATGTTGTTATTAATGTACTCTATAGAAGCCCACTATTGTTATTGTTGTGCCCATACAATATTATTGTTATGTAAGCTCTGATTGTATTGGGACCGCTTAGACTCCTATATATAGAAAGGAGGCATTGTCATTTGTAGCATCCAAGAATTGTTCATTTATGTAATGTAAAGGAGGTTTCCCCCTCGAAAAGGCTGATTTCTAAGTCGTTGATCTATCTTTTCTATCTTTTTCTGAGATGATTTCATAACATTTGGTATCAGAGCTTTGGATTCTAGGGTTTCGCTACTCCAAAATAGGTCATCGTGGCATTTTCACTATAACATTTTTTTGTGACGTTTCAGAAGATAAAACAAAAAAACCCATTTGAGCTGAAATATCGATGATACTCGGATCCAAATTTCATATCTTGTGTTGCTATATTTTCGGCGATATGATCTAAGGAATTTATGGTTTTGCAAGCTCCAGAATTCCATTTCAGAAAGGTCAACATCTTATTTTCGCTATATGTTTGTTTCTATGAAGGTTCAGACACGGAAATTAAAACCCATTTGAGATGAAATCGTAATTAAGCTCACGCATGGATTACAGATCTTGCTCCACTATATTTGCAGAGACATGGTTCAATACATTTAGGGTTTTTGGAGGCTTCCAAATTATATCCCAAACAGGTGATCTTGGGAAAAGCGTCATAACTTTCTCTCTGAGTATCAAATTGAAATTTCATCAAAAGTTACAGAAAGAGGATGGAATGTAGTTTTTGAAACATTGTTTTCGGATCCGAATGTTGAAACAATGGCACGTGGCACTTCGTACAAGTTATCTCTACTGAAAAATTGTATAATTAGGTCATCTTGGGAGATTGGGCATAATGCTTTCTTGGAGATTCCAATTTCGATCAGACTCATGGCATTGGATACAGGACTCAGAGGGCTACCATAGTTTGCAATGTCAGACCTTGGAGATCCGAAATTTCAAAATACATCAGATTCAATATCGAGCTCCTACAAAGTGAAAAAAGTTTGCAGTTTTTTTAAAATTTTGCATAATTCTGGTTTGAAAAATTAGTTTAAAGGAATTCATAGGGCATAGTGAAGCATAATTATAATTAATTGATTTCCCAAATAAAAAAAATGGAAAAAAATAGTAAGCAACCTGAAATATGTAGCATGACTCATGAAGAAGAGGAAGAAATGCAACATGATATATCAAAATTACGAGACCAAATGCAACAAATTTCACTCTCACAAAAAGTAACAGAATCTAAGATGGATGGTTTAAAAGAAAGACATGGAAGATAATATGGATGGTTTAAAGAAAGGCATGGAAGATAAGACGGATGGTATGAAAGACAACACTGAATATTGGAAGAAGGACATGGAAAGTTGGAAGGAAGGTTTGACAAAGTTGCTACAAGAAATGTTTCCTAATGGCGAAAAGGTAGTAGAGCAAACAAAGAATGAGAACAAAATAAAAGTCAATCATGATTCAAAGAATCACAACATTGAAAATTTGAAGAAAGACGTGGAAGGTTTGAATGAAGGTTTGACAAAGTTGCTTTAATAAAGGCTTCCTAATAATGAAAAGTTAGTAGAGAAAACTGATGATGAGAACAAAATAAATGTTAATCATGATTTCATAGACTCTTACATTGGAATAAAGACCCACCACATTCCAAAGATCGATATGAGAAAATTTGATGGCAAGGATCCCATAACATGGATACTATAGATGGAGCAATATTTTAATCTCCATAATGTGCAAAACACACAAAAGGTACACATTGCAACTTTATATTTGGAACCCAATCAATTTGTATGGTATCGATGGCTTTGGTATCGTAAATAAATTGTCACTTAGTCAATTTTTACGGACGAAATGATAGCACATTATGAGGATACAAAGAGCAACACCTTCTTTAGCCAACTGATAAATCCCAAACAAAAGTGTTCAATGGCAGAGCACATTGAGGACTTCCAAAAATTGAATATAAGGGTAAATGATATTCCAGAGAAGCATATATTGATGTCTTCATAGGAACTTTAAAGGATAACATTCAACATGAGGTTCGTCTTTGGGAACCTGATTCATTGGAGAAGGCATTCAGGTTGGCAAGAAAAATTATGGCAACAAGGAAGCCTACCACTCCCAACTATAAAGATGGAAGTGTTGTTTCCCCTAGCCTTCCACAACCTACAAGGTTGACACCACAACAATTGGAAGAAAAAAGAGAAAAAGGGATTTGTTACAGTTGTGATAGAAAATACACTAAAGGTCATAAGTGTGCTGAGAAGAAATTATGTTACATATATTGTGAAGAGGAGGAAGAAAAGGAACAAGAAACGTCAAAATAAGAGGATATAAACGAGGAACAAACCCTAGAGAAAGAAGAAATGAATCTATCCATATCTTGTAATGCATTGGCCGGAATTACCACTCCTCAAACTATCAAGATAGAAGTAGATATCAAGAAGGAAAAGGTAATAGTGTTTATTGATTTGGGTAGTACCCATAATTTTATTCATTGTAAGATAGCCAAGGAATTGCTTCCTATATCCAACACCAGAGTGTCAAGTGACGGTTGCAAATGGAGGAACCATAAATTTCTCTCAAAAGTGCTTGAATATCAAGCTATCCATGGGAGAATATGTATTGAATATCCCAATGATTTCCATTCCAATGGGAAGTGTTGATGTTGTATTAGGTGTCCAATGCCTATAATCCTTGGGTACAATAGCTTTTAATTTTCAAGAACTCTTCATGAAATTTTTTCGGAAGGAAATGAAGTTGAATTAAGGGGTATCGCACAGAAACTAGGAAAGATGATTAGCTCTAACGGAATGACAAATCTTCTAAAGAAAGAAAAACGAGGTGTAATTGCACAATTATGTTCACTAGAGTTTCCCACATTGAAATCATCTATTTCTCCATATCTCCAAAAAGTCTTGGACAATCATTCCAAGGTATTTGAGACTCCCAAAGGCCTCCCACCTATTTGTGATCATGATCATGCTATTCATTTGATTCCAGGAAGTGTTCCTCCAAACATCAGACCTTACCTAATGGGAAGACACTTCCAGGTAAAAATGGATCATGATAGCCTTAAATACCTTTTATAACAAATATTATATTCAGATGAACAATAAAAATGGGTCACAAAGATGTTGGGTTATGACACTGAAATCATCTACAAAAAAGGGAAGAAAAATATTGTTGCAGATGCACTCTCAAGAAAGGATGAGGATGTGGAAGCATTGTTTATTGTCATTTATATTATCCAACTAGATTGGATAAAAGAAGCAAAGGATGAATGGAACAATGACGAAGAAATGTGGGAACTCATTCAAAAGTTGCAGAATATCGTAGTTCAAACAATATTGCTAGAACATGACAAAGAAGGAAAAATCATATTGGAACCCGGAGCAGTCACAGAAGCAAGAAATCGACATCTACGAAATCGATCAATTTCAGAGTATCTCATCAAGTCAAAGAACTTACTTGCTGACGATTCCACATGGGAGGATGAGAATTTTACACAAAAGCATCCAAAACTACTCAAGCATTGAGGACAACACTTTTTGAAGGAGAGGGGCATGTTAGGTCCCTATACTACTAGTGTAAACCCTTATTGTTATTAGTGCATCCCCCTTATTGTATTATTGTGCCCATATAGTCTCCATGTTTTTATTATTGCATGCCATAGAAGCCCATTATTGTTATTGTTGTGCTCTTATAATATTACTGTTATGTAGGCTATGATTGTATTGGGACCGCTTAGACTCCTATATATAGAAAGGAGGCCTTGTCATTTGTAGCATCAAAGAATTATTCATTTGTGTAACATAAAGGAGGTTGCCCCCTCGCAGAGGCTGATTTCTAAGTCGTTGATCTATCTTTCATATCTTTTTTTGAGCTTGTTTCATAACATTTGGTATTAGAGCTTTGGATTTTAGGGTTTCGATTCTCCAAAATAGATCATTATGGAATTTTCGCTATAACTTCTTTTATGTGACGTTTCAAAAGATAAAACCAGAAACCCATTTGATCCTAACTCTCGACGATCCTCTGATCTAAATTTCAGATCTTGTTTCGCTATATTATCAGTGATATGATCTGAGGAAATTAGGGTTTTTGCAAGCTCCAAAATTCCATCTCAAACAGGTCATCGTGGCATTTTCGCTATATGTTTTTTCTATGAAGGTTTAGATGCTAAAATTAAAACCCGTTTGAGATGAAATCTTAATTAAGCTCGGACATGGATTACAAACCTTGTTTCACTATATTTTCGGAGATATGGTTCAAGACATTTAGGGTTTTGGCAGGCTCCCGAATTACATCCAAAACAGGTGATCTTGGGAAAAGTGTCATAACTTTTTCTTTGAGTATCATATTGAAATTTAGTAAGAACTTATAAAACGAGGATGGACTGTAGTTTTTTGAGCTTTCTTTTTAGGTCCTAAGGTTGAAACAGTGACACGTGGAACTTCGTACAATTTCTCTCTATTGAAAAAGTGTATAATCAGGTCATCTTGGGAGATTGGGCATAACTCTTTCTTGGAGAATCCAATTTTGACTATACTGGTGGCATTGGATACACGAATCAGAGGGTTACCACAGTTCGTAATGCCAGACCTTGGAGATCTGAAATTTCAGAGATACAACAGATTCAATATTGAGCTGCTACAAAGTGAAAATAGGTGTGTCGTTTTTTTAAATTTTGCATAAGTTTTGTTTGAAAAATTAGTTTGAAGGAATTCAAAGGGCATAGTGAATCATAATTATCATTAATTAGTGCCCCAAATAAATAAAATGGAAACAACTAGTAAGCAACCTAAAAGTTCTAGCATGACTCATGAAGAAGAGGAAGCAATGCAACATGATATATCAAAATTATGAGACCAAGTGCAACAAATTTCACTCTCACAAAAAGTAACAAGAGCTAAGATTGATGGTTTAAAAAAAGACATGGAAGATAAGATGGATGGTGCTAAGATGTATGGTATGAAAGACAACATTGAAGATTGGAAGAAGGACATGGAAAGTTGGAAGGAAGGTTTGACAAAGTTGCCACAAGAAAGGTTTCCTAATGGCAAAAAGGTAGTAGAGAAAACGTAGAATGAGAACAAAATAAATGTTAATCATGATTCAAAGAATCACAACATTGAATATTTGAAGAAATACGTGGAAGGTTTGAATGAAGGTTTGACAAAGTTGCTACAAGAAAGGCTTCCTAATGGTGAAAAGGTAGCAGAGAAAACTCATGATGAGAACAAAATAAATGTTAATCATGATTTCATAGACTCTAACGTTGTAATAAAGACCCACCACATTCCAAAGATCGATATGAGGAAATTTGATGGCAAGTCCCTAAAATATTATTTTTAGATAGGCTTTGATTGTATTGGGACCGCTTAGACTCCTATATATAGAAAGGAGGCCTTGTCATTTGTAGCATCCAAAAATTGTTCATTTGTGTAATGTAAAGGAGGTTGCCCCCTCGAAGAGGCTGATTTCTAAGTCGTTGATATATATTTTATATGTTTTTGTGAGCTGGTTTCATAACATTTGGTATTAGAGCTTTGGATTCTAGTGTTTCGATGCTCCAAAATAGGTCAACATGGAATTTTCGCTATAAAGGTTTTTCGGAGGCATTTCAGAAGCTAAAAAAAACACCCATTTGAGCCAAAATCTCAATGATCCTCAGCCCTAAATTTCAGATCTTGTGTCACTATATTTTCGGAGATATGATCTGAGAAGGTTAGGGTTTTTGCAAGCTCCAGAATTCCATCTCAAACAGGTCATCGTGGGATTTTCTCTATAATTTTTCTTATATGCAGGTTCAGACATTGAAATTAAAACCCATTTGAGCTAAAATCTTAAGTAAGCGAGGGTAATAATTTCAGTTCTTGTTTCGCTATTTTTGCAGAGATATGGTTCAATACATTTAGGGTTTTGCAAGCTTTCGAATTACATCCCAAATAAGTGATCTTCGGAAAAGTGTCACAACTTTCGCTCTGAGTATTATATTGAAATTGAGTAAGAAGTTATAGAAAGAGGATGGACTTTAGTTTTCTGAGCATTATTTTCAGGTCTGAAGGTTGAAATAGTGACAGGTCACACTTCGTACAAGTTCGCTCTACTGAAAAAATGTATAATCCAGTCATCTTGGGAGATCGGGCATAACACTTTCTTGGAGAATCCAATTTCGATCAGATTGGTGGCATTGGAAATAAGACTCAGAGGGCTACCACAGTTCGTAATTTCGGACCTTGGAGATCTGAAATTTCAGAGATACATTAGATTCAATATCGAGCTCCTACAAAGTGAAAAAATGTGTGTAGTTTTTTTAAATTTTGCATAAGTCTAGTTTGAAAAATTAGTTTGAAGGAATTCCAAGGTCATAGTGAAGCATAATTGTCATTAATTCATGTTATGCAACCAGCTCAAAAAAATATAGAAAAGAAAGATCAACAGCGTAGAAATCAGCCTCTTCGAGGGGGCAACCTCCTTTACATTACACAAATGAACAATTCTTAGATGATAAAAATGACAAGACCTCCTTTCTATATATAGGAGTCTAAGGGGTCATAATATAATCAGAGCCGACATAAAAATAATAATGTAAGGGCACAATAGTAATAATAGTGGGCTTCTATAGGGCACAATAATAACAATATGGTGACTACATGGGCACAACAATATAATAAGGGGGTTGCACTAATAACAATAAGGGGTTACACTAGTAGTATAGGGATCTAACATGCCCCTCTCCTTCAAAAAGTGTTGTCCTCAATGCTTTAGTATTTGTGGATGCTTCTATATAAAATTCTCATCCTCCCATGTGGAATCTTCAGCGGGTAAGTTCTTCCACTTAATGAGATACTCTGAAATTGATCGATTTCATAGCTATCGAGTTCTTGTTTCTGTGACTGCTTCAGGTTCCAATATGATTTTTCCTTCCTCGTCAAGTTCTTGCAATATTGTTTGAAATAGTATCTTCTCATTAGGTAAGGTCGCATTCGCTTAAGTGCATGTAGTCCTGCCAACATTTCCTTCTCATAAATATCTGTGTCTAAATAATTTCCTTTGATTGGACGACTTTCGAAAGAAATGGGTCTTTCTTCTTGCATTAAATCATCACCAATTCCATTTCCTGAGGCATCACATTCCACAATAAAGTTTTTTGTGAAGTATGGCTTAGCTAAGATCGGTGCTTGGCACATTTCCTCTTTAAGATGTTCAAAGGCCTGCATTGCTCCCAGAGTCCATGAAAATGCATCTTTCTTCAATAATTTTGTTTTTGAAATGTCTTCAGTCTTCATTCTGATTTGATGATATCCTGAACGAAGATCCAACTTGGTGAAGTAAATTAATCCATGCAATTCATCCATTAATTCATCAATGACAAGAATGGGAAATTTATCTTTAATAGTGAGTTTGTTGAGCTCCCTATAATCCAACACATGTGCCATGACCCATCCTTCTTGTGCACCAATACTACTGGAGCAGAGAAATAACTTTGACTAGGTTATTTATACTAGCCTCTAGCATTTCTGCAACCATACGTTCAATTTCACTCTTTTGGACATAGGGATATCTGTAACGCCTAATGTTTGGAGGAACACTTCCTAGAATGAAATGAATAGCATGACCATGATCATGAATAAGTGGGAGGCCTTTGGGAGTCTCAAATACCTTGGAATGATTTTCCACAACGTTTTGGAGATCTTGAGAAATAGATGATTTCGATGTGGGAACCTCTAGTGAACATAATTGTGCAATTACGCCCCATTGTTCTTTCTTTAGAAGATTTATCATGTTGCTAGAGTTGATTATATTTCCTGGTTTCCCTTAGATACCCCTTAATTCAATTACTTTCCTTCCCAAAAAAAATTCAAGAAAAGTTCTTGAAAAATAAAATCTATCATACCCAAAGATTGTAGCCATTGGACTCCTTGTATAACATATGCACCACCCATTGGAATGGAAAGCATTGGACTATTCAAGACATATTCTCCCATGGATAGCTTGATATTATGGCACCTTCCATAGAAATTTATGGTTCCTCCATTTGCAACCATTACTTGACACTCTGGTGCTAGATATAGGAAGCAATTCAATTCCTTAGCTATCTTACAATGAATAAAATTATGGGTACTACCCGAATCAATCAACACTATTACCTTTTTCTTCTTGATATTCCCTTCTATATTGAGATTTTGAGGAGTGGTAATTCCTGCCAATGCATTACAAGATATGGTCGGATTCATTTCTTCTTTCTCTGGGGTTTTTTCCTGGTGTATATCCTCTTCTTTTGACGTTTTTTGATCATTTTCTTCCTCCTCTTCACAATCAATGTAAAATGATTTTCTATCACAACTATAACAAAGGTTATTTTCTCCTTTTTCTTCCAATTGTTGTGGTGTCAACCTTGTAGGTTGTGGAAGGCTAGGAGCAACAACACTTCCATCTTTATAATTGTGAGTGGTAGGATTTCTTGTTTCCATAACTTTACTTTCAATTTTTCTTGCCAACCTGAATGCCTTCTCCAATGAGTCAGGTTCCCAAAGATGAACCTCATGTTGAATTTTATCTTTTAAATTCCCTATGAAGACATCAATCCTCTACTTTTCTGGAATATCATTTACCCTTATATTCAATATTTGGAAGTCCTCGATGTGCTCTGCCATTGAACCCTTTTGTTTGAGATTTATCAATTGGCTAAAGAAGGTGTTTCTCTTTATATCCTCATAAAGTGCTATCATTTCCTCCATGAAAATTGACAAGGTGACAAGTGGTTTATGAGAACAAATACCTTTATACCATAAAAATTGATTCAGCTCTAAATATAAAGATGCAATAAGTACCTTTTGTAACAGTTGTACATCATGTAGATCAAAATATTTCTCCATCGGTAATATCCATGTTATGGGATCCTTGCCGTCAAACTTCCTCATATCGATATTTGGAATATGGTGGGTCTTCAATCCAATGTTAGATTATATGAAATCATGATTAACATTTATTTTTTTCTCATTATGAGTTTCCTCTACTACCTTTTCGTCCTTAGGAGGCCTTTCTTATAGCAACTTTGTCCCACCTTCCTTCAAACCTTCCATGTCTTTCTTCAAATCTTCTATGCCTTTCTTGAAATCTGGTTCCCTACCATTGATATTAGCTTCCATGGCACATATAAAACTATTTATCTTAGCTTCGATTGCATTCTTCAAATTATCCATCCAATTTAGCTTACTAGGTGTTTCTATTTTTTTGATTCAAGTCATTCTTTTCCTTGATTTTAGCAGCTCGATCTTGAATCAATTTTATCTCTGAAATTTCGAATCTCCAAGGTCTAAACTTGCGACCTGTAGTAGCCCTCTACGTCATATTTCTAATTCCACCAGTCTGATTGAAATTGGATTCTTCAAGAAAGAGTTATGCCCAATCTCCCAAGATGGCCTGATTATATACTTTTTTCAGTAGAGTGAACTTGTACGACCTGCCACATGTCACTGTTTCAAACTTCGTACCTAAAAACAATAAACAGAAAAGTAAAGTTCGTCCTCTTTCTGTAACTTCTTATGAAATTTCAATTTGATGCTCAGGGAGAAAGTTATGACAAGTTTCCCAAGGTCACCTATTTGGGATGGAATTCGAGAGCCTACAAAAACTCTAAATTTCGTGGACGATATCTCCGAAAATATAGCAAAACAATATCTGAAATTCAGACCCAAGGTTCAGCGCGATTTTAGCTCAAATGGTTTTTTATTTTAGCTTTTGAAATGGCTCAAAAAAAAATTTATAGCAAAAATTCCACGATGACCTATTTGGAGCAGCGAAACCCTAGAATCCAAAGCTCTGATAACAAATGTTATGAAAGCAACTCACAAAAAGATAGAAAATAAAAATCAACGCCTTAGAAATCGGCCTCTTCGATGGGGAAACCTCCTTTACATTACGCAAATGAACAATTATTGGACGATACAAATGACAAGACCTCCTTTCTATGTATAGGAGTCTAAGGGGTCATAATATAATCAGAGCCAACATAACAATAATAATGTAAGGGCACAATATTAACAATAGTGGGCTTCTATGGAGCACAATAATAACAATATGGGGACTACATGGGCACAACAATATAATAAGGCGGTTGCACTAATAACAATAAGGGTTTACACTAGTAGTATAGGGACCTAACAATTGACGCCATGAAGAAATAAAATGGAAATAATTAGTAAGCAACCTGAAAGCTCTAGCATGACTCATGAAGAAGAGGAAGAAATGCAACATGATATATCAAAATTACAAGACCAAGTGCAAGAAATTCTCACAAAATGTAACAAAATCTAATATGGATGGTTTAAAGAAAGGCATGGAAGATAAGATGAATGGTTTATAAAAAGGCATGGAAGCTAAGATGGATGGTATGAAAACAACATTGAAGATTGGAAGAAGGACATGGAAAGTTGGAAGGAAGGTTTGACAAAGTTGCATCAAAAAAGGTTTCCTAATGGTGAAAAGGTAGTAAATCAAACTCCGAATCAAAAAAAAAAAAAATGTTAATCATGATTCAAAGAATGACAACATTGAAGATTTGAAGAAACACGTGGAAGATTTGAAGGAAGGTTTGAAAAATTTGCTACAAGAAAGGTTGCCTAATGGCGAAAATGTAGTGGAAAAAACTCATGATTGGAACAAAAGAAATGTTAATCATGATTTCATAGACTCTAACATTGGAATAAAGACCCACCACATTCCAAAGATCAAAATGAAGAAATTTTATGGCAAGGATCCTGTAACATGGATACTATAGATGGAACAATATTTTAATCTCCATAATGTGCAAAACACACAAAAGGTACGCACTGCAACTTTTTATTTAGAACCCAATCAGTTTGTATGGTATCAATGGCTTTTCTCCCATAAACAAATTGTCACTTGGTCAATTTTTACGAACGAAATGATAGCACATTATGAGGATACAAAGAGAAACACCTTCTTTAGCCAATTGATAAATATCAAACAAAAGGTTTCAATGGCAGAGCACATTGAGGACTTCAAAAAAATGAATATAAGGGTAAATGATATTCCATAGAAGTAGAGGATTGATGTCTTCAGAGGGACTTTAAAGGATAAAATTCAACATGAGGTTCGTCTTTGGGAACCTGATTCATTGGAAATGGCATTCAGGTTGGCAAGAAAAATGGAAAGCAAAATTATGTCAACAATGAAGCCTACCACTCATAACTCTAAAGATGGAAGTGTTGTTTCTGCTAGCCTTCCACAACCTACAAGGTTGACACCACAACAACTAGAAGAAAAAAGAGAAAAAGGGATTTGTTACAATTGTGATGGAAAATACACTAAAGGTCATAAGTGTGCTGAGAAGAAATTATGTTACATATATTGTGAAGAGGAGGAATAAAAGGAACAAGAAATGTCAAAATAAGAGGATATACACCAGGAACAAACCCTAGAGAAAGAAGAAATGAATCTGACCATATCTTGTAATGCATTTGCCGGAATTAACACTCCTCAAACTATAAAGATAGAAGGAGATATCAATAAGAAAAAGGTAATAGTGTTGATTGATTCCGGCAGTACCCATAATTTTATTCATTATAAGATAGCCAAGGAATTGAATTGCGTCCTATATCTAGTACCAGAGTGTCAAGTGATGGTTGCAAGTGGAGGAACCATAAATTTCTCTTGAAAGTGCCATAATATCAAGTTATCCATAGGAGAATATGTATTGAATAGCCCAATTCTTTCCATTCCAATGGGTGTTGTTGATGTTGTACTAGGAGTCAAATGCCTATAATCCTTAGGTACAATAGATTTTAATTTTCAAGAACTCTTCATGAATTTTTTTTCGGAAAGAAAGGAAGTTGAATTAAGGGGTATCGCACAAAAATCAAGAAAGATAATCAGCTCTAACAGAATGAAGAAACTTCTAAAGAAAGAACAATGAGGCGTAATTGTACAATTATGTTCGCTAAAGGTTCCCACATTGAAATCATCCATTTCTCCATATCTCCAAAAAGTCTTGTATAATCATTCCCAAGTATTTGAGACTCCCAAAAGCCTCCCACCTATTTGTGATCATGATCATAATATTCATTTGATTCATGGAAGTGTTCCTTCAAACATCAAGCCTTACCTAATGGGAAGACACTTCAAGGAAAAAACAGATCATGATAGTCTTAAATACTTTTTAGAAAAATATTATCTTTAGAAGAACGGTAAAAATGGGTCACAAAGATGTTGGGTTATGACTTTCAAATCATATACAAAAAAGGGAATTAAAATGTTGTTGCAGATACACTCTCAAGAAAGGATGGGGATGTGGAAGCATTGTTTTATGCCATTTCTATTATCCAACTAGATTGGATAAAATAAGAAAAGGATGAATGGAACAATGACGAAGAAGTGTGGGCACTCATTCAAAAGTTGCAGAAGGTCCTAGTTCAAACAATATTGCCACAACTTGACGAAGAAGGAAAAATCATATTGGAACTCGGAGTAGTCACAGAAACAAGAATTCGATAGCTACGAAATCGATCAATTTCAGAGTATCTCATCAAGTGGAAGAACTTACCCGCTGAAGATTCCACATGGGAGGATGATAATTTTATATAGAAGCATCCAAAACTACTCAAGCATTGGGGAAAACACTTTTTGAAGAAGAGGGGCATGTCAGGTCCCTATACTACTAGTGTAAACCCCTATTGTTATTAGTGTAGCCCCATTATTGTATTATTGTGCCCATATATTCCCCATGTTGTTATTATTGTACCCCATAGAAGCCCACTATTGTTATTGTTGTGCCCCTACAATATTATTGTTATGTAGGCTCTGATTGTATTGGGACCGCTTAGACTCCTATATATAGAAAGGAGGCCTTGTCATCTGTAGTATCCAAAAATTGTTCATTTGTGTAATGTAAAGGAAGTTTCCCCCTCGAAGAGGCTGATTTCTAAGTCGTTCATCTATCTTTTATATATTTTTGTGAGCTCGTTTCATAACATTTGGTATCAGAGCTTTGGATTCTAGGGTTTCGATGCTCCAAAACAAGTCATCATAGATTGTTCGCTATAACTTTTTGTATGCGACATTTCAGAACCTAAAAAAAAACCCTTTTTAGCCAAATTCTCGATGATCCTCGGGTCCGAATTTCAGATCTTGTTTCCCTATATTATTAGTGATATGATCTGAACAGTTAGGGTTTTTTCAAGCTCAAAAATTCCATCTCAAACAGGTCATCGTGGCATTTTCGCTATATGTTTTTTCTATGAAGGTTCAGACACTGAAATTAAAACCCATTTCAGATAAAATCTTAACTAAGCTTAGCCATGAATTATAGATCTTGTTTCGCTACATTTTCATAGATATAGTTCAAAACGTTTAGGATTTGTGCAGGATCCTGAATTACATCCAAAACAGGCGATCTTGGGAAAAGATTCATAACTTTCTCTCTGAGTATCAGATTCAAATTTTGTAGGAGGTTACAGAAATCAGATGGACTGTAGTTGGTTGAGAATTATGTTCAGGTACGAAGGTTGAAACAGTGACACGTGGCACTTCATAGAAGTTCTCTATACTGAAAAAGTGTATAATGAGGTCATCTTGGGAGATTGGGCATAACGCTTTCTTGGAGAATCCAATTTCAATCAGACTGGTGGTTTTGGATGAAGGACTCTGAGGGCTACCACAGTTCACAATTTCAGACCTTGGAGATCCGAAATTTCAGAGATACATCATATTCAATATCGATCTCCTACAAAGTGAAAAAAAGTGTGCAGTTTTTTTAAATTTTGCACAAGTCTAGTTTGAAAATCAGTTTGAAGGAATTCAAAGGGCATAGTGAAGCACAATTATCATTAATTGATGCCCCAAATAAATAAAATGGAAACAACTAGTAAGCAACCTAAAATTTCTAGCATGACTCATGAAGAAGAGGAAGAAATGCAACATGATATATCAAAATTACAAGACCAAGTGCAACAAATTTCACTCTCACAAAAAGTAACAAAAGCTAAGATGGATGGTTTAAATAAAGGCATGGAAGATAATATCGATAGTTTAAAGAAAGGCGTGGAAGCTAAGATGGATGGTATGAAGGACAACATTGGATATTGAAAGAAGGACATGGAAAGTTGGAAGGAAGATTTGACAAAGTTGCTACAAGAAATGTTTCTTATTGGCGAAAAGGTAGTATAGAAGCATCAATGAGAACAAGATAAATGTTAATCATGATACAAAGAATGACAACATTGAATATTTGAAGAAAGAAGTGTAAGGTTTGAAGGAAGGTTTGACAAAGTTGCTACAAGAAAGGCTTCCTAATGGTGAAAAGGTAGTAGAGAAAAGTCATGATGAGAACAAAAAAAATGTTAATCATGATTTCATAGACTCTGACATTGGAATAAAGACCCACCACATTCCAAAGATCGATATGAGAAAGTTTGATGGCAAGGATCTCGTAACATGGATACTACATCTGGAACAATAGTGTAATATCCATAATGTGTAAAACGCACAAAAGGTACGCATTGCAACTTTATATTTCAAACCCAGTCAGTTTGTATGGTATGGATGGCTTTGATCCCATAAACAAATTGCCACTTGGTCAATGTTTATGGACGAAATGATAGCACATTATGATGATACAAAGAGAACAACCTTCTTTAGCCAACTGATAAATCTCAAACAAAAGGGTTCACTGGCAAAGCACATTGAAGGCTTCCAAAAATTGAGTATGATGGTAAATGATATTCCAGAGAAGCAAAGGATTGAAGTCTTCATAGGGACTTTAAAGGATAACATTCAACATGAGGTTTGTCTTTAGGAAACTGATTCATTGGAGAAGGCATTCAGGTTGGCAAGAAAAATCGAAAGCAAAATTATGGAACAAGGAAGCCTACCACTCACAACTATAAAGATGGAAATGTTGTTGCCCCTAGCCTTCCACAACCTACATGGTTGACACCACAACAATTGGAAGAGAAAAGTGCAAAAGGGATTTGTTACAGTTGTGATAGCAAATACACTAAAGGTCATAAGTGTGCTGAGAAGAAATTATTTTACATATAATTGTGAAGAGGAAGAAAGGGAACAAGAAACATCAAAAGAAGAGGATATACACCAAGAACAAACCCTAGAGAAAGAAGAAATTAATCCAACCATATCTTGTAATGCATTGGCCAGAATTACCACTCCTTAAAATATCAAGATAGAAGGAGATATCAAGAAGAAAAAGGTAATAGTGTTGATTGATTCATGTAGTACCAAAAAAAAAATTCATTGTAAGATAGCCAACCTATATCCAACACTAGAGTGTCAAGTGACGGTTGCAAGTGCGGGAACCATAAATTCTCTGGAAAGTGCCATAATATCAAGCTATCCATGGGAGAATATGTATTGAAGAGCCCAATGTTTTCCATTCCAATGGGTGGTGTTGATGTTGTACTAGGAGTCCAATGGATACAATCCTTGGGTACAATAGCTTCTAATTTTCAAGAACTCTTCATGAAATATTTTTCGGAAAGAAAGGACATTGAATTAAGGGGTATTGCATGGAAACTGGGAAAGACAATTAGCAATAACAGAATGAAAAAGCTTCTAAAGAAAGAACAACGAGACGAAATTGCAAAATTATGTTCACTAAAGATTCCCACATCGAAATCATCTATTTCTCCAGATCTCCAAAAAGTATTGGATAATCATTCCAAGGTATTTGAGACTCCCAAAAGTTGCCCACCTATTCGTGATCATGATCATGCTATTCATTTGATTCCAGGAAATGTTCCTCCAAACATCAGACCTTACCTAATGGGAAGACACTTCAAGGTAAAAACGGATTATGGTAGTCTTAAATACTTTTTAGAACAAATATTATCTTCAGAAGAATAGTAGAAATGGGTCGCAAAGATGTTGGGTTATGACTTTGAAATCATCTACAAAAAAGAGAAGCAAAATGTTCTTTCAAATGCACTCTCAGGAAAGGATGAGGATGTGGAAGCATTGTTTCGTGCTATTTCTATTATCCAACTAGATTGGATAAACGAAGCAAAGGATGAATGGAACAATGATGAAGAAGTGTGGGCACTCATTACAAAGTTGCAGAAGATCCCAGTTCAAACAATATTGCCATAACTTGACAAAGAAGGAAAAATCATATTGGAACTTGGAGCATTCACAGAAACAAGAAATCGACAGCTACAAAATCGATCAATTTCAGAGTATCTCATCAAGTGGAAGAATTGACCCGTTGTATATTCCACATGGGAGGATGAGAAGTTTATACAGAAGCATCCAGAACTACTCAAGCTTTGAGGACAACACTTTTTGAAGGAATGGGGCATGTTAGGTCCCTATACTACTAGTGTAAACCCTTATTGTTATTAGTGCAACCCCCTTATTATATTATTGTACCCATATAGTCCCCATGTTGTTATTATTGTACCCCATAGAAGCCCAATATTGTTATTGTTGTGCCCCTGCAATATTATTGTTATGTAGGCTCTAATTGAATTGGGACCGCTTAGACACCTATATATAGAAAGGAGGTCTTGTCATTTGTAGCATTCAAGAATTGTTCATTTGTGTAACGTAAAGAAGATTGCCCCCTCGAAAATTTTGATTTCTAAGTCGTTGATCTATCTTTTATATATTTTTGTGAACTAGTTTCATAACATTTGGTATGAGAGCTTTGGATTCTAGGGCTTCGCTACATTTGTATGTAGGCTTCGCTTGGTATGAGTCCAATCGCTACATTTGTTATGTAGGCTCTGATTGTATTGGAACCGCTTAGACTCCTCTATATAGAAAGGAGGTCTTGCCATTTGTAGCATCCAAGAATTGTTCATTTGTGTAATGCAAAGGAGGTTTCCCCCTCGAAGAGGCTGATTTCCAATTAGTTGATCTATCTTTTCTATCTTTTTGTGAGTTGATTTCATAACATTTGGTATCAGAGCTTTGGATTCTAGGGCTTCAATGCTCTAAAACAGGTCATCGTGGCATTTTCACTATAACTTATTTTCAGCAATGTTTCAGAAGTTAAAACAAAAACCCATTTGATCTGAAATCTCGGTGATCCTCAGGTATGAATTTAAAATCTTGTCTTGCTATATTTTTGGAGATATGACCCGAGGAAGTTGGGGATTCTGCAAGCTCCAAAATTCCATCTCAAACAAGTCATCGTGAAATTTTCACTATAAGTTGTTTTCCATGAAAGTTTAGACACAAAAATTAAAAAAAAATTGAGATGAAATATTAATTAAGCTCGAGCCCGAATTTCATATCTTCTTTCCCTATATTTTTGAAGATATGGTTCAACACATTTAGGGTTTTTGCAGGTTCCCGAATTACATTCCAAACACGTGATCTTGGGAAAAGCATCATATATTTCTCTCTAAGTATCAAATTGAAATTTCGTAAGAAGTTACAGAAGGAGGATGGACTGTAGTTTTTTGAGCATTGTTTTGAAGTCTGAAGGTTGAAACAGTGACACGAGGCACTTGTACAAGTTCGCTCTACTGAAAAAGTGTATAATCAGGTCATCTTGGGAGATTGGGCATAATGCTTTCTTGGAGAATTCAATTTTCATCAAAATGGTGCCATTGGAAACAGGACTCAGAGATCTACCACTGTTCACAATTTCAGACCTTGGTGATACGAAATTTCAGAGATACATCAGATTCAATATCGAGCTCCTACAAAGTGAAAAAAGGTGTGTTGTTTTTTTAAATTTTTCATAATTTTGGTTTGAAAAATTAGTTTGAAGGAATTCAAAGGGCATAGTGAAGCTTAATTATCATTAATTGATGCCTTGAAGAAATAAAATGGAAACAACTAGTAAGCAGCTTGAAAGATCTAGCATGACTCATAAAGAAGAGGAAGAAATGCAACATAATATATCAAAATTATGAGACCAAGTGCAACAAATTTCACCCTCACAAAAAATAACAGAAGCTAAGATGGATGGTTTAAAGAAAGGTGTGGAAGATAAGATGTATGGTTTAAAGAAAGGTGTGGAAGCTAAGATGGATGGTATGAAAGACAACATTGAAGATTGGAAGAAGGACATGGAAAGTTGGAAGGGAGGTTTGAGAAAGTTGCTACAGGAAAGGTTTCCTAATGGCGAAAAAGTGGTAGAGAAAACTCAGAATGAGAACAAAATAAATGTTAATCATGATTCAAAGAATGACAACATTGAAGATTTGAAGAAATACGTGGAAGGTTTGAAGGAAGGTTTGACAAAGTTGCTACAAAAAAGGCTTCCTAACGGCGAAAAGGTAGTAGAAAAAACTCATGATGAGAACAAAAGAAATGTTAATCATGATTTCATAGACTCTAACATTTGAATAAAGGCCCACCACATTTCGAAGATAGATATGAGGAATTTTGATGGCAAGGATCCTGTAACATGGATACTACAGATGGAACAATATTTTAATCTCCATGATTTGCAAAACACACAAAAAGTACACATTGCAACTTTATATTTGGAACCCAATCATTTTGTATGGTATCGATGGCTTTGCTCCCATAAACAAATTGTCACTTGGTCAATTTTTACGGATGAAATAATAGCACATTATGAGGATACAAAGAGAAACACCTTCTTTAGCCAATTGATAAATCTCAAACAAAACGGTTTAATGGCAGAGCACATTGAGGACTTCCAAAAATTGAATATAAGGGTAAATGATATTCCAGAGAAGGAGAGGATTGATGTCTTCATAGGGACTTTAAAGGATAACATTCAACATGAGGTTCATCTTTGGGAACCTGATTCATTAGAGAAGGCATTCAGGTTGGAAAGAAAAATGGAAAGCAAAGATATGGAAGCAAGGAAGCCTACCACTCACAACTGTAAAGATGGAAGTGTTGTTTCGCCTAGCCTTCCACAACCTAAAAAGTTGACACCACAACAATTGGAAGAAGAAAAAGCAAAAGGGCTTTGTTATAGTTGTGATAGAAAATACACTAAAGGTCATAAGTGTGCTAAGAAGAAATTATTTTACATATAATTGTGAATAGGAAGAAAAGGAACAAGAAAAATCAAAAGAAGAGGATAAACACCAGGAACAAGCCATAGAGAAAGAAGAAATGAATCCAACCATATCTTGTAATGCATTGGCCGGAATTACCACTCCTCAAACTATCAAGATAGAAGTACATCTCAAGAATAAAAAGGTAATAGTGTTGATTGATTCGGGAAGTACCCATAATTTTATTCATTGTAAGATAGCCAAGGAATTGAATTTCTTCCTATATCCAACACTAGAGTGTCAAGTGATGGTTACAAGTGGAGGAACCATAAATTTCTTTGAAAAGTGCCATAATATCAAGCTATCCATGGGAGAATATGTATTGAATAGACAAATGATTTCCACTCTAATGGGTGGTGTTGATGTTGTACTAGGAGTCCAATGGCTACAATCCTTGGGGACAATAGCTTTTAAATTTCAAGAACTCTTCATGAATTTTTTTTGGAAGGAAAGGAAGTTGAATTAAGGGGTATCGCTTGGAAACCGATAAAGATAATCAGCTCTAACAGAATGACAAAGCTTCTAAGGAAAGAACAACGATGCGTAAGTGCACAATTATGTTCGTTAGAGGTTCCCACATCGAAATCATATATTTCTCCAGATCTCCAAAATGTCTTGGACAATCATTCCAAGGTATTTGAGACTCCCGAAGGCCTCCCACCTATTCGTGATCATGATCATGCTATTCAGTTGATTCCAGGAAGTGTTCCTCCAAACATCAAACCTTACCTAATGGGAAGACACTTCAAGGTAAAAACGAATCATGATAGTCTTAAATACTTGTTAGAGCAAAGATTATCTTTAGAAGAACAACAAAAATGGGTCATAAAGATGTTGGGTTATGACTTTGAAATCATCTACAAGAAAGGGAATCAAAACGTTGTTGCAGATGCACTCTCAAGAAAGTATGAGGATGTAGAAGCATTTTTTTGTGCTATTTCTATTATCCAACTAGATTGGATAAACGAAGCAAAGGATGAATGGAACAATGACAAAGAAGTGTGGGCACTCATTCAAAAGTTGCAGAAGATACCATTCAAACAATATTTCCAGAACTTGACGAAGAAGGAAAAATCATATTGTAACCCAGAGTAGTCACAGAAACAAGAAATCGACAGCTACAAAATCGACCAATTTCAGAGTATCTCATCAAGTGGAATAACTTACCCACTGAAGATTCCACATGGGAGGAGGAGAATTTTATGCAGAATCATCTTGAACTACTCAAGAATTGAGGACAACACTTTTTGAAGGAGAGGGGCGTGTTAGGTCCCTATACTACTAGTGTAAACCCTTATTGTTATTAGTGCAAGCCCCTTATTGTATTATTGTGGCCATATAGTCCCCATGTTATTATTATTGTACCCCATAGAAATCCACTATTGTTATTGTTGTGCCCCTACAATATTATTGTTATGTAGGCTCTGATTGTATTGGGACCACTTAGACTCCTATATATAGAAAGGAGGTATTGTCATTTGTAGCAACCAAGAATTTTTCATTTGTGTAAAGTAAAGGATGTTTTCCCCTCGAAGAGGCTAATTTCTATGTCGTTGATCCATCTTTTCTATCTTTTTTTGAGCTAGTTTAATAACAATTGGTATCAAAGCTTTGGATTCTAGGACTTTGCTACTCCAAAATAGGTCATCGTGGAATTTTCGCTATAACTTGTTTTTGGCGATGTTTCAGAAGCTAAAACAAACACCCATTTGAGCTTCAATCATGGTGATCCTCAGGTCCGAATTTCAGATCTTGTCTCACTATAGTTTCATAGATATGATCTAAGGAAGTTAGGGTTTTTGGAAGCTCCAGAATTCCATCTCAAATGGGTCATTGTGGAAGTTTTGCTATAAGTTTTTGTCTATGAAGGTTCTGATACTGAAATTAAAGGAGCTAAAATCTTAATTAAGCTCGGGACCAAATCTCAGATCTTCTTTTTCTATATTTTCGGAGATATGGTTCAACACATTTAGGGTTTTAGTAGGCTCCCGAATTACATCCCAAACAGGTGATCTTGGGAAACGCGTCATAATGTTCTCCCTGAGGATCAGATTGAAATTTCGTAAGAAGTTACAAAAACAGGACGGACTGTAGTTTTCTGAGCATCATTTTTAGGTCCGAAGGTTGAAACAATGACACATGGAACTTCGTACAAGTTCTCTCTACTAAAAAAGTGTATAATCAGGTCACCTTGGGAGATTGGACATAACGCTTTCATGGAGAATCCAATTTCGATCAGAATGGTGGCATTGGAAATAGGACTCAAAGGACTACCATATCTGGCAATTCATACCTTGGAGATCCGAAATTTTAGAGATACATCAGATTCAATATCGAGCTCCTACAAAGTGAAAAAAGGTGTGTTGTTTTTTTAAATTTTCCATAAGTCTGATTTGAAAAATTAGTTTGAAGGAATTCAAAGGGCATAGTGAAGCATAATTATCATTAATTGATGCCTCGAAGAAATAAAATGGAAACAAATAGTAAGCAACCTGAAATATCTAGCAAGACTCATGAAGAAGAGGAAGAAATGCAACATGATATATCAAAATTACGAGACCAAGTGCAACAAATTTCACTCTCACGAAAAGTAACAAAAAGTAATATGGATGGTTTAGAGAAAGGTGTGGAAGATAATATAGATGGTTTAAAGAAAGGCGTGGAATCTAAGGTGGATGGTATGAAAGACAACATTGAATATTGGAAGAAGGACATGGAAAGTTTGAGGAAGTTTTGACAAAGTTGTTACAAGAAAGGTTTCCTACTTGCGAAAAGGTAGTAGAGCAAACTCAGAATGAGAACAAAATAAATGTTAATAATGATTCAAAGAATGACAACATTGAATATTTGAAGAAAGATGTGGAAGGTTTGAAGGAAGGTTTGACAAAGTTGCTATAAGAAAGACTTCCCAATGGCGAAAAGGTAGTAGAGAAAAGTCATGATGAGAACAAAAGAAATGTTGATCATGATTTCATAGACTCTAATGTTGGAATAAAGACCCACAACATTCCAAAGATCAATATGAGGAATTTTTATGGCAAGGATCTCGTAACATAGATACTACATATGGAACAATATTTTAATCTCCATAATGTGCAAAACACACAAAAGGTATGCATTGCAACTTTATATTTGGAACCCAATCAGTTTGTATGGTTTTGATGGCTTTGCTCCCATAAACAAATTATCACTTGGTCAATTTTTACGGATGAAATGATAGCACATTATGAGGATACAAAGATAAACATCTTCTTTAGCCAATTGATAAATCTCAAACAAAAGGGTTCAATGGTAGAGCACATTGAGGACTTCCGAAAATTGAATATAAGGGTAAATGATATTCCAAAGAAGCGAATGATTGATGTCTTCATAGGGACTTTAAAGGATAACATTCAACATGAGGTTCATATTTGGGAACCTGATTCAATGGAGAAGGCATTCAGGCTGGCAATAAAAATGGAAAGAAAAATTATGGCAAGAACGAAGCCTACCACTCACAACTATAAAGATGGAAGTGTTGTTTCCCCTAGCCTTCCACAACCTACAAGGTTGACACCACAACAATTGGAAGAAAAAAAATCAAAAGGGCTTTGTTACAACTGTAATAGCAAATACACTAAAGGTCATAAGTGTGTTGAGAAGAAGTTATTTTACATATATTGTGAAGATAAGGAAGAAAAGGAACAAGAAGCATCAAAAGAAGAGGATATACACTAGAAACAAACCCTAGAGAAAGAAGAAATGAATCCGACCATATCTTGTAATGCATTGGTCGGAATTACCACTCCTCAAACTATCAAGATAGAAGGACATATCAAGAAGAAAAAGGTAATAGTGTTGATTGATTCAGGTAGTACCCATAATGTTATTCATTGTAATATAGCCAAGGAATTGAATTGCTTCCTATATCCAGCAACAGAGTACCAAGTGACAGTTGCAAGTGGAGGAACCATAAATTTCTCTGAAAAGTGCCATAATATCAAGCTATCCATGGTAGAATATATATTGAATAGCCGAATGATTTCCATTCCAAAGGGTTGTGTTGATGTTGTACTAGGAATCTAATGGCTACAATCCTTGGGTAAAATAGCTTTTAATTTTCAAGAACTCTTCATTAAATTTTTTTCGGAAGGAAAGGAAGTTGAATTAAGGGGTATCGCACAGAATCCAGGAAAGATAATCAACTCTAACGGAATGACAAAGCTTCTAAAGAAATAACAACAAGGCATAATTTTGCAATTATGTTCATTAGAGGTTCCCACATTGAAATCATCTATTTATCCAGATCTCAAAAAAGTCTTGGACAATCATTCCAAGGTATTTGAGACTCCCAAAGGCTTCCCACCTATTCGTGATCATGATCATGCTATTCATTTCATTCCAAGAAGTGTTCCTCCAAACATCAGACCTTACCTAATGGGAAGACACTACAAGGTAAGAACAGATCATGATAGTCTTAAATACTTTTTAGAGAAAATATTATCTTTATAAGAACAACAAAAATGGGTCACAAGGACGTTGGGTTACGACTTTGAAATCATCTACAAAAAAGGGAAGCAAAATGTTGTTGCAGATGCACTCTCAAGAAAGGATGAGGATTCGGAAGCATTGTTTTGTGTCATTTCTATTATCCAATTAGATTGGATAAATGAAGCAAAGTATGAATGGAAAAAAGACGAAGAAGTGTGGGCACTCATTCAAAAATTGCAAAAGATCCCTGTTCAAACAATATTGCCAGAACTTGTTGAAGAAGGAAAAATCATATTGGAACCCGAAGCAGTCACAGAAATAAGAAATCAGCATCTACAAAATCGATCAATTTCAGAGTATCTCATCAAGTGGAAGAACTTACCCGCTGAAGATTCCACATGGGAGGATGAGAATTTTATACAAAAGCATCCATAAATACTCAAGCATTGAGGACAACACTTTTTGAAGGAGAGGGGAATGTTAGGTCCCTATACTACTAGTGTAGATCCTTATTGTTATTAGTGCAGCCCCCTTTTATATTATTGTGCCCATACCGTCCCCATGTTGTTATTATTGTACCCCATAGAAGCCCACTATTGTTATTGTTGTGCCACTATAATATTATTGTTATGTAGGATCTTATTGTATTGGGACTGCTTAGACTCCTATATATAGAAAGGAGGTTTTGTCATTTGTAGCATCCAATAATTGTTCATTTGTGTAATGTAAAGGAGGTTGCCCCCTCGAATAGGCTGATTTCTAGTTCGTTGATCTATCTTTTCTATCTTTTTGTGAGTTGGTTTCCTAACAATATTGTTCCAAAAAGGGGAGATTTCATGGAAAGGTCCATAAATATTGATTGCGGATAAGTCTTTGCTTAACTCTAATGAGAATATGTCCACCCCTATAACCAAACTTGTACCCTAGGTGTTGAAGACTCTAATTGAATTTAGATCAGATCCCATCTCCAAGCCCCTCGAGTGGCCTCTAGCATGAATAGAAAAGAAAAACCACCGAGCAAAAATTTTATTCATAATTTTAGAGATCTTATCACCTTCTCCCAAGGTTTCCTTAAGAAAAAAAAATTTGGATTTTCAATTTAAATCATCCTTTTCAAGGCCAGTTTTCTTCGAGTGCTAGTCAAACCCCAGCATTTGAAATATAAAAGAATCATGGAAAAACCTGATCTAGAGTATATAGTGCTCTAAGCACCCCAACAAGAGATTTCGACTTCCCCTCAGCTATATCAATTTAGGCCTTTACTTTAGCCTTTAAAATATGGTATTTTTTACCTCTTGTTTGACCAATAGCCGATTTTGATGATAGTATACCCAGTCCCCCCATCCCAACAAAAGGTTCTCCTTTAGATTGTATAGTTCTAAGGTTACGGTGAGAGTCCAAAGAAAGTTGAGGGTCGGTCTCAGTTGAAGTTTTAGGGGAAAGTTTCAAAGGAAGGGTAGCTATAATTAAGTTATCATGGGGTTCACAATGTGGTACAAAAGGAGAGGATAAACAAGAATATTGGGACTGGAAGGAACATGCTCCTTATCCATAGAGAAAACATCATTCATAAATGAAACAAGGAGGGAGGAGGGGGGGGGAGGGGAGGAGAAACACAAGTATTGGTGGGAGATGTAGACTACTCCCTTCAAACGAGAGCCCTCTGAATGATCAACATGTTGCGTGTCAGGCCCTCTTTTCCCCATATAGCCGACAGAGAAATCCTGCGCAACATGGCCCTGGAAATGATAACAGTGGCACCAAAAAGGAAAATCCTCGTAATTGATCTGTTGCAGATGGCTATATCCCCTATAAGTGAGGTCAATATCAAAAAAAAACCCCTCCTTAGGGTCCAATTTAACTAATATTCTTGAAAAAAAAATTAAGCTTTGTAGACCCGAACAACATGTCAACTTCCGGAAACTCCCCTAATTTATTCACAAAACACATCCAAAGTCCATACTTATGGAGGGAGTCCTAGAAAATTTACCCATATAGGCACAATGTCCAATATTTCACAGCAAGGATCAAATAAAGGAATCCACCTCTTCAACAGTACCAGTGAGCAATCAATACACCACTTCTTATCCAAGACCCCTCAAATCACCTCCATCGTCTCAAATTTTATCATAATCCAGTCGTGAACCAATATAATTACCTCAATAGTTTTCACTAGAGTATCACCCCATGCCTTTTTAATACATTTACATAACCCCTCAGCCTGGAATGATCAACCCTTTTCTCTACCAACCAAAAGATGCTCAGGAATTTCCATGTTTTTTCCAAGCTGAATATCTTGTCTTAATGTCGATTTGCAGTCTTCCGACTTTGGCCGGTTGAATTTTACCTTCTTCCTCTTTACACCCACCCTAATAGGGTTTCATTGTTCTGTTCCAACTTCCCTATCTACCAACTATCATTCTCGATCATCCTCTAGCCATTCAAAACCTAGGGTTTCTTGAACCCTGATTTTTCCTCCCAAAATTTCCACAGGACCTCTGTGATCCACTATATTTCCTTTAGTGGAAAAGTGAACCCTCTCCTATGCTTGTGACCCATATGAACCACTTCCTGTCACCCCACCATTCTAATCAAATCCCCCTAGCTTTTCAGTCAAATTAAGACTAGGGGGCGAAACCCAAGAAATAGATAGAAAGAAAACTTCGCCTCAACATTCTTTATTGTCCTTTGGCCATTCAAATCCTAGGGTTTCTTAAACCCTAATTGATCCATCCAAAATTTCCACAAGACCTCTGCCATCTTCGATATTTCCTTCATGAGTAAAGAGCACCCACTTCTTGGCTTGTAAGCCAGATGAACGAATGCTTGTCACCCCACCATTATGCCAAAAACCCCCTAAATTATCTATCACAATAATACCATTAGGAAAAATGCAAGAAAAAAAGGGAAAAAGAAATTTGCTTCGACTTCAAACGCAATGTTTCTCTGAACCACATCTTCTAGGTCTTCCCTCAACTAGAATCGCTGAAGCCCTGGAAAATAATTCTCTGAGCAACCTGGAACATTTTCCACACCCAAACATGAAGGATAGGCTAGTCTCAAACTATTTGAATGAGGCACCACAAACTTCTCAAGAAGGTAATACTAGCAAGGAATTATCGAGCCATTTTCCACCATTGACACATCGTCCCAACAAACCCTCTAATCTTGATCCAAATGTCTATGAGTAGAGGAGCTAGATTCCCAAAAAATTTCCCATGGAGCTAACGAATCAGCAAAATATCAAACAAACCACTAGCTAGATTCCTCACCATTTCCAAATTTTCTCAGTAGGATTGAGACCCTAAACTGCCAGAATATCCCTCATATTTGGATCCTACTCCACAAAACCCTCTATTTTTACTGACAGTAACAACCTCTTACCACCAAAAAATTTGTATAGACCCTGGAAAAACTCTACCAGAAACCCTACTGAAGCCTGAAAAATCCCTAGTGATGAGTGAGAAAAATTTTCACTTGACTATTGCCGCTAATTAACCACAATTAAACATATATCGCAGTAATCCATGTGCACCACAGAGCCTCATTAATTTATATTTTATAAGAATTATAATGGTTGGAAGTTGTTAATTAGGCTTGTTGGTGCACTATTGTATTAGTTTGGTAACTAGTTAATGACTTAATGAGTTTATTCTCAAATTTATTTTCAATCATTGTTCTTTATGAATATATTGTTCATGGTTTTGCACTATTGTTAATACCATGGAGTTGTATGTTTATTTAAACTAATGAAAAACTATTTTTTCATCATAGGATTTGATTGAAATAGAGTTGAGTAATAGATTCATGTAGATATATATATATATATATATATATATATATATATATATATATATATATATATATATATATATAGATATAGATATATATATATTTATTGATAACTAATTATCATTGAATGTGCATTTTTATCTACTCTTCATCATTGTTTCATCAACTAAAATATTTCATTGTTGTGACAATGAATTAAAACAATGAATCCATTTTAAATAGTGAATCTAAGAATGAGATTATCATCTGAAGGTTTGAAGAACTATTTCTAATTATCATTGAATGTGCATTTTTATCTACTCTTCATCATTGTTTCATCAACTAAAATATTTCATTGTTGTGACAATGAATTAAAACAATGAATCCATTTTAAATAGTGAATCTAAGAATGAGATTATCATCTGAAGGTTTGAAGAACTATTTCATTAATCTGTAAGCATATTATACATTTAGATTTAAATCCATCCTTTTATACCTTTCTCTTGATTGAGAGATGGACTTTTCCTTCTCTCGATTAAGATAGATTAGGTTTCCTTTTTTTATTTGCATATTTAGAATATATTTCAACTGCATTTAGGAATGCATAAGTGAAAATCTTCTTACACAGTAGCAAGCATCCATTGGCCTAGTTGAGCCCTTATTTCATCCCATTAAAAATATGACCTTCTTCAAGTAGCCACAAGGAAAGGCAAGTCTTTCCTTTTGCCTATTAATTTCTGCAATCAATATCATACATCAGTGGGTAAAATCTAAAGTTATAGTAGATTCATGCATTTATATTATTTTTAGATTAGATTAGGCATATAGTTTAAGTTTGTTTTAGGTTGAGGCACCCAGGCCTATAATTGCGTAAAATCACCGTCCCAAAGATAAAAGGGTCTAATTGGGGCCCTGGCCAGGTGATTTCATTAATGTTGATCATGGTAAATTTTGACAATCAACGCCTATCCACCTAGGTTTAGTTTCACAATTACCATTTAAGAGCATTTATCAAAATCAGGGTGTCTTCCTTTATAATAAACTTGTCATATCCTTATGTCATTACTCTAAGAAGGTGTCTTTCAGTAGCTACTAGTTATATTTAGTTGTACATATTTGTCCCCAAATACCCTATAAATACTTTGAGAATGAGCCTTGAGGCATCCCTAAAAAATCCACCAAGTCCTAAGGGGATAGGATTTCCTTTGAGTGCCCATCAAAATTGAGCTTCATGAAGGTCAAGAGGGATGAAGTCCATATATTTAGAGGTTTAGCTTCAAGGTGGGAAATATTAATTTTCTTGGACATCTTCCATACTTCAATGCCCCATAGGCAATAATCCTAGAGATCCTCTAAACCCCTATGTTCTCCCTTGAATTTGTCTCTATTTCCCTCCTTTCAAATCAACCACAAAAGAAATCATGGAGCTAGTTACGAGCTTTTTTCTAAGATTGGGATTGATAAAAGAGATGAGCCTCACTATTTTGATGTCTCTAGAATATCATGTATTATTTTTTCTGATTACCTATAATTCACCACACATCTATCCCATATGAAATTTACCTAATTACATTCATTAAATAAGTGTTATGTTGTTTATGTTTTTTGTTTGCACATGAAACAAAGAGATAAACCCACAAAATGTATTCGTAGATGTTTATCCCACATTAATACTTTCCTTCTAGAAAACAGCTAAAGAAAGATTGAGACTTTTGACTCAGTACCTAGATTCCAAACATGCTTCCATATCTTAACTTTTGTTAGGTATGTCGCAATTCCATTATGTAGGATTCTTTGATTTAGAAGGGTATTTATCCTTGTATCAACTTGTCATTGATGTATTTAGCTTTGATTTTTATCTTCTTCAATTTTATTTGGCATAGTTCTTCTCGCTCTTGGTCGATCAGTATTGGTTAGGTGTCTCTCGTTTTCCAAGATTGGCATCCTATGTCCACCAAATTTGGCCTTTACTCCCAATATTGACCCACAAAACTTATGTTTTTAGTTATGAAATGAAGTTTTGACTTCTTCAAGGTTTGTTTGTATGCATAATTGTGTTTATTGCTACTAGTATTCATCTCAAAAAATAGTAGTGTTGCAATCTTTGTTTTCCTATAAAGACTAGCTTTTGACTATAGTTTTATAGTTTTACTTATCCATAATAATGAGCCTATGTGGTTACCCTCCATTCTTATGCAATATTTTTCTACTATATCTCTTGCATACTTTTTGCACCATAATCTTCCTCACAATCACCCTTGTTGTTAAGCCACCCCCATTAGAGCTTCACTACCAAGAATTAATGGAGGATATGAAGGTTACATGCTCCTAAGCTTCCTAAAAATTTTGGAATATGGACCAATCCTAGGCCACTAGAATCCATTTTATTTATTTTATAGGGCCCCCATAAAAAAAGATATTTGTAGTTTTTTATGGACTTAAGAATTTTGGAGGGAGCCACCAAAACTAAGAAAAACTATAAGGGCATAGAAAAAAATATTTAAGTAAAGCTAATCTATCACAAAGATTAAGGGATAAAAAAGTCTACAAGTTGAGTTTTTGGTCAAGCTTGGAGAAGAGGCATTTTGAGGAGATGTTTCTTAGTAAGTTCTCAATGAGGGGATCTCCTAAGTACTTCGAGGGAAGGTTCACTTTTAGAAAACCAAGGATCCACACCATGTAGCATTGTGTAATCAATGAGGTGTGGATGAAGAGGATATAGATTTGTTTAGCTAGATAATAGTTTTGGAGGTTGACAAAAAGGTATCCAACATTTATTTGAAATTTGTTTTCTTATTAGTCAAATAGTAGCCCAATAGCAATAATATCTTCTATAAACTATGTATGGGAGAGAGGATCAACATCACCATGAAGTTTGAGGCCTTTTAAGTTTCCTGAAGTAGTGCCATGATGATGAATATCCTCATCCAATCTTCTTATAGTTCCCCTATTTTCACTTGTGAATTTATCATGTTGGAACCACCTCCATTGATCTAGTAGTTTTGACCTATAGTTATTCTTATGTTCCACACCATCTCCAAAAAACATAGTTTTATAGCAATATCATTAGGTCCGACAACATTATTAATTATGTCTCTTGTTATCGATCCAATTTCTTTAAAGCTTATAGAGATTGTGCAACTTATGATAATGAAAGTCATTATTATTATTATTATTATCATAGTTGGGTTTTACACAGTGGCTATATCTCTCAAGAATCCATCCATGTTTATAGCTATGAAATTGTATCCTTGTCAACATCATGAGGTTAGCTTTTCAGTTATTATCCTCTGACATTTAATTTATTGACACATACAAATAGTGGGTTTGTATCTCATGATCTTACTCTTAGAATCTTGTTCAATATGTGACCATTAACTTATATGGTATTCCAAGTTCTAATATTCATAACTAAACTTTACGTTGGGTGTGGGGTATTTTTACAATATGGGCGACAATTGTCTAAGGTCTAATAGCTAAGAACCCACCTAAGTTTTCTACTTCTAGGGTTTTATACCTCTTTTTCTTTCTTCCCCTATTAGTTTTCTCTATGGTTTGAGTCTCATCGACTTTATCCCCATTCGTTTATGAGTCTCCTTGAGATTGATAAGTTGAAATCATTTTGGCCTTCCTTCTCATGAGTTCCTTTGTAAGCTTGTATTCCTTCCATTGATCTATTTGTTAGTCTTTTTTATCCATATGTTGCAATGAGTGGTGGCATATTTATCTCTTATAGATCCATGTTTTTGCTACTTCTAACTCTTTCTGTTTTGAATTAGATTGATCTTCTTCCCCTTCTCCCATACTTATATATTTATGTCACCCCCTCTATTGGTTGTAGGCTAGCCTCTTCTTTTCTACATTTGGTTTCACCTAGAATGATTGTGTGAGGCTTCGTTTCCTTGATTTTATATGCCTCCTCTCCTGAAATCAATTCCATGGTTTCTTATTCTCCAACTAGAGACTGGAAAGTATTCATTGCTTGGGGGTATTATTAGCCCTATTTTTAATTCAGTTTTGAGGTGGACGCCAGGGGGGTGTAAGGGCGTTGTGGTTCTTGGACTTACTTTTGCTTGACACCTTGAAAAATCCCTCCTCATAAGTCTCTCCCTCCCCTTTATTCATAGTAGTTTAGGCATTCAATGGGCATTCCCTGAACAAATGTCCATGCTCCTAGCATTTCTTGCAATGGATTAGTATGTGTTTGTAGTATAAGATTTGCAACCATTCTAAACCTGGAAATTGATATAAATGGATTATGAGAAAGCTCTAAACGCATTTATATAAACACAAATTCTCAAATAAATTATATATTTACCCATTATAGTAATTTCTAACATTTTGATCAAACTTATTATAATGTTTTTTATTCTTACTGACCTCCCCGCGTCCCAAAACCCTTAAATAAATGAATATAACTAAATCCAGTATTAAATAAATAACTTTGAAAAATAATTACATTAATTAACTCTTTTCTTCCCATTCCTACTTATACCATGAATAAAAACTTTAAATTAAGGGAAAGTATTTAGAATTTAAATTTTTAATTTAAATAAGTTTGTTTTTTAATTTATTGTTATGATTATTAATTTAATTTAAATTAAAACTCTAATTTATTTTTTATTATGATTATTAATTTGATTTTTTGGAATGAAATAAAATATTGTGAATGGTCTTTTAATTCAATTCAAAGTTTCTCAAACCTCAATTAAAGTCTTCTAATTCAAATCAAAGTTTCTTAAGCTAAATCAATTACATAATAATACATTAAATGACTTTGACTTTGATTTCAATTAAAAGTAGCTCCTTAGTCGATGCAATGAATCGAAAATACTTTAAATCAATCATTTCATATTTAAAAATTTATTTTAAATCAAATCAAATTTAATCACTATACTTAATAAGATACATTGGAAGTGTTATATTATATATATATATATATATAATACAAGGTAAGTGGTATTGCGTTTTGGTAAGTTTTATATATTGTGTCCATCAAATTCCTACTTATCCCATGAATAAAAAAACCTTTAAATTAAGGGAAAGTATTTAGAATTTAAATTTTTAATTTAAATGAATTTGTTTTTAACTTTATTGTTATGATTATTAATTTGATTTGAAACAAAATTTTAATTTATTATGATTATTAATTTGATTTTTTCGAATGAATTAAAATATTGTGAATGGTCTTTTAATTCAATTCGAAGTTTCTCAAACTTAAATTAAAGTCTTTTAATTCAAATCAAAGTCTTTTAAGCTAAATCAATGACCATTATAATACATTAAATGACTTTGATTTCAATTAAAAGTAGCTCCTTAGTCCATGCAATGAATCGAAAATACTTTAAATCAATCATTTCATATTTAAAAATTTAATTCAAATCAAATCAAACTTAATCACTATGTTTAATGAGATACATTGGAAGAGTTATATATAACAAGTAGAGTGGTATTGCGTTTTGGTAAGTTTTATATTTTGTGTCCATTAGTGTTGTAGGGAGAATAAGTTATGTTTTAAGGGGTGTTATATCTAAGGGATTTACATGGTTGTATTTAAGTAATGTGATCGAGAATTTTGAATTAGATTTTGCACATTGGATATAATTTTTTTAATTAATATGTATATTAATATTTTAAAAATAATAAATTTTGTATTTAATGTTTTAATATAAAGTTGATATTTTTTATATAAAATTATTTAAAGTTTAAGAAAATAAGAAATTTCAAAGAGTTATTTTTTTTTAAATTAGAATTTTTTATATATATTATATATTTTTAGATAAAGAAAAAGTTTTTTTAATATTTTTTAGATTATGGATATATTTATAATTTTTTTATTATATTTATAATTATTTATTTAACTTATATTATTTATAAGAGGAAGAATAGTAATAATAGAATGTTTTATTATGGTATTTTTTTAAGAAGATTGTTTATTCAAAAATCCGTAGGAACAAAAGATTTAATTATATTATGGGTTGGTGTGGCCTAGATTAAATATAATCTCAAATGATTTTAATTAAAAATATCTATATAATTTTTTGCCAAAACTAATTTCACAAATCACAAACTAACTAACAAACAAAAATAACATTTATTTAATATATTAATATATAAACAATTTTTAATTTATAACATCTTTTAAATTTACATTTGATATAAAATACATCACTATAAAATACATCGTTTTTGACATGAGGCACCAAAAAAATAAATGTCATAAAAGTAATTTCCAAATTGGTGATGTGAGAAACGTGTTACATATATACATAAAATAAACGTGAATATATTATCCATAGTATCTTTCTGCCCAATATATAAATTCAACCAATTCAATACCATAAATTCAAATAATAACAAAATAGATGACAACTAATATTAATATATTTTTTATTATAAAAAATGAAAAACAAACATTGAATCTTTGCATAACCATCTAAGTAGATTTCCCTTTAATATGACAGTGACCACACAAAATCAAGCCTACTTTTCTCCCTGCAATTCTACTTTTAGTAAAGTGCACGCTCAACAGTAAAGTATGAAGAAAGTGACAATTTTTTTAAATATTTAATAAATAAATTTTATATTTTTTAATATCTTTTAAATGATATTTGATAAGTTAAATTTAAAATAGATTTATACTATTTTTTATATTAATATTATGGTGTGATAAAAAAATTGGGGTATTAAATGAAATCTGAGTGATTTAAAAAATATTAAAAATATTTTTTTATTTTGAAAAATGTAAAGAAAACAAATAATGTTATTAAAATAAGAACAAATTCTCACAAAGTTTTATAATGAGATGGGGTATTGAAAAAATCTCAAAACATAATGAGAGGAAAGAATATATCACTTTTGCGACACTAAGAGAGTTGAATATCAAAAGAACTTCATCTTATAATGTCCAATATATATCCATATTAGATCTCAATTTCAAAAGATTTGTCACACTACCAACCTTCCTAACCTTCTAACTCAACATAACTATGATGATCTTGGAATATTTCTCTTAATAATTTTTTAGCACAAATTTTAGTCTTAATAAACATTAAACATTATCATAATCATGCTAACCAACTTCACACAATTTTTTGAACTATTATATTTTCTCAACCTATTTCACATAACCATTACATAATGTTATGCATATCCACCATATATATCATAAAAAACACCTTTCAATGCAACTAGAATTTTAGTATCAAAATTCACATCTACATTCATCCTATGTTACATAAAAACAACCATCACATGAAATACCAAAGAGCTATATTTTTTTATGGATGTTTATATATATATATATATATATATATATATATATATATATATAGATGAATGACTATATTGTTGTGATTGAGGGTATTTATTTTGAGAAATTTGTTCACACGTGAACCTAGCCTTAACCTTTCTCATAAGTATCAACAAGCAATTAAGTCATATAATATTGTAACAAACCTCTCTTATATTTCTAGTCCTAACCTTTCTCATAAGTATCAACAAGCAATTAAGTCATATAATATTGTAACAAACCTCTCTTATACTTCTAGAGTTTGGTAACACAATACTAACGAGGATTTTGAATGGTTTTTGAGGTTCTTGTTCAATAAAATATGGGCCAAAATCCTTAAGAAAATTGTTCCACCATTCATTAAAACAAATTTTATAATCTCATAGTAAACTTCTTTCAGATTTTCAAAATTTGATAATAAAGGAAGTCAAAGTTGCCAAGTAACTTGGAGCTATATAAAATGTTCCTATTACAACAAGGCTATATTAGCTCTAAAATGAACTTGATTCAAGGTGGAATATTGATTATTCTTAGAATACTAATTTATTTAATATGAAATAAACATGAATACAAATATAAATGCTTTAGAGGTGAGACTTAAAACTAGGGGCTTTAAGAACATCCTCATTTCACCATGCATAAATATAAAGGTATTATAAGTGAGGATAGAACTTTAAGAGAGACCTTATATGACCTCTTTTATGATGTTGTCTATGGCAAATTTTTCTTTGGTTGTTGAAGTTTGACCATATAAAAAAATAAAGTTACAATTACCCTAGAACTTTAAGTTGTGGACAATTTAAATTGATTAATTTAAAATCAAAACTAATTAAATTAATGAAGTTAACTAATTTACAATTAAAGATAACTTAAATTGATTAAGTTGCATTTACTAGAGAGATCTTGGATTTACCTTTGTGTACATTGATGATCAAGGACATCCCCTCCTTGATTAGGTGGTACTAGTTTTCTCTCGTCATGAAGATTGCATCCCTCAAGTACATGTAGAGGATTCCAAACACTACTCCACACGCACCAAGTGGCATTATGTCTACCTCCTTTTCATTGATATAATTTGCATTTATGGCAAAGTTGATCTCACACTGCTTGGTAACCCTAACCTATGAATCTGTATTTACCCATTCCAATGGATGAGAATAGTCATGAAATTCTAATCAAAGCTTGTTGAACAAATCTTCTACTATGAGATTAGCATGTGAATCGGGATTAAACAAAGTACCCTCCTTTGTATTCTTGACCTATATCTCAATATTCAAGAGTTTAGTCATCTCCTTCTCTTTCTTGGGATGGAGGTTGTTATACTTACCTCCTCCTTTTTGGTGCATACAATCTTTTCTTCTAAATCAGAGTCTCTCTCCACCTAGTTACCAAAATTCATAGCTAGTATGTTCTTCTTCTTGCCATCCTCCATGATTCTTTATACGTAGAGATTGATGGAGCTTCCAACACTTATATTTAGTGTGATGCTTAATATTACAATGGTTATAAAGGTTTTTTGGATCCTTGCACTAATGTGCAATGATTTTTGTTTCCTTATCCTGTCCTTTCCACTTCTTCTTTCCCCCCTTGGAAGCAACTTTGAGGCCTTTCTACTTGGAATGACTTGGTTTTCCTTTATTCTTACCCATATTCTCCATATATTGTGCTTGCACACATTCCTTATCAATTGTCCTATGTTCAAAGAGCATCATTTGGCTTTGTAAATGACTATGTACACCACCAAAATATTTCAAAGTACATCCAAGTTCTTGGGAGATATACTCAACTTAATATCCATATTTTTGAATTCCGTGATGTATTCTTGCACACTTAACCATTTCTTTTATCGAAATTAATGCCAATAGATCCACCACTCAAATTTATAGCTAATAAGGTATAAATGGGACCTAGTGATGGATTTAAAGACTTCCCACTTAGTCACTAGGGGATCACACGCTAGCTTAAGCATCTCTATGTGACTTTCCCACAAAAAATGGGCATAGTCCTCTAACTTTAGGCAAACAAATGAAATGTTTTCCTCTTCTCATATGTTATGAATACCAAAATAAAATTATGACTAGTACAACCATTGATACAATTTAACAACATCATTTTCACCTTGGTAGGGTTTAATGCCCATTTTTTCTTATAATTTTAAAAAAGATTGTCTCTCTTTCTCCAACTCTTCTTTTGTTCCTTTTATAGATCTTCATTATCTCTTGATTTCCTATTTTATCCAAATTTGAGTTAAAGCTACCAAACTTTCTAAATGATCCAAACTTGTTCTCTGGAATTACCATGAGGATGGCCATTTGGTGAGAGATGCTAGCAACTTGTCCTTCTAGCTTTGAAAGTCTCTCCTCAAACTAATTCTATGGATTGTTATTACTATACTCAGCATAGTAGATCTTGTAATATTTTAAAATATTCTCTTATGCAGTGTTTTACTTTAGATTTGATTTTCATTGCTACTAGTTTAATGCATGAAATACTAGAATAAATTGAAATTAAAATAAAAGAAGATAAGGAAATATCATGCCATACACACAATAAATAAGATTTACCCTAGAAAAACCTAATATGAGAAAAACAACAGCTAGAAGTTGAGAAGTATTCTCTACTCCTTTCTTCTTAGTTTTGAAATGAAAATATAAAGAAAGGGGCACTCACTATGGAGTTTCCACAGACATTGCGGCCAACATGACTAGTATAGGATCTTCTCCTTCTTTTTATGCTTCAATATCCCACTCCTAGATGTTTTTTTCTAGTGTGTAAGAATCAAAATACAATAATAAGGGAACTCCTTCCTATCCTAGTAGCCCAATATTTATCATGTTTTGATAGCTATATAGGGCTACATTTAGTGTTTTTGTTGGCCTTGACCCCCTATTATTCTTAGGGTTTTCAACATCCTAGTATCTTCTTGAAAGTCCACGCATGACTATCTCCACATGTGTGAGTAATATGATATAGTATGGCACCCACTCAATATTACGGTGGTCAATAGGACATTAGGTCAACATGCATGAGGCATAACTTTTGCACAAGAGCTCCAATTAAGGTGATATGCATGTCATTTGAAAGATATTCATGTGTATAACAACATCAAGATGTTATGAAATTATAACGATTATTTAAGGCCTCAAATAGGCTCTAAAAGGTTAGAGAAACCAAATCACTAAAGTGTGACCTACCCTTAAATGTGGTTGTATAAGCAAATAATGTGGAAATTAATGGAAATTTGTTACTACTAATGAATTCGAACTAAAAACAAGAGATTAAAAATTTTCTCTACTATTATATGGAATGGAAATCGCAATTTAGAAACACGTGCAACCATAAAAACCAAAGAACACAATGATTTACAAGGGAACCCAATTGGGAAAAAAACCTTCGTTGTTTTTCATTAATCAGATGAGAATGAGAAAATATTACAATGTTTTGCTTTGATCCTGAAGCACACCTTGCACTGTAAACATGTTCTCGTGTTGATTGTCGTGCTCTAGCTAACACTTAGCCAATTCAAGGCTCAAGATAACCTCTTATTTCCTTGCATAAACTTTGAGGAAATTAACCCCTAAAAAATAGTATTATTCCCTATTTGGTTGCGCAAATCCCTGAAGAAATTGATCACCTACTTAATTTTCAATCCTGTACACTCAACAAGTATACAATTGATGATTACAATGTGCCTTTTTCTCCACTCCAACTAGGAAATTCGAATTCCATGCATGTTTGGGCTATTTTTAGCTGATTGACAAGTTTAACTAAGAGATCAGTGAGCTAACAATAGTTATACTACTCAACTAACCTTCAACTAACTTAATTAGTGGTTTGACCTCAGTTAATTGAGTTCAATTATAAATAACTGAACTAGATTACTAAATTTTAGCAATCATCATATCCACAACTCTACTCCAAGCCCACAAACTCAAATTTGTAGATCTAACTAGTAGACAAGGCCATGTCACACAAGTTAACTACAATCCAAGTCATCCCGCTAATGTGGAAAATTGAATTACTAAATTTGACTAAGGCACAAGTCAAATTTAGCCTTTCTCGCCACACTTTCTAAACTCCCTCTTAGCAAGAAAGAGATTTTTCACCACCCCTATCTTGCACCTATGGAATTTGAATTTGCCTTTTGATAACTCCTTTGTGAAGATATCTACATCCTGCTCCTAAGTTAGAATGTATTATAGCATCATAATTCTCCTCTGCATAAAATCCCACAAGTGATCGTACCTGATATCAATGTTCTTGAACCTAACATGAAATACTACATTATTAGAGAGTTTAATGCAACTCTTATTATCCCACTAAATCAATGTTGAATCCATTGCCTAACTAAGAAGGCCCATAAGTATTTTACTCATCCATATGGCCTCACATGCTACTTGACTTGCAACCATGTATTCAACCTAGGCTAAGTTGAGTGCAATAGACCTTTGTTTCCTACTATACCAGGAAATAGTTGCAGAACCAACATTGAAGATAACACCTAAAGTATTTTTCATGTCTAATGGAATCCTTGCCCAATCTGCATCACTGAAGCCTTGGAGCTTCACTCCCTTTGTCCTCTTGTACCATAATTCATACTCTGTTGTGCCTATGAGATATCTTAACACATGCTTTGTTGCCTTCCAATATAGCTTGGTAGGCTTCACCATGGCTCGACTCAGCTAATTAATTGCGTAGCATATGTTGGGCCTTATGTTCACTAGATAAATCAAGGATCTCACAAGTTGTCTATAGATGGTAGCATCTACTACCTCTCCTAAAGAATTAATATTTTATACAAACTCGAAGGTGATAGGAAAATTTGCAAGTATAATTTTATGTCTTTTAGGAAATGGATCACTTTGCAAAAGCACATAAAATAATGGTTTTAAAAATCAGTTAGCAACATAAAAAAACAAAGACAAATATACCATATACAGTAACACAAGACATTAAAATGATAAAGGAGTTCACCCCTCCTAGGCTACATCTCCTGGTCCAGCTTCCAATGTTGGGCCTCTTTCATTAAGTTCTTCAAATTTGTGTTTACATGGATTTACAATACTCATAATGTAAAAATAATGTCTCCAATGGCTCTAGAATAATCAAAACCCCCAAGCTGGCCTCTTGTTGGGCTCAATTTGGCCAAAAACGGAAGAAGTTATGATTTAGAGAAGTTTTTCTGCTAACTTCTCTAAAAACTGGACTCCTCTGCTAATTGTTCTATGAATTCTACCTTTTCTAGAACTACCAAGCGAATTTTTCGCCTAGTGCCAGCAAGATTCACGTCATTTCAGGTGCAATTTGTTGCTTACTTTAAATTCCCTCTGACGCCTTCGAGGGAGAAAAAAGGGCCACATGGGGCCACGCACCCGGGGGCTAGGGCTAACCGCCCTCCCCCGTCGGCATAACCCCCAAAACTTCAGGCCACGGTTCTGTCAGTCCATACGACCCGGGGCTGGCACCTTATCCTCCGCACCTGACCTTGACGCCTTTCCTCCATGTTGTTGGTTACATCGTTGGAGCCATAACCTTGGGCTGAGGCTAAGCCCTGATCCTTCGGATCCTCCACCTACAATCTCGTGGGTTTATGGTGACCAAGGGCCAGGGTTTTATACCCAACCCCTTCACCCAACACATATGCGCCAAAACTCTAAATACATATTTTCTACTATATGGGTTAAGATTCACCCGATAGTGTAGTTGTAAGTCATTGTGCTGCAATGCATGAGAACATTCGTTCAATCCTCTCCGGTGGAAATTCGGCCTTAACAAAATTTTGCGCAACCCTAGGGTGCCACATGGTAGCCTGTGATTGGGCCATGTGGCACCCAACTACTGGGCCAACAAAATCCACCATAACCATTCAAAACTTGCCAAATTTAACCAATCAAATAAGGCCACTTGGCACCGTGTCATTGGTATGAGGTACAATCAACTTGTCCAATTAACATACTGAGTCATCGTACGGACTGCCTAGTCAGTAATACTGCACCCAACCTACAAAAATTTTACTTGTTTGGGAAAACGATCAAAACGCGATATCGGGAGCATACGATATCGATTTTAAGTGATTTAAGTTGTGTTGGATTTAGGTTGACGAGCTCTACGCTTTGGCACTGTCTTCGAGCACTTTTGAGCACTTTTAATTTTGAGCATTTTATTGATCCCTTAGATCACTCCTCCCCGTTGGAAGCTTTTGGACCTCCAAAAGACTATTTCCAATCAACAAGCAGATGAGGATAAAGTTCCCTCACCCTTCATATCTCAATCCATTTGGCTTTGCTTGGATTTGTACCTTTGAGCCCCACACGAAGGTACTCCATGTTCCCTCTTCTTGAAGTTCTTGTTTTTCTGTCAAGGATAGTATCCTTCTGCAATTCTTCAAGAAATTCAGGAGAGAAATCTTCTATTGAAGGAATCTGAACTTTCTCTCCTTGATCTTAAATCAAAGGAGGCTCATATAATCTCAAATTCTCAACATTAACAACTGCATACATCTGCATATATGGGGCAAAATCCAACCGGAAGGCATTATTACTAATATTTTATAAAATATTAAAAGGTCCATACCTGATTGGTTTCATTTTTTTACCTTCTCCTTGAAGCCTCTCCTTGCTAATGTAAAACCAAAATTCATCTCCAACCTGAAAACTATGGTCAACACGATGCTTATCATAACTTGTCTTGTACTTGGCTTGACACTTTTCCAACTGTTCTTGAACCATTTGATCCACCAATTGAACTTGTTCAATGAATCGCTTGGCCTTATCAATGTCACTATGTCCATCAATAACAACATATTTCCCAAAGAATAAATCTAAAGGATATTCTGGTAAGTATCCAAAGCATACCTCAAATGGAGATGTTTGAGTCAATGAATGTTTACCCTGGTTGTAAGCATATTGAATGTAGTGTATTTCATCCCAAATCCTAGGATGTTTTCTATAATAACCACGAAGAAGATGTATTATTGTTCTATTCACCACTTATGTCTGACCATCGATTTATGGATGGAATCATGTGCTCTTCTTCAACTTAGTTTCCAAGTCTTCGTAGGCTTGACCAAAATTTCCCTACAAATCAAGAATCTCGATCAGAAATAATAGATGTGGACAACCCAAAATGCAACCATACATTTTGAAAGAACATTTGTGTAGTCTATTCAGTTGTAACCTGCTTCTTACAAGGCATCAAAATACACATTTTTCTAAAACAATCAACCACAACATACAAATAATCATGATTTTTCCTAGACATAGGTAGCCCTCCCACAAAGTCCATAGAAACACTCTCCCAAGGACGGGAAGTAACTGGAAGTGGAGTATACAATCCTAAATCTCTATTGCTAGGATTACTAGTAGCACACAAATAAGATCCTATTACATATCATGACACACTTTCATTCATACGAGACCAATAAAAATACCTATCTAATTATGCCACCATCTTGCCTACATTGAAAATGGCCAACAATAAGAGAATTAAGTGCTTCCCTTATGATGCTAACTCTTTCACCTTGTGGATTGCATAACTTGCCAAGATGATACAACAATTTATCATGAACATGGTAATCTACTTCCTCTACTTGGTTGCCTTGACACAAAGTTGCATATACATCTTTAAAATTTTCATCTAAAGCATATTGTTCAACATAACTATCATGCATAATATAATTATGCTTAAGAATAACTTATGCACTAAAAATTGGTCTAGATAACATATTGTCAACTTCATTATAGATACCTTTCTTATACCTTTTCACCAAGTGGAATTGCTGCAAGAAACCTATCCATTTGAAATGCCTCACTTGTTGTAGCTTGGTATGTGATTGCAAGTATTTCAATGGTTGATGATCAGTGTGAATGATAGTTTCATTTCCCATCAAATAGTGTTTCCATTTTTTCACACTTTGCACCAAAGCATACAATTCTTTTTCATATGTTGGATAGTTAACTATTGCACCATTAAAAGTTTCATAATGGTAACAAATGGGCTTACCATGTTGCATCAAGACTGCTCCCATAGCATAGTCACTTGCATCGGTTTGTATCTCAAATGGTTTTCTTAAATCAGGAAGTGCAAGAACTCGTGTTGTATTGATTCTCTCTTTCAATGCATCGAAGGCTTTCTACTACTTGCCTCCCCACTGAAAAACCTATTTCACACTTGTCAAGGCATGTAATGGAGCTGTAATTGATGAGAATTTAGAAATAAACTTTCTCCAATATTGGGTTGCTCCCAAAAAGCTCCTAACCTCTATTACATTATTTGGTTTAGGCCAATCCATAATGACTTTGACCTTTGAGGGATCTATCTTCAATTCACCCCCTTCAACTATATATGATCCAAATATACTAATGAGGTTTTTCCAAATTCACATTTAGACATCTTTAAGAACAACTTTTCTTTATTTAAGACATCTAAGACTTGCTTAACATGTTTCACATGCTCTTCACGAGTCTTGCTGAAAATTAGTATGCCATCTAAGTAGACTATCACAAAGTCGTCAAGAAAAGGTCTTAAGACATCATTCTGTTTGGTCCCTATACTACTAGTGTAACCCCTTATTGTTATTAGTACAACCCCCTTATTATATTTTTGTGCCCATGTAGTCCCCATATTGTTATTATTGTGTCCCATAGAAGCCCACTATTGTTATTATTGTGCCCTTACATTATTATTGTTATGTCACCTCTGATTATATTATGACCCCTTAGACTCCTGTATATAGAAAGGAGGTCTTGTCATTTGTATCATCTAAGAATAGTTCATTTGTGTAATGTAAAGGAGGTTGCCCCCTCGAAGATGCTTATTTCTAAGGCGTTGATCTATCTTTTCTATCTTTTTTTGAGCTGGTTTCATAACATTTGGTATCAGAGCTTTGGATTCTAGGGTTTCGCTGCTCCAAACAGGTCATTGTGGAATTTTCACTATAACTTTTTTCCTGCAACGTTTCAAAAGCGAAAAAGAAAAAAGAAACCATTTGAGACAAAATTGTGCTAAACCTCGGGTACGAATTTCAAATCTTGTCTCGATATATTTTTGGAGATATGGTCTGAGGAAGTTAGAGATTTTGCAGACTCCCAAATTGCATTCCAAACAGGTGACCTAGGAAAAATCGTCATAACTTTTGTTCTAAGAATGATATTGGAATTTCATAAAAAGTTTCAAAACGAGTACTTCCTGTTGTTTTTGGTATATCAGTTTCAGGTACTAAGGCTGAAAAAGTGACACGTGGAACTTCATACAAGTTTGCTCTATTGAACCAGTCTATTCACTCATAATCCTTGTCGATTCAAAGTATACGAAATCAATAATTATCCAAGGTCACATAAACCAAAACAGCAGACGGTAAGTGATCTCACCATAAATCATATATGTAATCAATATATAATCATGTATGTAAACAATATATACACATATGTAATCACGTCAGCGAATGGTAAGGTGTTCTTACCATAAGGCATAATAAGGCATAAATAATAAAAAAAGAAAAACTTTTATTAATGCGGGTTCGGGTATGTGACATAAAGAGAGAAATTTTATATTTGAAAAGCTGCGAAGGTGCATTGATCATACTGTTATTTTAAAATTTGAATAGAGACTGACTGAGTTCAGTTCACTGGATTCGAAATTATTGGATACTTTAAAAACTTACGTTTCTCCCCACACAATTTAAAATTTTTTGGAAGCGTTTGGTTGGCCATCTCTCTTCAGGTCATCGTGGGAGATTTGACATAACACTTCCTTGCAGAATCCAATCTTGATCAGACTTGTAGCATTAGAAAGAGAATGCAGAGAGCTACCGCAGGAAGAAATTTGAGCACTTGGAGATCTGAAATTACAAAGTTACAGGAATTTCAAGATCGAGCTCCTAAAATCAAGAAAAGGCGATATGAGGAAGTTTGATGGCAAGGATCCTGTAAATTGGATACCACAGATGGAGCAATATTTTGATCTACATGGTGTACCACTGTTACAAAAGGTATGTATTGCATCTTCATATTTAGAACCGGATCAATTTTTATGGTATAAAGGGCTTTGTTCTCGTAAACAACTTGTTACGTGGTTAATTTTCACGAAGGAAATGATAGCACATTACAAGGATACAACACCTTCTTTAGAGCAACACCACAACAATTGGAAGAAAAAAGAGCAAAAGGGCTTTGTTACAAAGTGGAAAGTAAAATTATGGCAACAAGGAAGCCTACCCTCACAACTATAAATATGGAAGTGTTGTTTCTCCTAGCCTTCCACAACCTACAAGGGTTACACCACAACAATTGGAAGAAAAAAGAGAAAAAGGGCTTTGTTACAATTGTGATAACAAATACATTAAAGGTCATAAGTGTGCTAAGAAGAAATTATTTTACATTTATTGTGGAGAGGAGGAAGAAAAGGATCAAGAAACATCAAAAGAAGAGTATATACACTAGGAACCAACCCCAGAGAAAGAAGAAATGAATCTGACCATATCTTGTAAAGCATTGGAAGGAATTACTACTCCTCAATCTCTTAAGATAGAAGGACATATCAAGAAGAAAAAGGTTCAAGAAGTGAAATACCACATCAAGAAAGAAGAAATGAATCCGACCATATCTTGTAATGCATTGGCCAGAATTACCACTCCTCAAACTATCAAGATAGAAGGACATATCAAGAAGAAAAATGTTCAAGAAGTGAAAGATCACATCGAGCATCAAGAAATGAATCTGACCATATCTTGTAATGCATTGGAAGAAATTACCACTCCTCAAACTCTCAAGATAGAAGGACATATCAAGAAGAAAAAGATTCAAGCATTGAAATATCACATCGAGCATCAACAACAAGTTCTCCAACTTTTAAAGGATAATGCCACTTTGGTGCAGAATCGAATGAAACAACAGGCAGATCAACAACGTAGTGAAAGAAGTTTTGATGTAGGCGATTGGGTATTTTTATGTCTACATCTCAAGCAAGCTATTTATGAGAAGGAAATGTTGGCAATACTACATGCACTTAAGAAATGGCGACCTTACCTAATGGGAAGACACTTCAAGGTAAAAATGGATCATGATAGTCTTAAATACTTTTTAGAACAAATATTATCCTTAGAAGACCATAAAACATGGGTCACAAATATGTTGGGTTATGACTTTGGAATCATCTACAAAAAAAGGAAGAAAAATGTTGTTGCAGATGCACTCTCAAGAAAGGATGAGGATGTAGAAGCATTGTTTTGTGCTATTTCTGTTATCCAACCAGATTGGATAAACGAAGCAAGGGAAGAATGGAAGAAGGACGAAGAAGTGTGGCCACTCATTCAAAATTGCAGAAGATACCAGTTCAAACAATATTACTAGAACTTGATGAGGAAGGAAGAATCACATTGGAACATGAAGCAATCACAGAAACAAGAACTCGACAACTATGAAATCGATCAATTTCAGAGTATCTCATCAAGTGGAAGAACTTACCCATTGAAAATTCCACATCGGAGGACAAGAATTTTATACAGAAGCATCAATAACTACTCAAGCATTGAGGACAACACTTTTTGGAGAGGGGCATGTTAGGTACCTATACTACTAGTGTAACCCCTTATTGTTATTAGTACAACCTCCTTATGATATTGTTGTGCCCATGTAGTCCCCATATTGTTATTATTGTACCCCATAGAAGCCCACTATTGTTATTATTGTGCCCTTACATTATTATTGTTATGTCGACTCTGATTATATTATGACCCCTTAGACTCCTATATATAAAAAGGAGGTCTTGTCATTTGTATCATCTAAGAATTGTTCATTTGTGTAATGTAAAGGAGGTTGCCCCCTCAAAGAGGCTTAATTCTAAGGTGTTGATCTATATTTTCTATCTTTTTGTGAGCTGGTTTCATAACACATTCACATTAGAGGAATTTTGAGGTCTAAAATGGGCCTCCAAAGAAAAATGTACAACAAAAATAAACTTTATAAGAACCAATAGGATTCAAGATGATGATGTCAACCATGGGGGGTGATTCACCATTTTTGGAGTAAAAAAGTTAAAAGATTAAAATATAATAAAATAATAAAACTATTTTTTCAAATCGTATTTTCAACTTATCTCCCTAATGTTTTACTCAAATTTCAAGTGGGAGTACTCGTTGGATGAAAAGTTTAATTCCTTATCCAAGGAGTATTCATGTTGCATACTTTCGATGGACCCTGCTACACAAAAAATGAGAAATACATGAAAAATGTGATTACAATCACATTTTTCATGTATTTCTCATTTTTCGTGTAGAAGGGTCCATCAAAATATGCAATATGGGTACTCCTTCGATGAGGAATCAAATTTTGCATCCAATGAATGTTTTCGCTTGCTAAACACATACATGGAGAATGTAGAATATGAATTATAAGCATTGAGTTCATATCTTATTCACAATAATACATATTTATAATACATAGGAGTGACCCTTGGTTTCATATTCCAAGTGGTCCCTTGGACTCCCTTTGGTTGTTCAGCTTCCACACCAACCCTTATAGGATTAGGTGTCCAACATTCCCCCCTTAATCCGAAGGGTTATGTATGAGTCCAAGAAGAGAGTTGTAATACAAAATGTGCAAAAACATGCATGGCAGCACTAGGTTGAATGGGCTCTCTGAAATGTTGGTATAAGGGGGGTGGTTTAAGGATGACCACCAACACTGGAATGCTTAGTGCAGTTCCCGGAACTCTTCCAAGTCTGGCATGAAGTTGAGGTCTTCTACTAGAGGAAGTGCTCCTGATGTCTTGAAGAGGGAAACCTTCAACCTTGAAAGGGAGGTCTCACCCCACATAAAAAGGGAGAACCTCAACTTGAAAAGGGAGGTCTCAACCCGTGATGGTTTAACGATGACCAACAACTCTAGAATGCTTAATGCAATTCCTAAAACTCTTCCAAAACTGGCAAGAAGCTGAAGTCTTATGCTAGAGGAAGTGCTCCTCATGTTTTTGAAGAGGCATCACCAACTGAAGGCATGCTCACGAGAATCTTTCTCTCTGGCTACAACTCTAAATCTGGTATGGCAGGTTTCGGCTCAGGCTCACTTGATGTGGCTCTGAAGCTTGTAGATGACCAACACTTCCCTTTGTCAGATGCAAGGTGAGATGATGGAGAAAACTCAACTTCAAGATTGTTCAATACTCTTGAACAAGTTTGGACATATGACTGAAATATCTTCTTGGTTGTTGATGCCCATTGCCAAGAAGCGATCCATCCAAGATGAATCTTTGTTCTTGCAGGAGGCTTTCTTCTTAAGCATCTGTGTGAAGAATGAGTGGTTTTATGATAGTGCTCACATGGATGAAGATCAAAACAGTGATATTTCATATGGCCAACTCAGTCACAGTGTTGGAATTTAACAATATGTTGTTGTCGTTGTGGAAGAGGAGCGAAAACTAGAACATTTGAAGGCGTATTGTCATAAAGGAATCCAATGCTCTAAAACTGAATGGGCTTGGAGTAGTCTGGAATATGAAAAGACCCTCCTTATCGTATCCAAGAGCTGTTATGTGCTTGTTGTGGACAAGCTCTTCCCAAGGTCTGATGAGCAACTTGGGAAGTGCGGGCTGAATTTCTACATCTGCATGTACAACTGCTCCTGAGAGGGGCTCAATGATCTGATCAATTTCTAGTTGTTGATGGGAATGTGTCTCAAACAAAAAATTGTCCTGAACAAAGGCAATTTCAAAATCATGACTATACTTTTGTAACTCCTCTTGTTGTAGATGTGATTCAAGCTGCAAAAAATCAATCTTTTCTTGTGCATCTTGTAGACAAGTTCGAATTTCTAAGAGTGTCTTTACTAATTTGGACTGTAATGTGAACATTGGAAAACATTAGAATGTTTAATAACTCTAACAAATTATCAATTTTTTCCATCGTATCAGCAAAAATTAAAGGCCTCAAAGATAGAAAATGACATCTAATCATTGTTTTCAATATAAATATGTTTCAATTGCATTGGCAAGGCCCTCCAAGATATACCAATTTTAAGTTTCAGTTGTATAAAATCCCAAGAGTTGCATCAGCCAAAAACACAAAGAGAAGGTATTGGAACCGTCTTTTTGTTTTGGTAAATTGTAAAAAAAAAAAAAAATATTCAACGAGGCTTTATGGTACCCGGAACAAAAATTGTTGCAATAAAAGTCGCAAAACAAGAATTTGATACCGACTCACGAAGCTTAATCGCTCAGGCTTCGGGCTCCACCCTAGAGGCTTTCCAATTGCAATTTGTTCTTGCGCAAGATACCTTTCATGACTCCCATGTCCTTTAATTGGTCCATATCTTCTTCCAGTAGAAGGACAAAAGAAGTTGTCGAGAGCATCCTTGGCTTGTGGGTCTCTCTCTGGCCAAAGGGCAGGAGGAATTGCAACCCCAGGTTTTCTCTTTCAAAAGGCAGTGCCAAAGTTAGCAATTGGGTGACTCGTTGTTGCTTGCACACATTGTATTGATTTTAATGGTGCTTTCAAATCTGCAACAACAACTAGTTCCGCCAATCCTTCGTATTATGAACCCATATTGCGCTCAACATCTATGTGGTCGCATTACAAGTTTCTTCTGTCGGCACAAGGAGAAAGAAGTAGTAGTCTCTCGGTTCATGGAAGCAATTCAAATTCCAGATAACTTGCACATGCAACTTAAAAACCCTTCATATTTTACATCCAAGTCAGCAAGATCATTCGATTCTGCTTCTGTTTAGAGGGATAGTAACAAAATCTACACGTGCTTCATGAGGGACTTGTTTGACAATAGAGCATGTTAAGAAGATCTTTGTTGAGATGTTTTCTGCAACTTGCTAGGAGATCGGTGTTATTATGCAGTCTAACCACAACAATATTCCTTCACTTCCTCAAATCTTATAATGTGATGACAGGCTAGTTTGCAAATGTGTGCGACTTTGAGCAGTAAGTAACTATTCACCGCTTGAAGCAACAAACTGATGCTAATTTGGAAACAAGCAATTCGATAACCAATATGGCATACAAACAACCTTGAACACATTCACATTTCAGCGCATGCTTCAATGCATTCACAGTTCAATGCACTTCATTTGGAGAGACTTGAAGAGACACAGTCGGTTATTACCTTGGACAGGGTCGACTGGAGTTGTTATATAAAATGTTCAACATATACCAATGCTCAAGTATCCCAACGCTGCAGCAATGAGATGTCTAGCGTGAGGCCGAAGTTCCAGTCCATTTAGTCTATTCAGCAAAAACCCTTTTTTTCCAATGATTTGGAAAGAAATAGCAAGCCACAACTTCAAGGCTAATCCATAGGCCGTGGTAGCAAATGCAGGTTTAACAGTAGGAAAAAATAAGTTTTATTTGTAAGGTTGTAGAAGGACTGAGCGTAGATAATAATGGCAGAGAGTTCTTATTATGCCAGTGTTTTCAGGTTCCAAGTTTGGCTCATGTAAAAAAAAAATCGAGAATACAGATAATCATGGGCACGCCGAGCTTAAGAGGTCGTGAACAGGTAATCCACAGTGTCCAAATTTTCTATTATGGGCAGATCCTACAAGTTTTCTACCTCTAACACATGCAATTCAGGCCAAAGGAGTTACACCCAATTAGTGGAGCATTAAGATTCCTATGGACAGATGTACAATGAGGAATAGAATGCTTAGTTATGATAATCAGATAGGGCAGTGCTGCATGCAACAGAGACCATCGATATTGAAGGAGACAGAGAATCGACAAAGCTGAGGAAATGTCAAGGTTGACAGAGTTGGCAGGGAATTGCATGGTAGAAAACCTAACACATAAATGGTGAGATAGAAGACTACACAATTAGTGGTTGAGAAACCCACAGAGAAGGCCACACATCATGGCTTTGATACCATGTTAAACACATACATGGCGAATGCAGAACATGAATGATAAACATTGAGTTTATATCTTATTCACAATGATACATATCTATAATACATAGGATTGACCCTTGGTTTCGTATTCCAAGTGGTCCCTTGGACTCCCTTTGGTTGTTCAACTTCCACACCAACCCTTAAAGGATTAGGTGTCCAACACCGCTCGAAATTTGAGTAAACCCATAGGGAGATAAGTTGAAAAAATAGTTTTTTCTTTTTTCCCTCTAAAATTTGATGATGAAATCTAATCTTGTTTTATTATGTCCACTATTATTTTATAATTTCCTTAGGAGGCCCATTTTAGAAGTCAAAATTCCCCTAATGTAACTCTCATGAATATTGCAGGAGCATTACAAAGCCCAAATGACATAAACAACCATTCAAACAAACCTTGCCTTGTTTTGCAGGTTGTCTTCCATATGTCTCCTTCATCAATCCTAATCTAATGATAGCCACTTCTCAAGTCTAACTTAGTGAAATAAAGTAAATCATCAATTTGAGGAAAAGGGCAACGATTATTTACCGTGTTCTTGTTCAAGGCTCTGAAATCCACACACATGTGCCATATACCATCTTTCTTTGGTACTAAAACAATTGAAGACCTGCATGGTGATGTTCTTCGTTTGATGACCCCTTTATCAAGTAGATCTTGGATGTTTTTCTTGATTTTGCATTTTCCATTACTAGCATCATGTACATGCCAATGTTTGGAAGAGGACAATCTTGCTGCAATTGGATCTCATGTTGGATTCCTCTTTTAGGAGACAATCCTTCAGGTTCCTTAAACATCTTATTCTAACTATTAAAAACCTCAATCAAATCAGGTTTTAATCTTGAATCACATCCTTGGAAGGCTTCAAATTCCTCAACATCTTTGTGTTTAATCATTAACAATGCAAAATTTTGACTAGCATTTACAAACCTCTTCATTTTTTCATCATTCACAAGAGACACATTCAACTTCTTGCAATGTGCTCTAACAGTATACTCAGTCCCATTTTTAAACAAAGGATACTTGTTCTCATGGCGATGAAATATGTATTTTCTATCATATAAGTATGGGTTTCCAAATAAATCACGCTTATGTCAAGTGGTACTAAATCAAGTTCTACCTCATCAACAAAATATGTAGTGATGGCGAATTTAAGTATGCATTTTCTTGTCACATGAAATTTTGCATTGTCACATATCTAACCTAAAGGATAAGGTTTAAGATGAGGAATGGTTTCCAAGTTTAATTTCTTAACAATGTCTTCTAAAATAAGGTTTTCTTGTGATCCACTATCAAACAAAGTATTTATCTTGGTATGTTTTGAAATGACTCTAATGTGGAAAAGCTCTATTCTTTCTTTTTCATGTTGAGTTTCATTGAGGTTACTAGAAGAACTAGTACTTGCAATAGAGTCCTTACCTTTAAATCCCATGGTTGTGATCTTTGTTTCATCCCCGAAATCAGATCCTAAATCATGTTGTGTAGTTGCAGCAGTCTTTTGTTTCCCTTTGTTGTTAAACGTTTTGGGTCTCATCTCAGGATGAAGTTTCCAACAATGGTCTTCATCATGGCCTTCTTTTGAACAATGTTTACATGTGAGTTTTTCTCCCTCCTTCTTGACTGAAGCATTATTCTTCCCTTTGCCTTTGAATTTCCCCTTTCCTTTGTCTCCACTCTTGAATGGATTCTTGTTGCCCTCTTGGGGAACATTCTTCCCTCTTGCTTCTAAATGAGTTGCCTGTACACAAACTTCATCTAGATTTGTAGGGTTAAACATGAGAATTGTGTGTCTCAAATAACTATGTAAACCTCCAATGTATTTTAGTAGAGTGTCTTGAGAGGATAAATCTATACCCAAAATCAAAGCTCTTTTCCTAAATTCTTGAGTATAGCTTTGCACACTTTGACCCTTAGCTTTCCTAAAGTTTTGCCAATCCATTATAGCTTTTTGCATGTATGCTAATGGATAAAATTGTCTTCTTATTGCAACAACAAAATCATTCCAAGAGGATAAAACCTTACCACTTTTCTTCATGTCCTCTTGAGTTTTGGCCTCCCACCAAATGAGTGCTGCACTTTCCAACCTAAGAGAAGCAAGATGAATTTTGGTTTCATCATCCTTGATTCTTTGTATCTTGTAATACACTTCAATCTAACGAACCCAATTATCTAATTTCTCAGCATTTACCTCTCCATCGTACATAGGAAATTCAAACTTTATGTCAAGCTTTAACAAAGGAGTTTTACCATGTCCCTTTGGAGAATTTGGAGGTGTTTGTGAAGGGGTAGAGGTAGAAGAAGATGAGGATGAGGATGGAGGTGAAGGTGGTGGCTTGTCACCATCCCCTCCATTCCCTTTTGGAGGTTTGTCTCCATTTCCTCCATTTCCTTTTGGAGGTTTTGAGCTCTCTCCTTGCAACCTTGAGTTCCTCTCCTCATAAAGAACTTTCACCATTTCATACATTTCAAAGAAATATTTTCTAAAAGTTCTCTCATCTTCAGACATCCCTTCATGACCTTCTTCATGTGCCATGACTGGTGAAGCTTGAGATATGTGTGTTCTCCTTGAAACAATTTGAGACCTTGGCTCCACAAGCTCTCCTTCTCCTCTTTTGAGCTTCAACCTTGTAAGCATCATAAAACACTTGCAAACAAAATCAAACCTTCAAAATAACCTTGAGCTCTGATACCAAACTGATCTGTTATACAAACTTGAAGGTGATAGGAAAATTTGCAAGTAAAATTTTATGTCTTTTAGGCAATGGATCACTTTGCAAAAGCACATAAAATAATGGTTTTAAAACTCAGTTAATAATAAATATACCATATATAGTAACATAAGACAACAAAATGATAAACGAGTTCACCCCTCGTGGGCTCCATCTCCTGGTACAACTTCCAATGTTGGGACTCTTTCATTATGTGCTTAAAATTTCTTTTTACGTGGATTTATAGTACACAGAATGTAAGATTAATGTCTCCAATGGCTCCGAAATAGTCAAAAACCCCAAGTTGGGCTTTTGTTGGGCTCAATTTGGCCAAAAATTGAAGTTATGCTCTGAAGAATTTTTTTTGCTAATTGATCCACAAACTGGACTCCTCTACTAACTATTCTACAAATTCTTCCTTTTTCGGAACCGCCAAGTGACTTTTTTCCTGGCACCAGCGAGTTTCACGTTGTTTCACATGTAATTTGTCACTTACTTTAAATGCCCTCTGACCCCTTCGGGCGAAAAAAAATAGGGCCACATGGGGACATGCGCCTGGGGCTGGGTCTAACCACCTGTCCCTGTTTGCATAGCCCCAAAAACTTCGGGCCCATGATTTCGTCAGTCCATACAACCCGAGGCTGACACCTTATCCTTTTCACCTGACCTTAACGTATTTCCTCCGCCCTATGGGTTACATGGTTGGAGTCGTAACCTTGGGCTAGGGCTAAGCCGTAACCTCGGGCTGGGGCTAAACCCTGAGCCCTCAGCTCCTTCGCCTATGGTCTCGTGGGTGTATGGTGACCAGGGGCTAGGGGCTTAGCCTCAACCCCTTCCCCCAACACCTATGTGCCAAAACTTTAAATACATATTCACTGTTATATAGTTAAGATTCAATCGACAGTGTAGTGGTAATTTGTTGTGTTGCAATGCTTGAGGTCCTTCGTTCGATCCTCCCTAGTGGCAGTTCAGCCTTAACAAAATTTTATGCAACCCCAGGGTGCCACGTGGAAGCTTGTGATTGAGCCGCGTGGCACCCAACCATTAGGCCAACAAAATCCACCATAACCTATCAGAACTTGCCAAATCAAAACAATTAAATGAGGCCACTTGGTAGCCTACAATTAGCTCGAGGTACAGTCATCCTATTGATTCATTGTACGGGTTTCCCAATTAGCAGTCCTGCACCCAACCAGCAAAAAAATTACCTATTTGGGAAAACGACCAGAACATGATATCAGGAGCATACGATATCAGTTTTGAGTGATTCAAGTTGTGTTGGATTCAGGTTGGTGAGCTCTACATTTTGGCGTCGGTTTTGAGCACTTTTGAACACTTCTAATTTTGAGCACTTTATTGATCCCTTAGATCAAGATCCATGCTCCTTCCTCCAATTTGTAGCTAGAGGTAGGCTTACATTTCTCCATGTGAAATCTCTTAAATATTTCAGAGGAATACTTCCCCTTACTCACAAACAACTCACCATCACCTTGCCATACTTCTAACCCAATGAAGTAACGCATCAATCCCATGTCCTTCATCTCGAATTATCTTGCAAGGTCCTACTTGCAAGAGCGAATCAACTAGATGCTCATCCCCTGTAAGTATCAATTCATCGACATACAATACCAATATAAGAAACTTGCCATCTACCACAATGTTATAGAGATTGGCGTCTGCTTCACCTTTGGTGAAGCCCAATCCTTTGAGATATGTATCAATCTGAGTGTACCATGCTCGAGGTGCTTTCGTGAGACCATACAAGGCTCTCCTAAGTCTACACACATGTGTCTCCTTTTCATAAGTCTCAAATCCCACTTGTTTCTCTATGCAAATTTATTCCTCAACAACACCATTGAGAAAGGAAGTTTTCGCATCCATTTGGTGGATCCTACACCCCATCTACGCATCTAATGCTAGAATGGTCCTGATTGAGGAATATCTTGCCACAAGGGAAAAATTTTCCTCATAGCCCACTCCCTCTACTTGACAGAAGCCTTTGGCCGCAAATCTAGCCTTGTACTTCTCGATGCTCCCATCATCCGCATGCTTCACTTTGTAAATCTATCTGGAACCAACCACTAATTATTCTCTAGTCTCAGCACCACCTCCCCTACATTGTTCTTCATGATGGAGTCATACTCCTACACCATGGCATCTACCCACATTGGTTGGGAAACTGCCTCCACAAATGAAGAGGGATTAGAATCAATTTCTCTCATGAGTGTTGGTATACCTATCTGATGACCTCCTCTACCTAGGTAAGGATGTAGGATCTCCCACATGCTCCCTAGCATCTTGCACCAACTTGTCAGCCTCTTTGGTTCTCTTCCTCCCCTCTCTTTAATATTATGATTGAGTGGGTGCCTCCACTCTGGCTCTTGTTTGCTCCTCCACATGTGGTTGCTCCACAACACCCTAAAGCTTTGCATGAGGCTCCTCCGCTGGTGGCATCCTTAGCTCTCGCTTTAGAGAGCGTATCATAGCCTTATCCTCATCAAATTTGACATATCTCCTCACCACTATCACAGTAAGTGACGGTAAATACATCCGAAAATTATGTGTCGTGTCTGTGTATCCTACAAAGAATCCCATCTCAGCTTTAGGCTCCAATTTATTTTTTCTATCCTTCGAGACATGACAATACACAGTAGCTCCAAAAATTCGAAAATGAGATACATCTACCTTTCTCCTAGAGAAAGCCTCTCCCGGTGTGATCATGCCAAGTATTTTGTGAGGGCTTCAATTTTGAAAATAAACTATCATGTTGCATGCTTATGCCCATAGATCTAATGGTATCCCTTGATCATGAAATATGGCTCTTGTTGTTCCCACTATGCTTCTGTTTTTCCCTTCAACCACCCCATTTTGTTGTGGGTTATGAGGTGCTATCAGTTCTCTTCTAATACCCTCCTTATCACAAAAGTACTTGAAGGTGTTAGAAACAAATTCTCCTCCATAATCACTTCTTAGGGCTTTCAATTTCTCACTAGTGTCATTTTCAAACAATGCTTTGAATTCAACAAATTTGGAAAACACTTCATCCTTTTTTCCTCATGAAGAAAATCCAACATTTTCTTGAAAATTCATCAACAAAAATTACATAATACATGTGTTTTGTTGTAGGGGTTGTATAAAATGGTCCATATACATCAAAGTGGACTCGCTCCAAGATTGATCTAGCTCTGTTGTCTTAACCCTGAAAGCTGAATTTGATGTATTTCCACAATGTGCATCCCTTGCAGATACCATGTTGGTCAACGGTGCATTTCAAGAGACCGATGGTAATTTTTTGCATTATTTTTAAGGCCCCATGGTGTAAGTGTCCAATGTGCATGTGCCAGAGTTCTCCAACATCTCGATTTTGCACTTTTTCTGCCTTTATACTCAATGCAACGCAAACCTCCACCTCAATTTTATAGATATTTTTCACTCTAACTCCAATTTGTTTCACTTTCTCGGTAGATACATGTCTCAGAAAGGCTTTCCCCTTATTGAAAATAACAGCATAGCCTTTATGCTCCAATACAGCTACAAAGATCAAATTCTTCTTTAACCCAGGTACATACATGACATCTTTCAAATGAAGACAGGAGCCCAACTCCCTCTTAAAGGTTACAATTCCAATTCCTTTGGTAGTACCTTGTTATGAAACCAGCTCAAAAAAAGATACAAAATATAGCTCAATGACTTAAAAATCAGCCTTTTCGAGGGGGCAACCTCCTTTACATTGCATAAATGAACAATTCTTGGATGATACAAATGACTAAACTTCCTTTCTATATGTAGGAGCCTAAGGGGTCACAATATAATCAAATCCGACATAAAAATAATAATAGAAGGGCACAACAATAACAATAGTGGGCTTTTATGGGGCACACTAATAACAATATGGGGACAATAGGGGCACAATAATAACAATAAGGGCTACAATAATAGTATTAATGGGGGAATCACTAGTATTATAAGGACCTAACATGCCCCTCTCCTTCAAAAAATTGTTGTCCTCAATGCTTGAGTAGTTCTGAATGCTTCTGTATAAAATTATCATCCTCCCATGTGGAATCTTCAGCGGGTAAGTTCTTCCACTTTGTGAGATACTCTGAAATTGATCGATTTCATAGCTATCGAGTTCTCTTTTTTTTTACTGCTTCAAGTTCCAATATGTTTTTTCCTTCCTTGTCAAGTTCTGGAAATATTGTTTGAACTAGGAGCTTGTCACCTATAACCTTCTTTAAACATGAAACGTGGAAAACTAGGTGCACTCGGGAAGCTGCAGGAAGCTCAAATTTGTATGCCATAGTACAAATCTTTTGCAACACCTTATATGGACCATAATACTTTGGTGATAGTTTATTATCCTTCTTAGATTGCGTGAGGGACATTTGTTTATATGGTTGACGTCATAGGAATACCCAGTCACCTACATCAAAACTTCTTTCACAGCGATGTTGATCTGCCTGTTGTTTCATTCTATTTTACGCCAAGGTGAGGTTATCCTTCAAGAGTTGGAGAAATTGTTGTTGATTCTCTATGTGATATTCCACTGCTTGAACCTTAGAATTTTCTCTTAAATATGATGTGATGGATGGTGGATGATATCCATAAAGTGCCATAAATGGGGTCATTTTTGTTGCAGTATGGAAGGAAGTGTTATACCACCATTCATCTAGAGGAAACCATTTGACCCATTGTGTTTGTTTATCAAAGACAAAGCAACGAATATATCCTTCCAAACATTTGTTTACTATCTCAATTTTCCCATCAGATTGAGGATGATAAGATGAGCTATGAGCTAACTGAGTATTGAGACAAGAAAACAATTATGTCCAAAAAATTACAGTGAAAATGGGAACACTATCACTTACAATAATATTTGGGTTTCCATGTAGCTTTTGAATTGTTTCCATAAATGCAGTAGAAATTTTACTGGCTTTAAATGGATGAGATAATGAAAAAAAGTGTGCATACTTGGTAAGTCTGTCAACTACCACCATGATGACACTCTTTCCTTCGGACTTGGGTAAACCTGTGATAAAATCCATTGAAACCTCCTCCCAATGTTGACTTGGAATGGATAAAGGTTGTAATAGACGTTGGCTTGGAATGGATAAAGGTTGTAATAGACCTGGTGTCTTAATTGTTTCAACTTTATTTTGTTGGCAAACCAAACATTCCGCCACAAAATTTTGAATATCTGATTTAGAGCCATCAAAAAAAAATCCTTCTTAACCCTTTGGTAAGTTTTTAAAATTCCTGAGTGCCCTCCTAAGGGAGAAGTGTGCAATTCCATAAGAACCTTTTGTTTGAATTGGGAATTCTTACATAGGTATAAGCAATCTTTGTACCATAAGGAATAATATTTTAGCTAAATGTATCAGATGTACTGGGATCCTGTTCTAGCTTTTGAATAAGTGCCCACACTTCTTCGTCATTCTTCCATTCATCCCTTGCTTCGTTTATCCAATCTGGTTGGATAATAGAAATGGAGCAAATCAATGCTTCCACATCCTCATCCTTTCTTGAGAGTGCATCTGCTACAACATTTTTCTTCCCTTTTTTGTAGATGATTTCAAAGTCATAACCCAACATCTTTGTGACCCATTTTTTCTGCTCTTCTAAAGATAATTTTTGTTCTAAAAAGCATTTAAGACTATCATGATATGTTTTTACCTTGAAGTCTCTTCCAGTTAGGTACGGTCTCCATTTCTTAAGTGCATGTAGTATTGCCAACATTTCCTTCTCATAAATAGGTTTGTGTAAATACTTTCCTTTGATTGGACGACTTTCGAAATCAATGGGTCTTTTTTCTTGCAATAAAATAACACCAATTCCATTTCCTAAGGCATCACATTCCACAATAAAGGTTTTTGTGAAGTCCGGTGTAGCTAAGACCGGTGCTTGGCACATTGCCTCTTTAATATGTTCAAAGGCCTTTGTCGCTGCTGGAGTCCATGAAAATGCATCTTTCTTCAATAATGTTGTTAGAGGTGCTGTTATTCTCCCATAATTCTTAACAAACTTGCGATAATACCCTGTCAACCCGACAAATCCTCGCAGATGCTTTATGGATGTGGGGGTTTTCCATTCCTTAATGCCTTTAATTTTGCTAAGGTCTACCTTAACACCCTCATGAGATACAATATGACCTAGATATTCCACCTCTTGTACTCCAAAGAAACATTTGGATCTTTTTTCATATAATTGTTTCTCCTCCAATAGTTTGAGCACCCTGTCAACATGTTGAACATGATCCTTCCAAGACTTGCTGTAGATTAGTATATCATCAAAAAATACTAACACAAATTTTCTAAGGAAGGGTTTGAAAATGGAATTCATCAAACCTTGAAATGTATAAGGTGCATTGGTAAGGCCAAAAGGCATGACCAAAAATTCATAATGACCCTCATGATTTCTAAATGTTGTTTTCAGAATGTCTTCAGTCTTCATTCTGATTTGATGATATCATGAACGAAGATCCAACTTGGTGAAGTAAATTGATCCATGCAATTCATCCAATAATTCATCAATCACAGGAATGGGAAATCTATCTTTAATAGTGATCTTGTTGAGCTCCCTATAATGCGGACACATGTGCCATGATCCATCCTTCTTGTGCACCAATACTACTGGAATAGAGAAAGAACTTTGACTAGGTTGAATTATACCTGTGTTTAGCATTTCACCAACCATACATTCAATTTCACTCTTTTGGGCATAGGGATATCTGTAAGGCCTGATGTTTGGAGGAACACTTCCTGGAATCGAATGACTAGCATGATCATGATCACGAATAGGTGGGAGGCCTTTGGGAGTCTCAAACACCTTGGAATGATTGTTCAAGGCTTTTTGGAGATCTGGAGAAATAGATGATTTCGATGTGGAAACCTCTAGCAAACATAATTGTGCAATTATGCCTTATTGTTCTTTCTTTAGAAGGTTTGTCATTTTATTAGAGCTGATTATCTTTCCCGATTTCCCTGCGATACCCCTTAATTCAACTTCCTTTCCTTCCTAACAAAATTTCATGAAAAGTTCTTGAAAATTAAACGCTATTGTACCCAAAGATTGTAGTCATTGGACTCCTAGTACAACATCAACGCCACCCATTGGAATGGGAAGCATTGGTCTATTCAATGCATATTCTCTCATGGATAGCTTGATATTATGGCACTTTCCAGAGAAATTTATGGTTACTCCACTTGCAACCGTCACTTGACACTCTGGTGCTGGATATAGGAAGCAATTCAATTCCTTGGCTATCTTACAATGAATAAAATTATGGGTACTGCCCGAATCAATCAACACTATTACCTTTTTCTTCTTGATATGTCCTTCTATCTCGATAGTTTGAGGAGTGTTAATTCCAGCCAATGCATTACAAGATATGGTCGGATTCATTTCTTCTTTCTCTAGGGTTTGTTCCTGGTGTATATCCTCTTCTTTTGACGTTTCTTGTTCATTTTCTTCCTCCTCTTCACAATATATGTAAAATAATTTCTTATCAACACACTTATGACCTTTAGTGTATTTGTTATCACAACTATAACAAAGCCCTTTTTCTCTTTTTTCTTCCAATTGTTGTGGTGTCAACCTTTTAGGTTGTGGAAGGCTAGGGGCAACAACACTTCCATATTTATACTTGTGAGTAGTAGGCTTACTTGTTGCCATAATTTTGCTTTCCATTTTTCTTGCCAATTACCTGAATGCCTTGTCCAATGAATTAGGTTCCCAAAGGCGAACCTCATGTTGGATGTTATCCTTTAAAGTCCCTATGAACACATCAATCCTATGCTCCTCCGGAATATATTTTACCCTTATATTCAACTTTTGGAAGTCCTCAATGTGCTCCATCATTGAACCCTTTTGTTTGAGATTTATCAATTGGCTAAAAAAGGTGTTGCGTTTTGTATCCTCATAATGTGCTACCATTTCTTCCGTAAAAATTTCCCAAGTGAAATTTGTTTACGAGAGCAAAGCCATCGATACCATACAAACTGATTTGGTTCCAAATATAAAGTTGCAACGTGTACCTTTTGTGTGTTTTGCACATTATGGAGATCAAAATATTGCTCCATATGTGGTATCCATGTTACGAGATCCGCACCATCAAACTTCCTCATATCTATCTTTGGAACATGGTGGGTCTTCAATCCAACATTAGAGTCTATGAAATCATGATTAACATTTATTTTGTTTTTTGAGAAAAAAATTCGATGATAATCACATCAAAGTTCATTTGTTGACGCGTTTCAAACCAACAAGTGTGGACGATGAACCACACCTGTTAGTTATAAACGCATCGACAAATGAACTTTGATGTGATTATCACCGAATTTTTTTGTCAAAAAGTCTGATATGGATCACAGAAGCCTTAATACAATAATTTCTTGTGTTCTCGTCATGAGTTTCCTTTACCACCCTTTCCCCATTAGTAAACATTTCTTGTAGCAACTTTGTCAAATCTGTCTTCAAATCTTCCATTTTGCCTTCCATCTTAACTTCCACGTCATTCATCTTAGCTTCCAAGCCTTTCTTTAAACCATCCATCTTAGCTTCCACATCATTTATCTTAGCTTCCATGTCTTTCTTTAAACCATCCTTCTTATCTTGCATGCCTTTCTTTAAACCATCCATCTTAGCTTCTGTTACTTTTTGTGAGAGTGAATTTTGTTGCACTTGGTCTCGTAATTTTGATATATCATGTTGCATTTCTTCATCTTCTTCATGAGTCATGCTATACCTTTCAGGTTTCTTACTAGGTGTTTCCATTTTCTTTCTTCGGGGCATCAATTAATGATAATTATGCTTCAATATGAACTTTGAATTCCTTCAAACTAATTTTTCATGCCAAACTTATGCAAAATTTTAAAAAAAACTACACACTTTTTTTCACTTTGTAGGAGCTCGATATTGAATCTGATGTATCTCTGAAATTTTGGACCTCCAAGGTCTGAAATTGCGTACTGTGGTATCCCTCTTATTCCTCTTTCCAATGCCACCAATTTGATTGAAATTGAATTCTCTAAGAAATAGTTATGCCCAATCTCCCAAGACGAACTGATTATACACTTTTTCAGTAGAGCAAACTTGTACGAAGTGTCATGTGTCATTGTTTTAACCTTCAAACCTGAAAATGATGCACAGAAAACTAAAATCTGTCATATTTCTGTAAATTCTTACGAAATTTCAATCTGATACTCAGAGAGAAAGTTATGATGATGTTCCCAAGGTCACCTGTTTGGGATGTAATTCGGGAGCCTACAAAAACCCTAACTTCCTTATATCATATCTCTGGAAATATAGTGAGACAACATCTGCAATTCGGACCTGAGGATCATCGAGATTTCATCTCAAATGGGTTCTTTTTTTTATCTTCTGAAACATCGCAGAAAAAAGTTATAGCGACAATTCCATGATGACCTGTTTGGAGCAGCGAAAACCTAGAATCCAAAGCTCTGATACCAAATGTTATGAAACCAGCTCAAAAAAAGATAGAAAAGATAGCTCAATGACTTAAAAATCAACCTTTTTGAGGGGGGAACCTGCTTTACATTACACAAATGAACAATTCTTGGATGATACAAATGACTAAATCTCCTTTCTATATATAGGAGTCTAAGGGGTCACAATATAATCAAATCTGACATAACAATAACAATCTAAGGGTACAACAATAACAATAGTGGGCTTCTATGGGGCACACTAATAACAATATGGGGACAATAGGGGCACAATATAAAAATAAGGGCTATAATGACAAAAGTAATGGGGGAATCACTAGTATTATATGGACCTAACATACCTCCTGTCATCCCCAGGTTCTATGTGCATCCAGAGATCCTTCTCCTCTAGGCTATTGAAGAATTCTTTGCATCCTATCATATAGAACAAGGCACCAGAATCTAGTTACCACACACTCTCCATCACAGTGTTGGTCATTCACGCAATTAGGGTGAAGTCTAATTCATATTGTGAGGCAAGTGCTTCACCTCTTGATCCTCTTGAAGTCTTCTTGTTAGACTTCTTGTGAGACTTCTTGTGCGGACACTTTGTTGCATATTACCCATATTTGTGGCAGTGAAAACACTTTATCTTGTTTAGGTCCTTCTTCTTGCTATTGTTTTTGTTGGATGCAGGCTTGCCTTGGGCCTTCTTTCCCTTGCCTGCCAAGGAAAAAATTTCTTCCTCCTCATCCTTGGATGTTACTCCATCTTTGGTGTTCCTTCGAATTTCATATTACACCAAATCGAACCAAAGTCTCTCCCAATTTGGAAATTTTCCCCTTCCATTTGCAGATTCCTGGTAGTTGTGCTAGGATTTTGGAAGGCCTGGGAGAGTTAGGCTCACTAGCTTAGTTGATGGTACTTTTTCTCCTACTCCTCCAAGTTCATCTCGAACCTGAGTCAATCTTGAGAGGTAATGTGGAATAGTTTCATTTTTTTGTGACCGAATGTTTTTGAGCTTGTCCCTCAATGCCAATTTCCTGGCATCACTGTCATTTTCGAATAGCTCAGTGAGGGTCTTCCACATAGCATATGGAGTTTCTTTGCCATGTAAATTCGAGACTATGTGGTGTCTCACACCCTCTAGGATTATCCTCCTGACTTCTGTGATATCCGTCTTCCATTGGGCTAATTGTTGCACATCCGATGTTGTTGGTTTTGGAATGTCAATTTTGGTGTACTCCAACACTCCATTATCACCAAGTACAGCTTCCATCCTGTCTTTCCAAACTATGAAATTTGAGGTTCCCTCTAGGGCATACTGTAATCTCAACCTGTTGAAAGACATTTTCCCGCACTGAAGAAAATTGCTTCACTAAATCTGCAAATCAAAATCTCTGAGGGAGAAGATCTATTGATTGGTTTCTAATGTGATTTCAACTCTAATATTAATATAAATGTGCTGCCACTATTGAACTCGAACTTAAAATATGATATTACAAATTTCCTCTACTATTTTGCGGAATAGAAATCACAATTTCGAAACACATGCAATGACATGCAACCATAAAAACCACAAGAGAACAATGATTTATAGGGGAACCCAACTAGGGGAAATGCCTTCGATGCTTTTCAGTAATCAGATGAGAATGAGAAACTATTACTATGTCTTCCTTCGATCTTGAAGGACACCCTGCACTATAAACCTGCTCTCCTACTGACTGTCCTGCTCTGACCAACATTTATCCAATTCAAGGCTCCAACTAACCTCCTATTTCTTTGTGCAATCCTTTCCAGGAAATTAGCCCCTAAAAAATAGGATAATTCACTATTTTCTTGTGCAAATCCTAAAGGAATTGATCACCTACTTAATTTCCAAGCATGTACACTCAACTAGTATACAATTTATGATTAAAATGTGCCTTTTCCTCCACTCTAGCTAGGTAATTCAAATTCCATGCATGTTTGGGCTATTTTTGGTTGATTGACTAGTTTAACTGAGAGATCACTGAGTTAACAACAATTCTACTTCTCAACTAACTTTCAAGTGACTCAATTAGTAACTTGAGCTCAGTTAACTGAGTTCAACTGAAAATAGCTAAACTAGATTACTAAATTTTAGCAATCATCACGTGCACAACTCTACTCCAAACCTACAAACTCAAATTTGTTGATATAACTAGTAGACAAGGTCATGTCACACAATTTAACTACAATCCAAGTCATCCTGCTAATGTGGAAAATTAAATTACTAAATTTGAAAGGAACAATTAGCCTTTCTTACTACACTTTCTAACAAATAACTCCAGTGTTTCCACCCAAAAAAACACCAAAATAAATGACAAATTATATAATTATCCATTCTAAATCATAGTCAAACTATATTGATTTCATTTTCTCCTATAGTTTCCCTTATATATATCTTAAGCTAAACCATTGCCACATGATAAGATTTCTCCTTTGATAAGCATCTTTATAGTAGGTTCTCTTAGTGTAGAATAGACAATAATTAAGAAAATATTGTAATTCCTCCCCTCATTTATCATGGCTACCATAAATCTCCCAAACTTATATGAAATATGATTTAAATGCATTCTACTTTAAATCATATTGATCTTTATCCTTTGCTTGTGTAATATGTTATTTTAGATTTATCACCTTTTTTCCAATTTAACAAAAAAAAATAACTTAATAACCATCTTTAAAAAAAAAATTGAGAAATAAAAATACAATTTAGACTCAAACACAACCTAAACAAAAAAAACACATCTTAAACCTACTTATGTTAAGTAGGAAAGACCATCACTGCTTAATTCTCTCACACTTATATGTGTGCTATAGAACTGTATTATATATTGTACATAAAGGAAAGCGAAACGTACTCTTTACCATAAAGTAAAGGGAGAGAATAAAGGTATTACCACCACACATATCATCCAAACCAACTTGTGGCCATAGTTTATTTCTACATCACATGAATGTAGAAATATGTGAGGCAAGATTCATTGTATGTGGACTATTTGTGTCCATTATAGCCTTTCAAATTAATATATTTGATTATATGACATTATAATGTTTGTAATATTTTTTTATTATTCGGTGTGGTATGGATAAGATCGCCCAATTGTTTTCCAATTTTAGAACATTGAATTTAAAAGGTATATATAATGTTTTGGGAAAATGTTTTCCAAAATAGAGTTAGAAAAAGGAAACATAAGTGCACATATGGTCATAAGTGCACATATGGATATTAATAAAAAGTACAAAGAAATTGTTTGAGCAATAATATATTTCCAAAATAATATATGTCCAAAATGATGAGATAGGAAAAATGCACATCATTACATATTACAAATGCAAAAGGATGAGATAGGAAAATGTACATCATTACACATGTTCTTCTTATATATAGATATTAATAAAGGGTTTTTTATATATTCAAATTAGTAAATTCAGCCTCTTAACTATGAGGAGTGAGGAAAGTGGCTTTTAGATATAGATTTTGTTTCATCATTCTATTATATTTTAAGTAAAGCATATTATTATTTTAAAAAGTTTTATAATAATTCTACTTGGTAGGTGGAAGTAACAGAAGATTATCACTTTATAAAAAAGTTTACTTGGTGAGTCAGAATAGTAAAAATTCATTGTTTTTTTATAGGAATTGTTAAAAATAATTTTTTTTATTTAAATTTATTCTTGGTATACTAAGACAAAGATAAGAAGCACAATGAAATTCAAAAACATTAATAATAAGCAACGTTATAGCTAAAAATAGTATGTTTCCAACTCACTGGAACTATTTTTACCGAAAATTTTAGTTGCCAAATCAAAAGAAGTAGGGAAACTCTGTTGCCATATGTTAAAATATAAATGTGAAATAGGGAAATTAAATCCTTCAACCCAAATTTCAAGTGAAGTTGCAACATCTAAGGAGGAGGAAGACCACACTCCCATTAAGAGGAGGAGGACCACAAGCCTAGAAGTTGGGCTTAACCACAAAGGAGGAAGCCTTTCAAGAGATTCCTCGTCATCACTCAAAACCTTTAGGAGTTCCAAATTGAAAGTTATTTGGGAGGAGAAGGTGAGTTGCAAGAACCAATAACTCCCTTCTAAGATCAACTAGAAGAATAGAAGTTCCCGAGAATATAATAATAAGTTTTGAGAACATTTGATCTGGATTTAAACAGGAACGCAATAAATTACAGATATAAACATAAATAAAAAGATGAAATAGAAATAACACTTCATTTCATTAATATCAAATAATGAAATATGCTTACAAACAGAATGGAAATAAGACTAGCTCGAGCGATGGTAGCTTATCTCTGAGAAGAGATGTGGCAACTACATGCCTCTGAACTGCGTTACAATGAGGCTCAAGGGCCTTTTTATTATTGAACAATAAGAGAAAACCCTAAACAACCAAAACCCTAACCCGAGGAGATGTAACACCAAGAGTTTATGGGCCCTGTTGGGGTGAGTTGGACAACCAACTTCCCAGGGTCGCGACTTGGTCATATTATCTCTGTTTGACGTGCATGATAACCCGTTGGAAATATCTCTCTGAGGACTACGACGGAAAAGACGCTTTTATACAAGTGTTCATTGGTGGTAGATTTCCAAAAAAAACATCGTTTAGGGCCTCAAAATGGCTCCGGAAGTTTAGGACCCGAAAAAAACTGCTAAAAATAGTAAATTTTGCTACAATTAAAGAAACTGAAAAACTGAAAGAAACAATGGTGGGGTTCCAAGTGGAATTGGCACATGGCCACCAATATCCACCTGGATCATTCCTTCCCCCTTAGGAAGCAATGGTCCCCAATCCATTGAGTTCCTCCATGAGATGAGGAAACTTCTGCTGAACTTGGTCCCTAGTGAGACACTTGCCCTAGTGAAGGAGTTGGCCTGCTTTTACAACTCGATACAGTTGAATCTTCTGTTGGCGATTGTTCTTGATCTACGTGTCCATGATCTGATCAGTTGTGGCTTTCTCCATGCAATCTGGATTTAACTCTGTTGGTGTGAGTTGTTCTGTGATGTCTGATGTGTCTAGCAATGGTGGGAAGTATGATCGAAGGCGGTCTACATTGAACACTGGGTGTAAGGCAAGGAATGGGGGAATGTTGAGCTCAAATGCATTGTCTCCCACAACCTTGGTAATGGTGTAAGGACCATATCAGAGTAGTCTAAGTTTACGATAGGCTCCGATAAGGTGTTCCTTCTGCAAATGCAACCAGACTTTGTCGCCCACCTGAAACTTGTGTGGCACCCGATGTTGATCATGTCACTGTTTGTACTTGGCATTTGATTTCTCCATAATGTCATGGACCTGCTGGCGGATATGTTGGATTTGCTCAATGAAGTTGTTTGCCTTATCGGCTTCTGAGTGGACATAAACCGAATCTGCTTGAGTAGCTGCAAATGGTATGGCCACATCAATGGGACATAGTGGCTAGAATCCCAAGCCCCCCTGAAAAGTGTTGTGGTCAGTCAAGCTGTGGACAACTCGGTTATAGCTATGTTGGACATAGGGAAGGATCTCATCCCATGTGCGTGGATGCTTTGAGTTGTACATGCGCAGAATGTGTACAATCATCCTGTTGACGACCTCTATCTGGCCATCAGTTTGGGATGGAAAGTTGTGGACTCAGTGAGCTAGGTGTCCAGCATCGACCAGAGACTGGACCAAAATGTACTGAGGAACCTATTATCCTGATTTGAGATGATAGACTGTGGGATCCCAAAGTGTACCCACACTTGTTCAAAGAAGAGTTTAGCAATGGCTTCTGCTGTGATATTCTTCTTGCAGGCCACCAGAATGGCCATCTTCCATAAACTGTCGACAACAAAAAAAACACATTCGTTGCCATGCTTAGTAGAAGGAAGGCCCGACATGTAATCCATGGATATGGATTCCCAAGGTCGACTAGGGGTAGGCAGTGGAGTATAGAGGCCTTGCTTCTTGATGGTCGGTTTGGCAATGGCGCAAGCAGTGCAGGATCTGATGTACTTCCCGACATCCTGTCGAAGATTCGGCCAGTAGAAATACTTCTGCAGTACTGCCACTATTTTCTCGACCCCGAAATGCCCAGCGGCCCAACTGTAGTGCGCTTCCCAAATCATCTTGGCTCACTCGCTTGAAGGAACATAAAGGTGTCCCAGGTGGCATAGCAGGGCATCCTAGAGGTGAAAATCTGGAACTTGTTGACCCTCCAAGAGCATCTGGTATGTGTGGCTAAACTCTGGGTCGCTTTTGTAGAGAAGTGGCCAATCAAAAGTCTCGTGCCCATAAGAGTTGAGCACGGTGGTTAACGCCATGATCGATGGTCGACTAAGGTAGTCTGCAACATTATTGGTGCTACCCTTCATATACTTGATATTCAAATGGAACTGTTGCAGGTATGTGGACCACTTTTGATGGCGATCATTCTGCAACTTCCTTTGCGTCTGTATGAACTGTAGGGGTCAGTGGTCTGTGTGGATGATCGTTTCCTTCCCCAAAATGTAATGCTTCCATTGTCAGCAAACTTGCACAATGGAATACATCTCTTTGTCATAAGTGGGATACTTCTTGACTATGTCTAAAAGTGTCTCACTCTGCCACTGGATGCCCCTGTTGAGTAAGGACTGCCCCAATAGCATATTCAGAGGCATCTATCTCGATCTCAAATGGTTGTTGCAAGTCTGGTAAAGTGAGCACTGGTGCAGAGCAAAGGAAATGTTTCAACTCTACGAATGCCTTCTATTGAGATTCAGACCAAAAGAATTTTGCTTTCGCTCCTCCCTTAGTGACTTGACTCAAGGGCCAAGTGATATGAGAGAATCCCAACACGAACCTGCGGTAGAAATTGGCAAGACCCAGAAAGATATGGAGCTCTGTCAGAGTGGTTGGGGTTGGTCAATCCCGAATGACTTGGATCTTGGTTGGATCCACATGCACCCCTCGTTCATCAATAATGTATCCCAGATATTGAACCTGGGTCATGCCAAAAGTGCATTTCTCCAAATTGGCACACAGCTTGTGTTGCCGTAGTGTTTGGAGAACCTGTCGGATGTGGTGGAGGTGCTCTTCCCAACTCTGGCTGAAGATCAGGATGTCATCCAAGTATACCACTACAAATGAGTTGGTGAATGGCCGTAAGATGTCATCCATCAGCTTCATGAAGGTTTCATGAGCATTTTCCAACCCAAAAGGCATAACCAATCATTCAAAAAGGCCCTCCTTAGCTTTGAAGGCAGTATTCCATACATTGGAGGGTTCGATTGGTACCTGGTGATAGTCGGACTTCAAGTCTATCTTGTTGAAATATTTTTCCCCCTTCAATTGGTCCAGAAGTTCATCAATCCATGGGATCGGGTACCTATTCCGGACAATGATCTTGTTTAGTGCCCGATAGTCAATATAGATTCTCCAAGTCCCATCCTTCTTCTGTACCAACACGATCGGACTCCCACGTGGCAATGAACTTGGACGGATGTGACCTTTCTGCAACAGCTCCTGAATCTTCCTGTTGATTTCATCATTCTCTAGAATGGAGCGTCAATAGATTAGTCCATTGGGCAGCAGCGCACCTGGGGTCATATCGATGGAGTGCTTGACCTGACAGTGCAGAGGCACCCCTGTGGGGGAGGTGAAGATGTCCTCGTACTGCTCCATGACCTTGTCCATCTATTGTTGTCATGTGGAGGGGCCTTGTCTAGAGGTCGTGGCCACCGTCTTCTTCTTTCCCTGAGGGCGTATCATTGGAAAACAAATTTCCCAGTTTTGGATATGAGCTTACTGTATTGTTTTGCAGTAACTAAAGAGATGGCAGTAGGCGGTGCTACCTCCGGTATCTTGTACAACCTATCTCCCAAAGTAACAATAACAGCACGAGGCCTTGACTCATACGCAACATGTTGTTTCCATAAGTATGGTTGGCCTAATAATACATCACAAACATCAAGGAGAGAAACATCACATAATACTTCATCAGTGAAGGGCTTGATGTTGTAAGGAAGGTGGCACTGTTGGCTCACGCAAAGATCCCGTCCTTAGTGAAGCCACTCAATGGTGTATGGTTGTGCATGTGCTATGGTCGCTAAGCCCAGCCGCTTCACGACCTCTACTGAAATGAGGTTCTTTTGGTTCCCGCTGTCAATAATGAATTGTAGCAGGGAACCCTTTACCCACATATGGGAGTGGAAGAGACGCTCCTCCTCCTCTGGATCTTCGAGTTCCTCCTTCTGGATATTCGTGGTGGCAACGATGGCGTTGGGTTGTGAATCGATAATCTACTTCCCTTTGTCATTCCCATTGTCGGTTTTTGACTCAGAGTCATAACATGCATCTGATTCCAAAGCCTTTAGCTCAGCCACCAGTGACTACTTGGCCTGACACTCACTTGTGTTTGGAGTGGAGCTCTTATGGAACTCACACCACTTTCCCTGTCCTTCTTCAACTTCACAGCGTTGTTCTTTGCTTACAGAATTGGCGGGTTGTCTTGGACCGCCTCGCCTTGGCTTTGTCCTTTGTTCTGCAGTTTTGGAGCACCTTTCCCTTGCTTCGGATTCACAAATCCAAATTCTCACTTCTTCTGTTTAAACTTTTTCTCGATCTTGACCAAATATCGATATGTCGTGCCGAGCGAGGATATGTCCAGGAATTCCATCTCGTTCTAGATGTACATGTGTAGGCAGCCGAGGTACTTGAGAACCAAATGCTTCTCAGAATCCTTGATACCCAACTTTGTGCGAAGGGTATGAAAAACATTGGTAAACTCTGGCACATCTTGGTCCCTTCCATGTCGCAGTGTTGTCCACTTTATGTATTTATCCTCATAGCTCCTGATAGGGTAGTACTGCTCCTTGATGGCATCCCAGAACGAGTTCCAAGTGGATGTGGCTGAAAGCAATGAGTTTGTACTTTCATCCTTCTTCTCACAGTAGGTTTCCCATCAGTCCTTGACGTGGGGGGCTACTTTGAGAAGTGCAAAGGTGATATTTTCCCAACTGGAAAAATCATGAACGGAAAAATATCCTTCAAGCAGATTTAACCATTTATCTACAACGTCTGCAACTATCTGACCCTCAAATATGGGAATGTCAAAGTTAAATTGTACATTAAAGGGTTTGGCGCTTCCAGAGTAGCTGTCAGAAGTAGATGCATCACCCCTGGGTAGCCGCTAAAGGGTCTGGGCAAAGTTGTTCATCATCGTGTTCCTTTGTCGCTTGAGGGATTCCTCGAGCAAGATTTTGATAGGATCTCCTGCCCCCTCGTCTTTCTTTTCATCCACCATGGGAGGCCGTCGGGATTTGCGAGGCTGGTCTTATAAAGGTTCGACCAGTTCAAGCCCTAACTCCTTATATCCTAACCTCGTTGGGGACATGCAAAGAAAAACAGAGAAAGAGTAGACCGCTCTAATACCACTGATCTGGATTTAAACAGGAACGCAACAAATTACAGATATAACCATAAATACAAAGATGTAGTAGAAATAACACTTCATTTCATTAATATCAAACACTAAAATATGCTTACAAACATAATGGAAATAAGACTAGCTCGGGCGATGGTAGCTTATCTCTGAGAAAAGATGTGGCGGCTACATGCCTCTAAACTGCATTACAATGAGGCTCAAGGGCCTTTTTATTATTGAACAATAAGAGCAAACCCTAAACAACCAAAATCCTAACCCAAGGAGATGTAACACCAAGAGTTTATGGGCCCCGTTGGGGTGAGTTGGACAGCCAACTTCTTGGGGATCGCGACTTGGTCAAATTATCTTTGTTTGACGCGCATGATAACTCGTTGGAAAGATCTCTCTGAGGACTATGATGAAAAGGATGATTTTAGGCAGAAAAATTGTTGGCGATAGATTGCCCAAAAAATGTCGTTTAGGGCCTCAAAACGGCTCCAAAAGTTTAGGACCCAAAAAAATGCTAAAAATAGTAAACTGTTCTACAATTAAGAAACTGAAAAACTGAAAGAAACAATGATGGGGTCCAAGCGAAATTAGCAGGTGGCCAGCAATATCCACCTGAATCAACATCTAACTTAAATGACTAAAAACCACCAACAAAATCCACTTAATATATATTTTTAATGTATTCAACTTTCAAAAAATTATACATGAAAACCTAGAATTAAAAGAACCTAAAAAACCAAAACTGTGAAGAAATCCGTCTAACTCTAAGTTGTGAGAGTTTCTCGTATAGCTTTAATCATTATGTTATGTGTATGTTACACTCAATTTACTTCTTCTCTCAATGAGTACAACCATCTATTTTTAATTTAATATATAACTATTTAAATTATATAAAACAATTGAAACTCTTTTACTAATTAAGATTAAATGGCAACAAATGCATTATTAAATGTACACGTGTTTATAAAAGCTTCAATTTTGGGTTTAATTTTTTCCATTTTCACCGTAAAAGAAACTCTAAAACCAATGTTAAAAACAACCTTATCTTAACTTTAATTTCCATCATAAACTTTAGTATTATAGTAACTTTTAATATTATTTTATTTTACAAATTAATGCACTTTTAGCTACAATTAAAAGCATAATAATAGGTTTCTAATTACTATCTACATATCATTCAAAATAACAAAATACGTAAAAATAATGTGCAATTAATTTGAATGCATTTTAAATGACAATTTTATATTAAATTCTTAAAATATTTTAATAGTATAGTTTATATAACATTTTAGCCTATCTTATAAGAAACTTGGAAACTTGAAATTGAGAGTGGCAATATTATATATATATATATATATATATATAAACTTTCATTATATTATTAAAAAGGAGTTGAGTACAAAATTGATCTCTACATGCTTCTCTCTCATTCCAACCAGACTTTTTGAGATTGGGGACTGGAGGAAAATATAGACAATCGAGTTCATTCTTTATTTCTGATAGGCCTATTAGCCATGACATACATAAACAAAACAGAAGAGAAACCAGAGCAGGAGGCAACATATTAAGGAGGCGGGTTGGGAGGAATAACAGGAGGAGCAACAAAGTAGCCTACGTGTTCATGCATGTGGAAGTCTATATGCTCCACCCTCGCTTCCAGTCTACAAAGGTGGTCATTAGTGTGTCGATGTTGTCATCAAAGGCTGTCCAGATGGTCCAAAATTCCATTATGAACGTGTTAGATGTCGTTGATGTAGGCTACCAACTCGTTTCGTTCGTCGTATCTCTTCTCCCATAGGATGTCCATATTCACCTTAATGTTGTGTAGCTGAGCCGCAAAAGAATCCATGGTAGTTGCCACAATCACATGGCCCGGGGAGCGAGCAGGAGAGATAGTAGTTGCATCCTTCGTTTCCCTGCTAGCATAGGTGTCTGAAGATGAATGATTTCCCATATTCTTCTACTCTTCTTCATGGTTAATTTCTCTCCCCCGACGAGGATGGCCTCGTTGTCGCGGCATGGAGGTGAGCCAAGACTACCAAAAGGCAGGAGAGGTTGGGCAGCAGAGACCCTAGGGGCCGAGGTGGAACCACAAAGAAGGCATGCAGAAAGACCTTATCCTCGAATTGAAACACTAGTCAAACCACACAGACACAAGTAAACTAGTAAAGGACACCAAATTATCGTCCCAGAGCACGCCAAAGCAGAAGGTGCTCCACCGTATCCCCTTCCGGTCACGAGAAGCACCCCCACCTGTGAACCCATAAAATTCTCCCCACCATGTTGTTGTTGAGTTGGTTGACGAACCTCAGAGAGTACTGGAGAGCACTATCTCAAAGCGGACCACCCCAGTGTTGTGAGAGCCAAAAGGAATGGGTCCCCACCTAGTCTAAAGCCCAGGACAAACCGAAGTGCAGAGTTGGGCACTCCAGGGGCTTTGATGCAAATTACATAAGGAAATAGACTAAATTTGCAAGTGAGACCCCTCCCTCGTCGACAACACAAATTGTTCAATACTCGAACCAAGGTTCCAAACGGATATGCAAAGAACCTCTACCACCTCACTCGTGTCAGGATCCCAAGGGCAATCCCTAGCCAAGACTTCACATCTCCCCTGACTATCCCATTCTACAAATTCCTTGTGTGCCCACTGTCGTGACCTCGACAAGGCATTCAAGGATTGTGATCCAATTCCCTCTACAGCCTCACACTTCATCGCCCAGAGCAAATAATTGTTCGAATTCTTGTGCAGCCTGGAGTATTTATCGTTGTTGCATCCGAAATGGGCGTCCGCCTGAACGCAATTAGAGTTGACCCGGCTCATCATTATTCGAATAAAGGAGTGCGTGGAGGCCAAACAAGCTCCATACGCAGCCCATCTGCCAAGTGTTGGGTCGATTGGACACCCCCATCAAGGAGGCAATATTATATATTAAAAATATATAAAATATATATATTTTTTAAATTAATATTATTTCAAATAAATTGGAGGCTAATCTATGAAAATTCTACTCTCCCAGTGCTTGTTCATATTGTGTGCTAGAATTATTATATAATATTTATATTATAATATATTAAATTTTAATTTCAATATTAATAAATATTAATTTCAAATTATATTAAAATATACAATTAAAATCTTATAGTTTTTGAATAATTATAATATTTCACTAATTTAATTTGTGTTGATAATGATGTGAACATATCTAACAATTTATTGAAATTTTAATATCCATAAATCTATTTTTAAGGTCACAGCCAAGCCAAACACCAAATTGGTGTATGAGACCCCCTTGTTTGTGGGACAAGGGACCCACCTCCGCGCAGCGATTTGACTGCTAAGTCTACGAAGGCATACATACTCTACCACCCTCTGGTTTTGAACCTGTGACCTCTTAGGAGGAAACACATGCTCTTAACCATTAGGCCCACTCAAGCTATATATTCATCTAAAAAAAATAAAAACAAAATACATATATAAAATTTTAATATTTTTTGTAAAATCAAACTTTGCATATATAATCTTCTAATACTTTATAAATTTGAAATATTGTTCCGGTTTGGATAAATTTATTAGAGTTTCATATGGATATCCATAACAATTAGAAGTTTCATCCAAATTAAAAGAAACTTGAAAATGGGAATGGCAATACTATAATTAAAATTATTAAAAAAAAAAACAAAAACAAAAAAACATAAACATAAACATTTTAGATTAATATTATTTCAAACAAGTTTATGGGGTGTAACTCAATTAGTGATCACCTTGTTATGAAGTAATATGTAAAGCATGAAATTCAAAATTCAAATCCCTATGGGTTAGACCGACAAAAGAAGAAATATGTTATTTCAAACAAATTAGAGACTAATCTATGAAAGTTCTACTCCTCCTATGTGTTGTTACTATGTGTTCATAGTGTGTGCTAGAATTAGTGTATAATATATTAAAAATTTTATTCAATATTAATAAGTATTAATTTCAAATTATATTAAAATATACAATTAAAATTTTATATTTCTCTAATAACTATAATATTTCAGTAATTCAATTTATGTTAATAATAATATGACCATATTAACAAAATATTGAAATTTTAATATCTATAAATATTTATTTAGAAATAAAAATTAAATACATGTATAAAATTTTAATATTTTTGTGAAATTAAACTTTACATATACAATCTTCTAATATTTTAAAATTTTCAAACATATATGCACTGAAAGTTATTCATATCCACAATTATAAAGTGTGTATTATTAAAAAAAATATTTAAATCATTTTTTAAATAAGATGTACTTGTAGTTTAATCTTTATTTTACAGTGCTATTTTGAATCAATATAGTAAAAGTATTTGTAATAAAGTATTTTGCATTTCAATTAAATAGCACTAAAAATTGGTATTTATTGATACTAAAATTAGAATTTAATTTAAAGATTTCTATGTAGGAAACTCATTCCCAAATTCCCATTTCCTTCAAGTTGAAGCTCCCAAAAAGCTCTCAAGTTCCAAAAATAATTTTTAGCAACCTAGACATGTTTGGTTCCCAACCCTACGCTCCTAGAAATGTGGGAATGAAAGGAATGATTTTAGTAAATGTTGGGAATGTTTCCCTTACAATTATGGTTTTAAGTATCTCCCAAATGACAACCCATGCATTAAAGATTGATCCCACATGGGAAATGATAGATGAGGGAGATCATGTAGGGATATGATGGCCCACTTTTGTGAAAGCAAGCTAGGTACTTGTGGTGTCAAGTAAGCAACTCCTACAATAATTTCCTTAGCATCATGATTGGTGATGGTTTAATGATTTCCCCAAGGTTTTCATGTCTTATAACTAACCCAACATAAAAGCACAACAGAATGGTTGAGGTAGTAGAGAATTCAATGAATTTAGGTGGGTTAGAGATTCATCCTAATTCCTAGCATTGGTGGAGGAAGGTAACATCTCCACTCCTACTCTCATGCTAGTTTTTTATCTTTTTTATATAGGTTGTCCGAGCTTTCAAGTCCTCCTGAGGTTTTTTTCTTAGCTAGCTTCTCTACTTGTAGTTTTTCTAAGTGTTCAGTTTGTGACGGGGTAACATGCATTCCAATTTTAGGATGGTTTTTATCATTAGGGATATCCAATTAAAGGTGTATCAGGTATCCAATGAGTTAACTAAGGGGAGGTTGTTTTTCTTATTTATGGTATTGATGAGATTCAAGCGAAGGGACATATAGTTGCATATTTAAATGTAAAGTGTAGATCAAGTCTAGAACTATAACGCACTTTGAATGTAGAACATAGGTGAGACTACTGCAAATTGATTCCAAACACCAAAACTCTAGAGGCCACATCCCACTTAATAAAGAAGATATTAAGTGAAGCTACATCGATAGAGAAACATCTGAGAGATATACGTGATTGAAGAGATGTTGGATCTTGGATACATCTAGTGTGGGACCTACATCCGACTTGCAAAGTCATCTGACCGACAACATATTCGGCCCTCAACCAAACATGCACACATGGTAATGAGCTGGATCCCCTAATGGGTAGATCGAGCTAGAGTTAATTGTTATAGACCTCGCAATATAGCCATTCAATTGTGTCAGATTGGATGGATATATCCAGACTCCAGATATTTGGTTCTAATCTAATTTGGCCTCTGTCAGGGTATTCTATTGGGGGTTTAGATAGATCCTGGATATAAACGAGAAGGGATTGGAAAAGTCTTATTATTGAAATGGATGTGATTAGATCCAATACGTGGGCCCATAACCCATAGGAAATCAATTTTGTTGGACCCCCAAATTAGTCACTATTAGGTGGTATTAGAGAAGGGAAAATAATTCCTGTGTGTTGAGACAATTCTAGAGTTGTAATTGTGGGTAGAATTATCAAGAGAGTGAGAGAGTGCAGAAGCCTAGAGAAAGGAGAGAGCAAAAGTTTGTAGAGGAGAGAACCTAGAATACCAGAAGTGCAATCTTTGGAGAAACATTGATGAAGTATTGGGTAGCAGGTGTAGAGGATTTCTATAGAGAGAGACTATTTGCAGCTCATTATTAAGCATGAGGAGAAGCTCAGTGATACATGATGAGAAAGAAGAATACAAGTTGAAGATGAGTGAAGATGAATGTTTATGAATATAATGGGGATCCAATATGATTGCTAGGGTTTACTCTGTTTGTTGCGTTGCTAAATATGTCACCATCAAGATTTTGCTCGTCCTTGGTGTTCTTATCGAACAATATATCAGGGAGGTTATGGTCTGTAATATGTTTGGGCCTGGTCACAAATGCTTTGGGGTTATCCCAATGGGGATTTAACTAGTTACTTGCGGTTAGATGCAAAAGGAAAACGCAAACAGTTGGGGTTTGGGTCCTACAGATGTCTCATCTATCAGCGCCTCTCCTATGAATGATTTTTGTCTCTAAAACTATGTCATGTGACCATACATTTGTCTTGAAGCCATTTACTCAGTAATGGTGCGGCCACGACAAGAGAGGTTGTTAGGTTTCGTGACATTTTTCTCCCCTACAATTTTTTTTCTTTTTTTCAATACTATGTTTTGAATATATGGCATATTATGGTGTTGGGTGGAATATATGCATTTTTTTGTTTCCCCTCCTCATTTTCCATTCATTGTCTTGGATGAAGAAAAGAAAGAGACTAAAATGAATACTTTTCAAATTTTCTTAAAAAATCTAAAAGGAAAAACCTCTCTCTTTTGGATTAGGGAATATAATCGGGTGGAAAACTTAAAACAAAGTATACAAAGCAGCTTGGGAATCCCATCATCTTCTCAATGTCTAATTTTTGAAGGTAAACTCCTACCAAACTCCTTTTAGATAAAGGAATATTGCATCCATAGGAATTCCACTGTCATATTGAATATAAGGTTGCGAGGTGGAACTTTAGGCCCCAAAAACCCCAATGGTTTTGTCTCTTTTAAGGATGCAGTGAAGAACTTATATGCTTCAAAATATTCTTGGCCCTTACATTATTGAGCAAAGGGAACAAGAATCAATCATGGAAGTTAACATTTCAAAGGTAAATTCTCTCCTTGAATCTCTATAAACAAAGGCTTTCATCTGCAGATTTATTGGCTTTTGGAAAAAATTTGATGTTGTACACCAGTGGTTTTTTTCCACTTGGACACCAAATTGTGACATATATTTATGTTCAAAATGTTTTTTTATCATTCAGTTCTATACAAACAAAGACATAGAATATGTTTCTAATGAAGGGCCTTGGTTTTGGAGTAGACCAGGGCTCTTCATTACCCCATGGTTTATAGAATTCGATGATACAAATATGGTCGTTACAACTACGCCAGTTTGGGTGAGATACCCAAATATCCCTCTACCTTTTTAGCACCATAAGGTCTTGGAGGATATTGGGATTTCTTTGGAAAATTTCAAGAAGATGGATCTAGATAAAACATAAAAAGGTATATTCTCCTTTACCAAAATCTATGTTGAGATAGAATTTATTAAAGATCTTCCTGGCCACATCAAATTGAACCAATAAAATTTAAAATGAACCCAAGTATTAGATTATGAGAACACGATTTTTGGATGTAGATCATGATTTCAAACATCACACATATAGAACACATGTCCCCAGGTAAAAAAGAGTCCAAGAAAGGAAAAAAGGTCAGTGCATAAGCCAAAGGGTTGACAAGTAACGAATATGCACCTCTCGCAATGTGAAGAAGAATAAATTATGGATAACCAACCATTCCATGTGGAAGTGGATGCTCACGCACATCAAGGTAACCATGTAGAAAGAGGTTTTGAGGATAGGTCTGAAGTTGTTTCCCACATTCAGATGAGCACTAACATAGATGATATACAGGTTTATGAGGAGATGAGGGGCACTAAATGAACACACATACCAGAGAATTTGGATTCCAACAAAAATCCCACATCATCGTCTTTGGGTCATGATCTGGCTTTGGTCCTTATTGATCCAAACTTGGAAGGATGGCAGAAAGTGCAAAAAAAGAAAGGAAAAAGAAGTTAAATGTTTCTTTTCACATTTAACTTTGAATGCTGTATATTATTTTCTTATTTTCTGAGTTGTCTTCATTCATGTTTTTTCTTTCCATCATGAAGCATTATTTCCTGAGTGTTCTGCATATACACAATGTAATTTTGTTCTCCCTTTTCGATGAATAAAATTACAAGTGCCTTTTTCTCCGGAAAAAATATGAATATTTATGAGAATTTTGGTAACAATTTTATTAATTTTAAATAAAAGGATTTGATTCTATATATTTGATAAATTGTTTTGTATTTAATTTTATCTTTAATTTCTTAAATTGATATTTTGTTAGACTAAATTATTAGTTGCATTATGTTTTTCTTAACATTTTTTTAATATTAGCTTATTTAATAGTTGATATGTTGTTTCAGTAGATACTCCAACTTTAGATTGTTTATCTTACTAGGGATTTTTAACCAACTAATCACTCTTGGTTGTGTTTCTATTTAGTTTCTTACATGTAGTTGATTGCAAGGTTTGGTTCAAAGTCATATAGGTTATTTTTCATCCACCAAAAGACACTAATTTATATAGAATTTTTTTTTTCATCTCAATGTTTCACATATTTATTGATTACATCATGGTTCATACAATAGTTCCTTCAATATTGACATGCCTTGCACATTTTTTCCCATACAAAATCCACGCATCATCTTTGTATAACCAATGTATAGCCTCATTGTGCCATTGAGTGAGCCTTCTATTCTAATAGTCAGACTCATTATGCCATTGAGCGAGTCTTCCATTTTAATAGCCACATGACTACTGAAAGTTGTACCATTATCAGAGTACTTGCATGACACTCTCTAAATTTTAATGTTGAGTATTGTTTAGCTTCTTTTAAAATTAAACAAGTGTAATATGCAAAGTTGTTGATTAGTACTTGTCTTTCTTTTTTCAGTCAAAAAAGGTTCTATTATATGATCAGGAAAATACAAGAAACAAAATGATTTTCAACGGCTCTCCCAGTTTCACTTCGACCGGATTTGTTAGCGAGGAGAGCTGGAATATCTTGCATAATATTTTTCCAGTGGACCTTTATATTTGAAGGGCTAAACAACCATACATGCCAAATGAGACAAAATAAGTAGAAATCATGTGGATAGCATATCAAGGTGGTGCCTGAGCAGGGAATATGGACGGTGCTACCATTGGGCCATGTCGCTCATGCATATGGAAATCGATGTGTTCCATTCTGGCCTCAAGTTCATGCAGGCGGCCATTAGTTCGTCATTGGCTCCTGCGTATATTGACCAGTTTCCCCAGAATATATATCTAGCTATATTGAATATCATTCATATATGGCACTAACTCATTATGTTCCTCATATCTATTCTCTCCAAGAATCTCTAGGTTGGTTTGGATTCCCCTCAATTGTCTAGCTAGTCATTCCAAGGTGACTAGTAAGTCCACATGACCTGAAGCACAGCCCAAGTTCTGGGAAACTTCGCCCTTTCTCTTTATGCTCACAGAGTCTTCCTCGATGGATGAACTTTTTCTGTAGGCTCTTGCCGCAACCTACCCATGTTGGTCGCCACGTCTACGAGGTCGTCCCCGTTACCGGGGCATACCTGCGACAAAACTATAACTCAAACCTGGACCACAACTCAATCACCAACACCCTCAAAGACACCCACCCAAGGGACTTAGAACCGACACCAATAAACCAACCTAGAAGCAAATGAAACAAACTCTAATGCTTGACAAACCTTGCAAGGATCAGGGTTGGCGAAATTCTTGGCCAAACTCAGGCAGTGCTTCCAAGCAGCGCGAGGGCCTTTTGGATTTAATTCAATTCCCCACCCTAACCGAATCTCCCAGATAGACACCACTTTGTAACAAGCTTGGCGCCTAATAGACATTCCACATGCAGAAATACAACATATAGAATTTAACATCTCTCGGGCGATGCTAGACTGAAGGCACCACTCGACATTATATAACACGATGAGAATGGAACTAGGAGAAACATAGACTTTACCAACCCGAAACAGTAAGTGACGAAACAAAAAACACTACCTGGAGGGAATTGAGAGAAACTTTACGATACTCGAGCACCAAAAGTCGTACCTTAACAAGAGAACTCAATACCCAAAGCACGAAAGCCCCCACAAAAAAAAGTGGGTTCCTATCACCTTAGACACAAATGACCCATGTCGAAATCACAAACTAGAAAAAGGAATACTTGAATGTCAGTGAGTGGATTCCAGGATAGAAGTCAACAACGCTTGCAAAAGTCATCGTTGGTGGTTTCAATTCCTAGACAAATAGGGGGACCTCCAGGATAGGAAGGTTGCGCGCCTAGATCCCAAATGAATGCCTGAGAGATGCCCGGTAATGAAACTCCCAAAAAAAGCCTCCTTGAAAGCCACTGCAAAGTCTTGCCTCCCTATTCCTTCTATTCATCTCCCAATTCACATAACCATTCCAAATTCGCTTGAGGAGAGCAATCAGAATACCCAATGCCTCTAGAGGCTTCATTGTCCAGACACAACATTAATTAATATTGTTTATGGCTGAGAGCATGTCTGACATGTGGTAGATGGGGGAGACCCCAAGGCCACTTGAACTGTTGTTCGCTTACTCCCATCAGGGGACTTAGTACATGTCTCTTATGCAAAAAGTAATTGATAATTTAAAATTATATATATATATAGAGAGAGAGAGAGAGAGAGATGTGAATTAAACATACTTTAATATAATTTCAAATTAATATAATATTAAAAACTAATATACAAATTTAACATAATAAGAGCTTCTTCATAAAACTAAAATAAAATATTTATAAAAGTATTTTGATTTTGAAATGAGTTATGGTTTTTGGCAACTCGTATTGATAAGCCATGGTATTGGCTTATGATATGGTAACAAAAAATATTTACAAGTTAATAATATCCATGGTGAAATGAGGGTAAATATCCATCATTAAGAATCTCGTTATATTGTAAGTATTAAGTTTTAAATTTAAAAATGTTATGAAGTTATATTAAACAAAAAAAAATATAAATATTTTGATTTTGAAATGAGTTATGATTTTTGAGCATGTATTGATAAGTCATAGTATTGGCCCATGGTATTGTAAAAGAGCCTAAATTATTATGACACTTGGAATAGAAACTTTTTTAGATTTTTTATTTTTTAATATAATGTTTATATATTTAAAACCACATAAAATAGTGATCAACTAATTAGAAAAACACAATTTACATTTTAAAAAATTAAAAATAAATTTTCAATTTTCAAAATATTCTAAGCTTTAATAAACTTTATAGAATCTGTTTAAAATTTTGAAAACTAATTTAAAGTCAAAACTTTTTTACCAAAATATCAAACAATATAACTTGCTTTGACAGATATAATAAGCTAAATTCAAAATTTATTTTTTTTTGGAAATTATTGATTAAACTAGCACATAAAAATTTCAAAAATATGTTATAGGTAATAATTACAAAACTCAATATTTTTATGATCTTTAATTTAATTTTTTATTCACCTACACATAGAAAATTGTTTCAATACTTATTAATTATATTATTAATCACAATAACACACAAAACTAAGGGCCTAAATTGTTTTTCAAATGAAGTATATGTTCAACTTGTGCTCACAAGTGATCATGGTGGATGATAAATAATTGAAACTATAAAATACTCCTTTGGCATGTGTGAACCATTAAGTGTATATTACATTTAGATGTTGCTAAAAAAAAATTAAGGAATTTAACTATCTAAAGATCAAACTCATCACTTTTGGCTCTTTCCTTCCTTATCATTGTGTTTCAGCGTATTCCATTTAAATCATTTACAACAACATTAGTCATTTCTACTATCATTCACTTTTATATAAAAGCACCTAAATACTCAAAAACAATCTTTTATCATTATCATTCATTTTTATTGTCATTTCAAACCATCTATTATCATTATCATTCATTTTTATTGTCATTTCAAAGCATGTTTTCATCTTGTTTTCATAAATAATTTTGGTGAATTAGAAATTAATAAAAATTTGGAATATTTCACACACACCATAATCAAATATACATCAGTTTATGATGCCCAGTTTAACCCTTTAACCATAAATCAATGTTATCTAACTTACTAACTTAAATTCCTCCATCAAGGTCACAATATAATTTATGGTTTAAGTTATTATTATGGGGATATGTATCAAAATAACTCTTTATAATTGTTTCCCATATAAAACAAGTTCCCTAGTTGTTTTACTAGGGAACGTAAATCCCTCTCTAATAGATGTAGCAAAATCTAATATAAGGGACATATTTTCATTTTAGTGTTAATGCTAAGGTTGGTCTCAGTTAGTAGTTGACAAAGTCACCTAACTCTTTTAAGATTCATTTTAACTTTTTACTTTTAGAGACCAATACATCTGTGTTAATGATCTATAAAGATAAATCTTAGTAGCAAAATCTAGGTTTTTTATTGGGTGGTTTTCATGGGATCGAAAAAACACCCAAGTTATATACTTCTTGTCATTTTATACTTTTGCTAAGAGACCTCCACTATAGTTATTTATACCATACATTTACATGTCATATTTTATGGTTTCACTTGCATTTATTTGGAAAAACAAGATATTCCAAAGAGGAAGAACGCCTTAAGAAAACAGTCACACGGCCAAATCAAAGATCTCACACCAGTATTTTTACATAGTTAAAACCCTCTAATAGGGAAAGAATTCATGGCCCCAACCAATGTGGCCACATGAGACAATTTTATCAATGCAAAAGAAAAATTATACATAAGAAAGTTTATCAGCATCGATCATTAGCAATCACCCTCCATTCTCTTTAAATAGATATCATCGACTAATCAGTCATTAAGCTATGGATCAATAACTAATAGTATCGAGGAGAATATAAATCGTCAGATCACTCTATGTCTAGAACATATTGTGACCTCCAAATTAAAATGCAACTAATGCATACTAAAGAAACATACTTTTTCCTAAATCTCAATTAAGGCCAAGTTGATCGTAAGTAACTCCTATGATTCTAATTATCTTAACATCCCCCTGTTAAAACAACTTGGGATAGAATTGAAGGATTTACAAAGGTGAAAAATAGAATAAGGAAGGAAACATTAGAGCCTACCACCTGTTACAAATTTTGAGCTTCTAACACAGATCGAAGTTTGGAAAACTTTTCTTCTGTAAGAGACTTTGTGAAAATGTCAGCAACTTGATCATTTGTTAGGAAAAAGAGCACTTCAAGAATACAATCCTAAATAGACTTCCTAATGAAGTGAAATTTTTTATATGGATTTATGAAGGGAATGAAATGAAATATAGATTTATAACAAAACATAGAGATACAATAAAACATGACTTCCATTAATAAATGGGATGTGTTGAAACTATAAATAATTAATAATGAAATAAACTCACTCGAATGGTAGTAGCTTATCTATGAGAAGAGATGTGATGGTTATGCACATTCACTAGAGCACCTTAAAATGAGGCCAAAAGGAACTTTTTAATATAAAGCAGCAATGAGGAAACCACAATCATCCAAAAGCCTAATCCTACGAGATGAAGTGCCAAAATATTTGTGGCCCTTATGGGGTTAGTTGGTACGTCAAGGTCCCTGAGTCATAACCTTTGCATATGATCTACGTCTGGCACACTCGGTAGCCCATTGGAAAGGTCTAGCCAAGAAGTACATATTTCGATAAGGCCTAATAAGGAGCCTATGAATGTCACCTAGGCCCTTGCCATGTCAAAAAAATCGTCATTTAGGGCTTCTAAAATGGCCTCAGAAGTTCAAGACCCAAAAAACTATAGAAAAACTACCAAGATGGAGAATTGTGCTTTGAGCTAGTGGAATCGATGGGTGGCTACCGATATCCACCTAGATCATTCCTCCCCCATTATGAATCAATTATGTTAAATGCCCCCATGAGATGGGTAAATTTCTATTGAAATTGTTCATGGGTGACCTACTTTCCTTAGTGTAGGAGTTGCACTACGTTAATAACCCAATAAAGTTAGATCATATGTTGGTGAGTACCCTTAACCTGTGTGTCCACGATCTAATCAATCATTTATTTTTCTATCTAATCAAGGTTGAGTTCTATCGGTGTCAACTTCTCTTCTATCTCTGATGTGTCCAATAATGGTGGGAAGTACGACTAAAGGAGGCCCACATTGTACACTAGGCGTAAACCAAGTAAAGGGCAAATAATTAACTCAAAAGTATTGCACCCATAGCCTTGGTGATGTTGTGAGGTCCATAGAAAAGTGGATGAAGCTTTTCATGGGTTCCTATAAGGCACTCTTCTTGGAAATGAAACCAAACCTTGTCTCCCACTTAAAATTTGTGTGGCACCCAGTGTTGATCATGGTGTTGGTTGTACTTAGTATTGGATTTTTGTAAATTATCATGGACCTGTTGACGAATATTCTAAATTCGTTCAATGACTTTGGTGGCTTTTTCAGCCTCAAAGTGAGCATGGGAATATTCTACCTTTGTGGATGCAAGTGGTAGAGCTACATCAATAGGACCAAATGGTTGAAATCCCAAACCCGCCTGAAAAGAGTTGTGGTAGGTTAGGCTATGGAGGGCGCTATTGTAGTTGTGCTAAACATAGTGAAGATTGTCATCCCATGTGCATGGATTCTTGAATTTGTACATGCATAAGATATGAATGATCATCCTATTAACTACCTCTATCATTCCATCAATTTAGAGGTGGAAGGAAATGGATTTGGTCATCTTGGTGTCCAATAGTGACAAGAGACTCAACCAAAATGTGCTTAAAATGAATAATTTTTTCGTCATGAGTTATTCAAAAAAGCTCATTATTTCAAATTAATTGCTTTTTTGAATATTGATTATTAATTATTCACTTAGTAAATGAATTATTAGTAATTATATATATTTTAAAAAATGATTTTTTTAGATGTTAAAAAATGATTTTTATACTTTCTTCTTTCTTTTCTTTTTTTTTATTATTTTTTTTAACTAATAAAAGAAATTTAAAAACCTTGTTATAAACTAGAGTTTCCTATTTTGATATGAGGCCTTTTTCACTCTTTAAAGATTAAAAAAACATCATAAATAAATTGAAAACTAATATTTTTAAATAATGGTTAATGTAATAGGTACAAACAACGTTTCATTTCAAATGAATTTACAACCATTTAAAAAAAATATATCATTTAAAAAAACAACCCATCCCCTAAAATTTAAAAATTAACAATCTAAATTTTAAAAAAACACATAGCCACACACCTTTCCCTTAACCCCTCTTACTTCCCCTTCCTCATTTCCCTCCCCTTCTATGTGTTCTTCAACCTCATATCCGTACATCCCTCTGTATCGTCCTTAACCATCTCCTATTATTTTTAGGAGGACTTGTATAACACAGTGATAGATTTGTATTTCAAACCAAGAACTTGGTTTATGAATAAAACAAAAGGATTTGAGGAAAATGGTAGTTGATTTGGTTTTATTAATATCCCTCATGTAAAGATGGAATGAAACCATGGGATAATTATTCAGCTTATTATATTAAGATGGTGAGATTTTTAGGGGTGGTAGGAGCTAAAGGGTGATCTATACCTTTTTTTTGTTGTCTAGAATTCGCCACAAACAACCAAGCAAAAGCCTACATGCTTTTGCAAGGTCTCTCTCTGGCTACAAAGAGAAACATTCAAGATCTCATTATTATTGGTGACTGTAGCATTCTTTTGTGCCACTTCATTAATGGCTCTCTACCGCCTGACATCAAACTCCAAGCTACTGTAAAAAGGATCTATCATATGCTAGGAAGCATTTTCTCCGAATAATCTATTCATGACCACATGCACAACAACAAGAAGGCAGACCTCCTAGCAAATGAGGGGGTCCACCTAGCAAAATGAAACCTTAAAGTGGATAGGCTTATAAGTTTAACCCTAGTTCCTTAAGCTTACTAGCAAACCTTGTTTTGTAAGTGTCAGTTTTTAGTTGGTTTATTTTAGAGGATCTACAAGCTAACATTTTTAGAACATTGTAATGCACGTGTGCCTACTCCAAGGCATATTTTTGGATCACAATTTAGAATTGTGTTGCCTACTACAATGTTGATTAGTCTGAACTAATAGGAAATACATATAAAGGTTGTACAGTTATGCCCCCGATCACATATTTTATGAAATATAAATATATTTTTAGTTTGGGTTTAACAAGAAAAAAAAAGATGGTGAATTTTTTTACCCATGCACGCATAAGTGGATCAAATCCCACCCCCATGTCCTCCTTTTATAAAATCCCAAAGGGGTTGGATCCAATGTTGGAAAGCGATGATTTTTCACCATTGGGCAAGGTTCAATTCCCATGAGGGTTTCCTTGGAGCTATGGGGACACCCTGAGGTAGTCGTTGAATATCTGGTTACCCATAAAGAGACCATATTAAATAGTTTCATGACTTGTGCACACATAAGTGGATCAAATCCCACCCTCATGTCCTCCTTTTTTAAAGTCACTGGATCTTAGCTCAAGTGTTTTGGCAAACATTATAATTCCCCAGACATGTGGGTTTAAGTCTTTGGAGAAATGTTGTAACTAGCCCATTTGTGGCATTTATGAAATAGTTGTATCTAGTGTAATAGTGACAATTGATCTTTCGAATAAAAAATAAAGAAATATGGCTAATTTCTTGAAGTGCAAACTTTTTTTCCAAGTTTTACATTTTAAAAAGATGTTTTCAACTAGAGGATTTAATAATCTATCATGAGTCTAGAGGGATCAAATCCTTTGAAGTGCAGACTTTTTTCCTATATTTTACATTTTAAAAAGAGGTTTCTACCTAGAGGGATTTAATCTCTATCCACTCATTGTAGATCCGAAGTTAAAATGGATTTACAATGGTTCTTTATGTGTGTGTGCACGCACGCTTTCATAGCATGCAAACTCCATATTGAGAATGTCAAAAATTGAGTAATATTTAATTGAAATGTTTTAATGGTAAGAACTTTTTACTTGCAAACATTTTATATATATAGTATTTGCATATTTGTTTGTTATTAATATATTTTTTTAAATACCATGCATTCACTTATAGGTCTCCCTCATATTGGAATGTAAAAAGCACTTTTTAGTGTAATAAGATATTTATTATTTTCAATTGCTCTTTTCATATAATCATAATTAATATTGAGATATTTTACTTGACGTTGAAATATTTTATCTATGGCCCATATTAAATATTTTTTGTTATTAATAAATTTTTAAATTTTAGACATAATTCCATATTAAAGTGAAGTACACAAAAGCACTTATTGTACATATATAAACACAGTTGATATTGAAACATATTTTTTCTTAAATATTTTATTTATTACTAATATAGAGATATTTTTTCGGTTAGTAATATATAATTTTAAATGGTAGGCATCATCGCCATCTTAAATAGTGAACAAATTAACATCTCTCTTATACTGGGATGTAAAAAGTACATATCATTAACAATTTTTTTAGTTTCGCCTATTCTCTCTCTGTATAAAGTTCAAATAAATTTTACTTAAGGTGGACATCGAAATATTTTATTTATGACTAACATTGATATTATTTCTTCTCTCATTTAATAGACAAGTTGGCTCTGCCCTAGGCTCAGACTGGTTATGAAAAAATGAAAATACATTGAAATAATTTTTTACTATTAATATCTTTTTCAAATGCCATTTGTAACCTCCATGTTCAACATGGAAGGAATTACACATCTCCCACATATTAGGCTATAGAAAGCACCTTTTTGTTCAATGATGTTTACATTCTTATCCATGTAACACCTTTTAACATAACTCATTTTTTTTTTGGCATATGCCACAATACTATCAATGATAAAGGAAAACATGCCTATAATTGGTCAAAAGTAGTAAAGATTCTCATGAACTTAGCATAAGAATGAGTGATATCTAGAGTTAATCTATATTTTTATGAGTTTATAAATAGATTATAAATATAACAAGATGTAGGAATTGAGTCTGTAAAACTAGCTTGATTGTGAGAAGATTTGAAGAAGAGTCCCATGTGGGATATGATTCCCCTATAGCTTAACCTAATAGAACATATAATTCTCCTATTAATTAACATGAGAGAAAAGTGAATAAAAATAGAGAACTTAGTCTTTAGCTACAAACTTTGAATCCACATACATGAATAATGGGTTGGCATCAACAAGAGTCTTAAAGATTAAGATCTATTCTTTGTGTTTTTTCTCCTTCCCTTATCCCACTACCTCCATGCCCCATGAAACATTTACTAATGCTTCATATTTTTCACCTAGAAATTGAAGTGTTCATAAAGACTTTTTATAGAAATCCCATCTCTTCAAGAACCTGAGCAAAAATGGACTTATTTTTGCAATAGGAAAGCTCTTTCCGTAGCTACCAATTTTGTTGAGTTTCTTGTTTTTGTCCCCAGAGGCCTTGTAAAGACTTTGAGAATGAGACTTGAGGCATATCTAAAAACTCCGCCTATTCCTAAGGGGTTACGCTTTTGTTTTAAATTCCCATCAAAATTAAGATTTATGACGGTCAGGGCGTTGAAGTCCATATTTTCAAAGGTTTACCTTGAGGTGGGGTGGGTGTAGGGGTAGGAGGGGGAGGGGGTGTGGTTGATGTGCGTGGGAGGTGGGGGTGTTGGGAGGAGGGAGGGGGAGCATGGGGGTGATGGGAGGTATTAATTTTCTTAGACATATTCCTTACTTTGATGCCCTAGAGGTGGATAATTATTAGATATGTATCTAAGTCTCTATAATACCATGTCTTATTTTATCTAATTGCCTAAAAGTCACCACATATCTATACCACACGAAATCTACCCAATTACACTAGTTGAATAAGTGCTATGTTGTTCATGCCTCTTGTTATCACAAGAAACAAAGAGAAATACCCTCGAAATGTGTTCATAGTTGTTTAACCCACATTAAGACTTTGCTTGTGGTAAGCAACTAGAGAAAGGTGGAGACTTTTGATCAAGTACCTAGATTCCAAACATGCTTCCATAATTTAAATTTAACTGATGAGGTGTTCCCTACTTCCATTATGTTGAAATATTGTATTGAGAAGGTAACCCCTTCTATCTGTCCTATCGCAACATATCATGCATGTCCTTAACTTTGATATTTCTCTTCTTCAATTCTATTTTGGGTAGCTCTACTTGCTCTAGGTTGATTGGCATTGGCTAGGTGTCTCTTGTTTTCGAATATTGTCATCCTCCATCCACCAAATATGACCTTTCCTCCCAATATTGACCTACGAAATGTGTGATTGGTGAAATGATATTTTTATTTCTTCAAGTTTTGATTGTCTACAAAATCTTGTTTGTTGCTACTAGGAGTCATCCCAAAAAATAATATAGTTTCCATCGTTTATTTTCTATAATGACTACTTTTGGACCAGAGTTTCACTTTGCCATACATTGGCCTATATCAAATAACTTGGGAAATTCCCCTCCATTCTTACGCAATTTTTTTCTACTACATCTCTTGCATATTTTTTTCACCACAATCTACCTCATAATCATCCTTGTTGTTAGGCCACCTCCATTAGAGCCTCACTGCCAAGACTTTATTAATGATTTGAAGGCCACACACATCTAAGCCTCCTCAATCTTTTGGAAGGTAGACCTTATCCTAGGTAACTAGAATCCATTTTATTTCTTTTATAGTACCCCTCCACAAAAAAAATGATCTTTGTGTATTTTTTATGGACTTAATAATTTTGGAGGGAGCCACCAAACTTAAGAAAAAGTATAAGGGAATAGAAAAAGAATAGATTTAAGTAGAACTAATATATTGGGGAGATTAAGGGATTACAAAGTCTAATGGCTGAATACATGGTCAATATTGGAGAAGAGGTCTTCCCAAGAGATGTTTCCCAGCATGTTCTCAATTAGGGGAGCTCCTAAGTAGTTGGAGAGAAGGTTCATTTTTAGAAACTAAGGATTCACTCCATGTTGTATTGGGTAATCAATGAGGTTGTGAAGAAGAATATAAGGATTTGTTTAGATTGTTAAGAGTTCTAGAGGTTGACGAAAAGGTATCCAATGTTGCTTTGAAAGTTATTGTCTCGTTAGTGAAGGAGTATCGCAATAGCATGGTATCATATACAAACTAGAGACATGAGAGAGGATCAACATCACCATGAAGCTTGAGGCCCTTTAAGTTGCTTAAAGTAGTTACATGATGATTTTTTGTCTTGACCATTCCATCATGTGAATAAACAAGAAAGGGGATAAAAGACACCCTTGTTTCATACATTAAGATGCTTTGAATGAGGGGGAAATTGAATCACTTACAAGAATAGAAGGAGAATTCCTAGGAGAAAAACTTTTTGACACAATTCTCCCAAATCTAGTTGAAGCCAATGGTTGTAAACATTTCCACCAAAATTTCATAATTTAAAGAATCAAAAGATTTATACATGTTAAGTTTGATAAGTATACCTAAATATTTGGTTGATTTTAGAGAGTTAATAGCATCGTGGGTTACTATGATGCCATCCATGATTGGCTTTAGCCTATTGGAAATGACTTTGAATATGATCTATATATGACATATTTGTGTAAATTTGTTTGGGCAATCAGCTTTTTCATCCTTGGGTATAAGAGTGAGAAAAGTGGAGTTGAAATCTTGAAGGAATTCTTGTGACTCTCTTGAGTCCACCATTCTCTATAAATATACACCCATTATGGCCCAATAGTTATGGAAGAAATCCATCATGAACCCTTCTAGCCCTAGTGACTTGCCAACTGCCATTTCCATGAATGTTCTCTTCCATTTCTCAAGGGCGACTTCTCTCATGAGGCATTCATTTTGTTTCGGAGTTGTGAGCCAAGGAGTGTGGCCTAAAATGAAATTTATGGCATACTATCTAATCCTTGTTGCTTCCAAGATGAGCTTTGTGGTTCTCTATTTTTTCTCCACTAATGCTTTGTAGGGAAAGAATTTTATTGTGATGCCTATAGTCAATCATTAAGTTGTGAAAGAAATCTAATATTTCTTTCCCCTTGTTTAAGCCATATGGTTATAGAACTTTCTCCAAATGGTCTCTCCTTGCTTTGCTCCTATTTATAGTTATTCCTTCAAATTTTATTCTTTCCTTGCAAACCCCTTACTCCTTCCTTCTGTGATAATAGTAATTTGAACTTCTTCTATTTTGGTTTGCAAATCACATTGCACCTGAAAAATGTTTCCAAACATTGTTTTGTTTCAAAACTTTAATTTCCACTTTAGATATTTTAGCTTTTGTTGATTCCTATGCATCAATGATCCCCTCCATAGATCCACCTCTTCCCACCATATTTTTATATTTTCTCTCAAGTCAAGATGGTTAAGCTATACTTTTTTAAATCTAGATGGTCTTGATTGTTGTGGCTTAATACTTTCCCAAGTCGGGCTTATGGGTCAATGGTACAATCCCATTCCTACTAATATTTTCGCTACAAATGCAACTCTTGATTGGATGACGAACTCCAATATTGTCAAATGATAAAACCTCAATGCTCTTTGATGTTATCCACATCTTATGTTATTCTAGGTGTGACAACCATCATCGTTCATCATATTTAGTAGTTTTAGCTCTATAATGTGCTTTTGAAAATAGCATTATCATCGTCTAATATTCTTATGCATCCCCTTTTTTCAATTAGCAAATTTATCACATTGGAATCACCTCCAATGATCCCATAGTTTTTACCCATTGTTGCTCCAATGTTTCTCACCATATCAAAAAAATCTAGTTTCCTAATGTCACAATCGGTTCCACAAACATTATTAATTATACCTCTTGTTTTTAATCCAATTTCTTTGATGCTTGTAGAGATGGTGCAACTTCTTTTAATGAATTTTTTATCACTATCATAGCTAGGTTCCACAAACTTGGGAATCCATCCACGTTTATATTTATTGAGTTGTAACCATTTCAACATCATGAGGCTAGCTTCTTCATTATTTTCCTCTCAATTTTAGTTTCTTAAAGTACACAAATACTAGGTTTGTGTCTCATTATCTTACTCTTGACAATCCTCTTCTTTCCCTTACCATTGACTTCATTGGTATTCCAAGTTCTAATATCCATAAAAAAACATTAGGTTGAATGGTGAGTATTTGTTTGATAGGTATAACATTTATCCAAAGGCTAATAGGTAAGTGCCCTCCTCCTAAGTTTTTTATTTCATGGGTTTTCTACGTCTTTTCCTTTCTTCCCCTATTAGTTTTTTTGCAATTGAGTCTCATTGTTATGATTTCCACTCATGATGAGTCTCCTTGAGATTGAGAAGCAAACTGATTTTGGCATTCACTCTCACGACTTCCTTTATAAAGCTTTTATTTCTTCTTTTGATATATTTGTTAATCTTTTTCCTCTATATATTACAATGGGTGGGAATAGATTCATCTCTTGTATGCCAATATTCTTTTTTGCGTCTAACTTTTCCTCCTCTAAATTTAATATATCCTCTTCCTCTTCTTTCATCCTTAGATCTATGGGACCTTATGTATCCCCCTCTATTGATTGTAGATTGGCATCTCTTTCTCTATGTTTGGTTTCACCTAGAATTATTGTGGTGAGTTTCTGCTGAATCATTGATTGTTGATGCTTCATGTCTTGATATCAACCCCATAGGCTCATATTATTCAGCTAGAAACTAGATTTCTTTTTTTAAATTATCATTAATCACTTAACAAGAGATTATTTTTTCTCTAACTTTCTTTTGCTTAACACTATGACAAATCTCTTTTTATAAGCCCCTTTCTCCTCTTTCTTTCTTAATATTAGTATAGACATTTAGTACTGAACAAATTTCCATGCTTATGGCTTTCTTGCAATGAAATAATATATATGAGTTTGCAATCAATTTAAATCTTGAAATTTAATGTAAATGAATTAAAAAATATTCTAAAATCCCACATAAAATGTATATCTACTTAACTTATTGATTTTTAAAATTTTAATAAAAAATTTAAAACTATTTTTTATTTATACCATATCCCCTCATCTCAAAAGTCTTGCAAAAATAAATATAACCAAATTCATACATGGAATAAATAACATTAAAAATAATAATAATGTTTAATAAATTTGGAGTCTTTCTAATAGAAAATTCTTTAAATATTTTTTTATTTATTCCCATATCCCCTCATCTCAAAATTCTTGAAAAAATAAATATAACCAAATTCATACATTGAATAAATAACTTTAAAAAATAATAATGCTTAATAAATTAAGAGTATTTTCTATAAACTCTCCCTTTTGAATAGAAAATACTTGAGCAATCTCAATCAAAGTTTTGTAATTGGTTAGTTAGGAGACTTTGATTTGAACTAAAAGACTTCAAATCATATTTTAATCTATATGAAAATTTATTGATTTGGTTTAAAAGATTTTGAATAGAAAATACTTTAAATCAATGATACCAATCTCAATCAAAATTTTGTAATTTGTTAGTTAAGAGACTTTAGATTTTGAATAGAAAATACTTTAAATCAATGATACCAATCTCAATCAAAATTTTGTAATTTGTTAATTAAGAGACTTTGTAATTTGTTAGTTAAGAGACTTTGATTTGAACTAAAAGACTTCAAATCATATTTTAATCTATATCAAAATGGTTTAAAAGATTTAAAAGATTTTAATGGAAAAAAATTGTATTATAAAATATTAAAATAAATATAAATATTAATAAATTGACCTTTTAGTTTTTAAATTGCTTGGCATTATGCTCACCTTTTTTTTAACTCATTTTATAGTTATTTTTAATGATATTGTGATTTAGGGATCCTCTTTTCATCTAATTAATTGTAAAGTTTTCATGTTCCCCATTTAAACGTAATATAATGTAAAGACTTTTCTTTAAGTATGGTCGGAACATTTATATATTATATTTTCTCATATGGTCTTCCTTTTCATTTTTTACCCATTTTTTATATCACATTTAAATAAAACCCACCGACAACAAAGTGCAAACAATGTTTTTTTTTTATAATACCAACAAAATGCAAACCATTAAGTTAACTTTGGTTACAAATCATTTATATAATTAATTTTTAAAAATAAATATAATGTTTTTGGAATTTTAAATTTAATACATAATTATTTATCTCACCTACTGGATCACAATAAATAAATGGATATATTTTGAGTGTTAAATGAATATAAAAATTCACTTAGACACTTAATATGTATATAAAAGTCATGATTTCAAGTCCAAAATAGTGTATACATATGGCATTGACATTGGAAGTGAGTTGATTATTATTATAATAATATAATGTTTTTGGAATTTTAAATTTAATACATAATTATTTATCTCACCTACTGGATCACAATAAATAAATAGATATATTTTGAAGTGTTAAATGAATATAAAAATTCACTTAGACACTTAATATGTATATAAAAGTCATGATTTCATGTCCAAAATAGTGTATACATCTGACGTTGACATCGGAAGTGAGTTGATTATTATTATATAATAAATATTAGTTTAATAATAATGATATAAAATAATAAATATTAGTTTAATAATAATGATATAAAATAATAAATATTAGTTTAATAATAATGATATAAAATAATAAATATTAGTTTAACAATAATAATATAAAATATAATGGAGATGTAGTTAATTAAGGTTACAAGTTTTATTGGAAATTAGTGGAAATTTTGGTATGATTTGTGTTAAAATTTGGTAGAAATTTTAGGAAATATGGGTTATAGTTATTAAATTTCAAGATTTATGGTATTTAGGGAGTTTTTATGGTGTTGAACTATTTCCCCCATCAAAAAATCAATCCAAACACTCTTATGACCAAATTTTTTTGAAAAAAAAAAACCAATTTTGATAAAAAAAAAATAACTTTCTAAACAAATTTTAACCTCAGTGAACAACACCATAATAAATTCAAATAATCTAGTAATTTTTTTGAACCCATTAGTTGGAATTTGAATGGAGGAAAAAGTAATTAATTGTACTAAGAGAATTAAGATGTGGGTCCCTCATAAAGTGGATAATCCTTATCCCAATTGATGTGGGTCCACCATAAAGTGGATACTCCTCCTCCCAATTATAATTTCAATATTGCAGTGCCAACAATAAAACATGAGAAAGTGAATAGAGGGAGGTAATCCAACCAACTCAACATGAGAAAGTGACTAGAGAGAGGTAATCCAACAAACTACCGTGAGATAAAGATTCGGAGAGAGGGAGAGGATTGTTTTTATTTGACATCCACCCACCTAAAATGGTGTGATAAACCTGAATCAACGTGGGATGTGAGCAACGTGTTATATGTACATAAAATAAACGTGAGGGTAAACAATATACCATGCATATAAAATATGTCATTGTACAAGGAACATGCACCTCTATGCTCCTCTTTCCAATCAACGTATCTAATCATATCACGTGGTAAGTGTCATACAGTAAGTTTAGGTAATCTAATATCATTATCAAATAGGTGGCAATGACTACATGCATAAACTTAAGTGAATAAGTTATGAGTAAATAATTTATTTATAAATATATTATTATGTGGAATATGTTATTAATTAAGATATAATTTTAAATTGAGATAATAATATTTTTTTCTAAATGATTTTAAATATATTTAAGTAATAAAAAAATCATTTTTCTTTAGAATGAGTATATAGGGAAATGTGATTACTTGCATGTGTTGTTGGTTTATTTCTTTATATGACAATATATTGCATGGTTTATTTCTTTATATGATAATATATTGCATTTATCACTAAGTAAGGAGGAAGCATGGGCACATAGCTCAATCAAACAAGGAGCCACTGTGGTGGCTCTAGTCCCTGCCGGTTGAGATTTAACTTGTGTTTAATTTGCATTATCATCAGAGCGGGTTTGCATTACTAGTATGTTTTAGGCATGTTTACTTGTATTAAGGTTTAGTGAATTGAATAGCGAATTGTTGTATGGACTTTTTGACTTTATGCAAAGGGTAAAATATAATGAACTTTGCGTTTGTTAAATAAGAATTGTGATAAATGTAAGATTAGTTTTACATGTAATATTCCAATGTCTCATGATTTAGAAAATGTGTAGATTAATAATTAAAATGTAATAAAATTTAAGATTGAATCATGGAAACTTTGACGGGAAAAAACTATAAAAGGTAATAATAATGCATTATAATGTATGAAGAATTAAAGAGTGTTAAAGTAAGTTATGTATTTTAATGGTGCATAAAAGATAGAATTTTGTTATTTTTTTACATTTGAATATTATGGAAATATTCATAAAATGATAATCAGCAAATAAACATTATTATGAATATAAATTTGATAATTAAATCCGTGGTGGAGAGTGTTCAATATTTAGATAAACGATTGTCGGAAGTCAAAGAAGAACTTAAGCATTTAGAAATTATGGAGTCTTGGACCCATGATTGAAAGATTAGATATCTAGTAACATGTTTGGACATAAGCGATACCATTCAGGTTAATGTCAATGATTGGCGAATTATTTCATGGTCAAAAGAACAAAAGATATATTTATTTTAAAATATTGTTTATCATAACTTTAGTGTGAATTTTAAATTTCTCCAATTACAAATTAGCAAAGAAAATAAACCCTGTATCTAATTTCTAATTAGTAATTTGTTGCATTTAATTAATAATTTGTTGTGATGCAAAAGGACACGACTTTTGGTCTTTTTTATAGCTTTGGGTTAGTAAATATTGGATCTAAGCACAATAGCAAAGCAATTTTGATAAGTTTATTTTATAAATTAAAAACTAAAACAAACAAACTAAATTTAAAAAAACATTCAAACTCTACGAGTTGAAATGTAAATTGATCATGATCTGCAAGAAAATATTCATTATCTTTTGGTGTTGTGAAAGGACTTACATCACAGATAAACAGATGCCATTAAACATAGTTGTTTTTCTATTTTGTGATTATCTTAATAAGGGGGTATAGTTTAATATAATTCATTTATTTGGCATAGCATAGGCATAGGAGGTATGATGACATATAGAATGACGAAAATTGAGATAATTGAAAATAATAAAAAAATGGAGATTGACTATAGCACTTCAAATTACTCTATTTTTTAGTTAGAAATAATGTTTTGGCAGCTTGATTTTATAAAAGTTATTATGTTATTAAACTTTATATGTGGTGACAAGAAAGGCTTGCCTTGGGATAAGCTAATTATTGCAGGTTAACACAACTAGGAGAAATGATGTTACATGTTATAAATTATGAAAGTCATATTCAATTAATAGTGTTTTAAAAAATAGATAAGAGTTCATTTCAATGTGGGAATCTTTTTATTCAAGGAATTTTATTTCTTTGTGATTGGAAGTGTAATCTTTGCATTATGAATACTGAATAATAAAAATATTATAGGAAATTTATAGTTAGTTAAAACTATAAATAGTTTAATAGTTATAATTAAATATGAATGGATAAGCAGTATTTAATATTATATGGCTAATTTAAATTATAAAATGTATTATTTGTTTAAACATCAAAGATTAAAGATAGAGTGTGATATTATAATTAAATAAAAACAAATAATAAGAATATTTTTATTTTTTAAAAGTTATTATGTTATTAAACTTTATACTTGGTAACAAGAAAGTAATACAACTGGAAGGAATGATATTACATGTTATGAATTATGAAAGTCATATTCAATTAATACTGTTTTAAATAAGAAATAGATAACAGTTCATTTCAATGTGCGAATCTTTTTATTCAAGGAATTTTATTTCTTTGTAATTGGAAATGTAGTCTTTCCATCATGAATACTGAATAATAAAAATATTATAGGAAATTTATACTTAGTTAAAACTATAAATAATTTAATAGTTATAATTAAATATAAATGAATAAGCAGTATTTAATATTATATGGGTAATTTAAATCATAAAATGCATTATTTATTTAAACAATGCAAGATAGAGTGTGATATTACAATTAAATAAAAATAAATAATAATAATATTTTTATATTAGATCAGAGATATTGAAATTTAATTAAACATTAGCATAATGAATCAAGAGCCATAGAGACAAAATAAAAAGTGCCAATGCAATTCTTATTAACTAATAATTAATGCATTAAACATTGGCATAATGAAAAAATATTGGACCAGAGATATTGAAATTTAACTAAACATTAGCATAATGATTCAAGAGCCATAGAGACAAAATAAAAACTGCCAATGCAATTTTTATTAAGTAATAGTTAATGCATTAAACATTAGCATAATGAATCAAGAGCCATAGAGACAAAATAAAAACTGCCAATGCCAATTTTTGTTATTAACTAATAATTAATGCAACATTCCACTAGATGAATGTTCACATACAAGATGATCATTTAAGAACATAGGATTTGTGCTGTAACATTTTGCCTTCTGTCAATACAATGTCATTTTGTCAGCAATGACAGCAGTTCATTCCAAGTCTGCATGTTTCAAAAATTTCAGTTGAAGGGGATCCCATGGAATTTGCAGAAATTTATGCTTTTTTATACTAGCTTAACTGCTGAATTTTAACAAGATCATTTGCAGACTTTCCTAGAATGGCTGCAACTGTGCGTTCAGATGTTACAACTTCAACTGTGCGTTGAGATGTTACAACTTCAACTGTAGTTTTTGTGATAAGCTGACCAGCTGCTGTCACACTGCCAAAGGTGATATACAATGTCAAGGACATTAGCACAGAAATACTGATCAGCAAAAGCACTATGATAGTAGCAATTGACAAAATTTTGCAAATGTTATGTACCTTTCAAATCTGGCAGAAGTCTGTTGACAAAGAATTGGGTCTTCAAACTCAGAGAAATTGCCAATAGTGTTTATATTGCGATTTGACTGAATTTTGAAACAAAGCATATAGTTAGTTAGTACTGCAGGGGTTCATGTTTGAAGACAGATTTATGGTTGTCACACTGCCAAACGTGATATACAATGTCAAGGACATTAGCACAGAAATACTGATCAGCAAAAGCACTATGATAGTAGCAATTGACAAAATTTTCCAAATGTTATGTACCTTTCAAATCTGGCAGAAGTCTGTTGACAAAGAATTGGGTCCTGAAACTCAGAAAAATTGCCAAAAATGTTTATATTGCGATTTGACTGAATTTTGAAACAAAGCATATAGTTAGTACTGCAGGGGTTTGTGTTTGCAGGCAGATTTATGGTTAATTATCTTAAATAGAAATTTAATTGAATCAAGGAATCTACTTTTGTTGTAAGAAATCAAAATCAAAAAGTAGCAACAGAGGGACAGTAGACGAATTGTTGGCAAATGTTGGAAAATGTCAGAGGGAGATCAAGAACTGCATACAAAATTGGTGCAGTTGTTTGCTGTGGATTGCCTGAAATTTCAATCAGTGATTCAGATTTTCCTGGTCTAACTTCAAGAAGATTAACTTTGGCATCAGAAATCTGACCATACAAAGAAAACATGATCAGTAAATAAAGTGTGTTCATAGCAACGCATCAACAATTGAGCTTGTTATTCGAGCATGCAAGAGTCCATGGTTATTTGAGCATTATAAGTTAATGGCATTCTGGTTGAATACTGAGGGTTTGTCTTAGCTGTGGTTGGCATGCGCTATGGTGGTCTGATTGGCGGCCAGTTGTTCCTGCTCGAGATGCTGGAAAGTTCGGCTTGGGTTTTACTGTCTTCGTGGCCTTTGGGTTGGTATTGTTACTTGCTTGTCTAGCTTTGCAGTCTGTGTGATTTTTCGTCTGTGGTGGAGTTCCTGGTTGCTCGGATATTGTTACTTGCTTGTTTAGCTCTGCAGTCTGTGCGATTTTTCGTCTGTGGTGGTCTTGTGGGCGGACAACTGTCCCTGGTCGAGATCCTGAAAAGTTACTCGACTTGGGTTTATTGTCTCTTCGTTTCCCTCAAGAGTCCATGGCTATTTGAGCATTATAAGTTAATGGCATTCTGGTTAAATACTGAGGGTTTCTCTTATCTGCATCGCTTTTATGAGCGATATAAGCTAAGTCGAACCAAGGTTTTGGAGGTTGGAAAGGTTGGTTTTGGGGGTGGAAAGGTTTTGGGGTGTTATTGGGGGCTCGCATCGTTGGAGGTGAAGGGCAGGTGGTCCGGTGACTCCCAAGCCGTTATGTAACGTTGGTATGAATCGGACTGTGTTCACGCCCTTTGGGTTATTATTGGTACTTGGTTGTTTAGGTCTGCAATCTCTGCGATTTTTCGTTTGTATTTGTTGTATTGTCTGCGCTGAAAACACAATGCGGTTTCTGCTAGCCGTGATGCTGTGGATTTGTCTTAGCTACATGGGTTTTATGGAAATTTATGTAAATGTCGGTTTCGACCGCCATTTGGAACGAGACAACCTGAGTCAAGCTATGGAGTGTATTCAAGGTTTTTCGATTATGGATCTATGGATATTAGAACGGAAGGTTGCTTTGTTGACTAAAGCTGTATAAGACTAAAACACATGCCTAAGATGGCTTGTTGCAGCTTTGCAATGTTGACGAGATCTGTTTTGATTTGCAAAAACAGTTTATTAGAAAGTGAGTATTGTACATACCTCAACCAATTGATCAATTTCGAAAGCACGCCGAGGAAGTTGTTCTCTTTGTAATATTCTAATATTGGCAGCTGTTGTGTGCCTCATATCAGAAGTCGGTACAGCATCCCTGCCAATTAGACAACACAATTTCAAAATAAGATCAACTTGCTGAAACGTACTTTATCATATGCAATCCTATTACTGGTTAGGAACTGTATCTGCGATCAAACTTCAGATTCACGCCAACTAGCTAAACATGAGAATGCAGAAGGAGAGATCAAAAGTGTGAGGCTACAAAGCCATAAACTTTTGGCACAAAGCCTGTAGCATGTGCTTTTCAATGAGGTCTAATAGAAACATTAGCTGAAAATATTGCAGAATGCTGAGGATGTAGGCAATTAAATGCAAAGAACCGACTAGAAATTTTAGGCACGCGTTTGATAAAAAGTTTTAAGTCCCCTTGCCGAAGTACTCCAAAGTAGCTTCTGCATAGACAACACTGTGTGTGAAGTGCACTTCAAATGATATAAAAAATGAAATGGGTTGAGGTAAACTTACTGCTTGGACATTCTTTATCATGGTTATTTTAAAACGCCAAATAAACCTTATTCTCTGCCCTGTAAACCTTAATTCGACTTAGGAAAAACGCCAAATATTTCCAAATATCGCCGCGGTCAACCCAAAGTCAGTGATCTATCGATCGCTTATAGTCCCCGGCAGGGACTAGTAACTATGTGTCATCATCTTTGTTTTTTTATTCTTGAGTCAAATGAATGCAATTAAACTAAAACAGAATGCACACAGAATCCAGAGTAACATGTAGCAAAGTTTTAGAGACATATATGTAAAAGCAAGTGAAACAGAAAATAAATGTACTTTCACGTTGAACTGTGAGCGGCTCTGTTTTACAAGATAAAGAATTGCAAAAAAGTCATTTCTATCTATATCTGAATCCAACAGAATTTGATGCGGTGCTCCATGCGATGGAAAAATTTGACAACTTAGGTAAGCCAACAGAAATATTTGGGAAAGAATAAACACATGTAACATCATCATGATGCTCTGTGACGAGTTGCATTTTGTATCATCAAGTGCACTTGCTCATGCAAATAAACTAGTTGAGTCAAAACAGTAGTCAAATTATGCAAGACTGAAATAACATGGAAGTGTAATCTAAAACATCTGAACTCAATTTTGCATCTAATAATATGTTGAGCCATAAATAAAACAAAGATGTTTGGATAAGGTATTTGCAAAAAAACCTGAAATAGTTGCAAACAGAAAGAAGCATCAAATAGTTGCAGATTGCACTTGCCTTATGTGAGCAGGGAAGAACACAATTTCAATATAAGATCAAGCTGCTTAAAGGTGTTTTATCGTATCCAATGCTATTGCTGGTTACAGAGTTGTATTTGCGATCAAACTTCAGATTCACGCTAACTTGAGCCTCCTTCTACCCTGATTGAAGCTGTTTTTCTTCTGATGCATCACCAAGTAAAACAGAACGTCAACAATGCAGCAGAAGATTCAAACTGATATAAAAGTGGTTTCCAACATTAATGCAATTGATATATCTAGCCATTTAGCTAACCAACGTATGCAAAAGGTATCACCCCATAAACCTCGTTCAGACTCCTTTATATTTGTAGATGCAGAATAATGCATTTTATGAAGATATGTACCAATATCATTAACACAATGTAACTTGTATAGGAACTAAGGTGCTAGTTCATATTGATATGACTGTATTGCTTCAACGTCATTGTTCTTTAAGCAAAAAAGAAAGTGGTCTATTAACGCATTTCGCAATTCATTTGAAGTATAACGAAAATGTAGAAGCATTTCGAACGAGTCAAATAGACAATCTCCTACAGTATATGAAAATGCATTTAGTCTAAAAAGACCATTTCTTTTTAATACAATATCAATGTTGTCAGGCAAAATGCATTGCAATCTGAATTTGTAATTGTCAACATCTATTATTTCTTCCATTATGTGCAATTGCTTACCAGGGTTGGCTTTTGCAATTGTCTTGTACAGCTTTGCAAAAAAATATTGATGAAGCTAGCAAAAACTGAACATGACTGACATCGATAGCCCACCAAACCCCCCTGAAGCTTCTCAACACCAAAGTGTTTCCCAAAGAACGATGTCCCTTTTTCAACAAAACTATCAATGCAAACATTTGCAGTTTCGTTGAAAAAGGGAGATCGTTCTTTGGGAAAGACTTTGGCGTTGAGAAGCTTCACGGGGGTTTGGTGGCGTGATCTGACATATATACATTTAAATATAGATATGTAAAAAGAGGAGATATATATAGTAAACATTAATATTTTAAATAGCAAATAGCATATTTGTATAGTTGCCATACATACCTTTTCAAAGCAAGCGGTTGGGTTGCCTTTCCTAATTGAGTTATGTGGTCTATTTCTTCAGTTGTTTGTTTTCCTTTTCCAGGATTTATGCTATGTTATAGAATAGGAACATATATTTATTTCAATTTCAAAGAGCATATAGAAGTAAAGAGTTAACAAGGAACATTAAAACCATAGAACCATACATATGTAAAGATAGAATGGTTATATACTAAACATTAACATTCTAAATACAAATTGGCATATTTGTATAGTTGTTATAGACATACCTTGCTGAACATTATCATTCTAAATACAAATCAGCATATTTGTATAGTTGTCATAGACATACCTTTGCAAAACAAGTGGTTGGCTTGCCCTTTCTAATTGCATTATGGATTCTATTTCTTCAATTGTTTCGTTTCGTCTCTGAAGATTTAGGCTATGTTATAGAATACTAACATATATCTAGTGCAAACTAGAAGAAGAAACTGAACAAGAACATTAAAACCATAGAACCATACATATGTAAAAATAAAAATAGAATGCATATATAGTAGACATTAATATTCTAAATACAAATTACCATTTTTGTGTAGTTCTCATAGACATAGCTTTGCAAAACAAGTGATTTGTTTGCGCTTTCTAATTGGCTTATGCATTCTATTTCTTGAATTGTTTCATTTCCTTTTTCAAGTTTTATGCTATGTTATAGAATAGCAAGACATATTTAGTACAAGTCAAAAGAACATATGAAAGTAAAACTTGAACAAGAAGACAAGATGCATGATCCATGGAAAAGGAAAGGCAAAAAGAATATACTGTGTTTGTTTATGTTGCATGTTGTTGTTCTTTTTTCTTGGTTGTTCTTTTCAATTGAAAAGGGTTTTACTAGTAGAATCTGCATGCATAAATAGATGGGGTCATATTTGCAAATTTATGATAGGATAGTTCTGTTCATTAATTGAAAAGGCTGTGTCTGGCATAAGTTGCATTGATCAATACAGAATGCCAGATATGAAAATGTAGAATAGAATGCATAGTATGTATGCAGTTATCACTTCGTTTACGACAAAAAGATATTGTGGTATGCTTTAGTAAAATAGATATGATAAAAGCAATGAGATATTGCAAAAATGTCAAAATTTGGAATTTTGTAAATTGTTTCATGTGTGTATCATAGGTCAAGGACAAGAGATATTATATCATGGTCAGACCAATATGCATCCAATACGAAAATTTTATAGTTTATATTGCCTAGATTTGCCCAAACATGGTCAATCAATGATTTGTACATGCTATTAGTTTTGTCAACTAGGAAATGAAGATTGTAGTTTTGCATGTAGGTTTCTAGCTGCTTTGTTTTTTGATTGCAATGCACCATATCAATATTCAAGTCCCCTAGTATAACTATGATATTGTTTAGATCTAACTGGTAAAAGGACTTTGCAATGGCGTTGAGGATATTGTTTAGGTTTGCATGAGGCAATGCATATATATTAAGTATTGCAATTTCTAATGTGTCAACTTTTATTTTTGCAAACAATGCTTCTACAAAGCAGTCTTCAAAATGGGTATGTTCAAGGATAACGATATTTTCCTTTATCAATATCATTACTTCATGCTTAATGCAACTTGAGATGCAATTGAAATTTTTGAAGTCTTCATTTAAGTCGAACTAAGGTATACGGGGCAGAAAGGGTTGGGGGTCTTATTACGCGCTTTGCATGGTTCGAGGCGAATGGCACGTGGCGCATGTGAGGGGCACGTGGTTGCATGCGGTCTGGTGGTCTGATCGGCGGCCAGGTGTCCATCCTCGAGATGCTGGAATGTTCAGCTTGTGTTTTACTGTCTTCGCAGCATTTGGGTTGGTATTGTTACTTGCTTATTTAGCTATGCAGTCTATGCGATGTTTGGTCTGCGGTAGAGTTGTTGTGGTAAATGTCTGCGTGAAGCTATGATTCTTAGTTATATTGTTTAGAGGTTAAGTTCGGCTACTGCATTATAAGTTAACGGCATTTGGATATGGTTATACTATATGGATCTAAACAGAATTCAAGGATCAAGGAACCCAAACAAGGCATTGAGAACCAGATACGAGCAGTGCATAAGCATAATTCCATAATGCTTCTCAACAAGATCCATCATTATGGGACACTGCAGGTATGATCCATATAAATGATGAACATGTAATATATTCAAAGGGCAGGTTTGGCAAACACAGCAACAATCTGCCTAAGCAAATTGTCCCAAGACTATTGCCAATTGTCGCATGTGAAAGAAGATGCCCAAAAATTACAAATCTTTGATGATTCACAAATTGTGGTGAATTCGATGAATGCAACAAATTGATTGGATAATTATAAACTTCAACCTATATTTCAGGAGATTCAACTTCGTTAAACAGAGTATTTGACACATTATGTTTGAACATGTTTACAAAGACAGGAACATGGAAACTGATGGACTGTCAAAAGCAAGATTACACAAAGACAGGAACATGGAAACTGATGGACTGTCAAAAGCAAGATTACACTTGGTAGCATGAGCTTGGCTGATTCAACAGAGAGTGGAAGGACAGCTAATGGAATGTTTTTTAAATGCCAATATCTATGTATAATTTTTTATGCCACTGTTTATGAACATATCTAGGACCTGATTCTTCATGAGACAAAACTGGTTTCAAATCTCTGATGTATGTCAGAATGACCATGACAGGGTTGTTATCAGATAAAACTCGCTTCAAAGCTTCGATATATGTTAGAATGACTATGATATGGCTGTCATATTGACATTTTTGGAAACTGTTTATGAAACAAGATATGTTCCCAGCAATACTTTTATCACTTCGTATGCTTAAGCATATCTGTGAAATGCAGGAACATATATAATAAATGTAATTTTGTTTTCATAATAAAATATATTTTTCTGTCTAAGCAGAATAAGGTAGTTGAACATCATATCAGAACCAATCTGGTTATAACTAGCTAACATGACATTTTAATCTAAGGTTTAAATAGGCAAAATGTCTTGATTCATCATTATACGGAGCAAGTTACATGCATTACTCAACTTCTACTTGTTGGGATCATCTCAAATAATATTGTTGTTATGATTATAACAATTGATAATATTAATATTAATATTAATGTAAACACAAAATAAACAATGACAATTTCAGATTTGAATTCCAATATAATTGAATGACAGAAAAGATCTAAATGACTGAATACAGCTTAAATATCTATGTTTTTTAAAACAATCACAGAGTAATTCGACTATAAATCTAGAGTAACTGAACCATAAACCTACACAATGCAAAAATTAAAAGCCTAACAAATTCACAAAAAGCAATTAATACAAAAATTGACAAAAAGCAATTAGTCGAATAATGGCGTACCTGGAACAAAGCCGACTATTCAAATTGCTTCTCGTCTAGACCATATTCATGCACAACAGAGCCTGTACCAAGAACCACAGCTTCACCTAGGCCATCTCGGCCCAAATCACAAGGAAGTCACATGGTGCTCGAAACTGACATTTACGGGAATTTCCATAAAACCCATGCAGGTAACAGAAACCCTCAGCATGACACAAAAGCTTATAATTTTTGCAAACGAAACATTTCATCCAATATATAAGCAACAGCAAACGAACAACATCTAGTACCAATATAGCAAACCTTGAATTCAGCACTTGTTAACAAACCAAATGAACTTAACATTAACTAAATGAACTTAACAAAGTTGTTAACAAAGCAACTTTGCGTTCTAGGAGTAATATCAGAGTCGAATATTCATACATGCATAACAGAATTACAAACCTGAACAAACATTAAGGACCAAAGTAAACATATACATAAATTATACGAGCGAAAAACGTTGAATACACGCCTAAGATAGGAAATCGTGCAGTTACAAAACAAACTGCAATCTTCAATATTTTAACATTTCAAACAGTTCAAAATCCCCAATTTATTTAGATGTTCATGTGCAAAAACAGTTCAAACTACAAAACATTGCGACTCAATCTGTACCAAGAACCATAGCTTCGCCCAGGTCCACTCGGTTCAAATGATAACGAAGCGACATCGTGGCTGAAACCCACATTTACAGAATTTTCCATAAAACCTATGCAGCTAACAGAAACCCACAGTATCACGGCAGCCAGCAACCGCATCGGTCAACCCAAAGTTAGCGATCTATCAATCGCATATAGTGCCCAGCAGGGATGACAGAGTAACTGGACTATAAACCTAGAGTAACTGGACCATAAACCTACACAACGCAAAAATTAAAACACTAAAAAATTGACAAAAAGCAAGCAATACAAAAATTGACAAAATGCAATTAGTAGAATAACACCGTACCTGCAACGAAGTCGAGCGTTCGAATTCCTTCTTGTCTAGAGCATATGCATGCACAACGCAGCCTATGCCACTACCATGAGAAAATGTGCAAATGACGTAATTGGTTAACGAAGTCTGCACACAAAACCCTCAGTATTCAACCAGAATGCCATTAACTTATAATGCTCAAATAACCATGGACTGTTCCATGCAGGTAACAGAAACTCTTAGTATTTAACCAGAATTCCATTAACCTATAATGCTCAAATAACCATGGACTGTTCCATGCAGCTAACAGAAACTCTCAGTATTTAACCAGAATGCCATTAACTTATAATGCAGTAGCCGAACTTAACGTCTAAACAATACAACCAAGAATCACAGCTTCACGCAGACATTTAGCCAAATTTCCATAAAACCGATGCAACTAAGACAAACCCTCAGTATTCAACCAGAATGCCATTAACTTATAATGCTGAAATAACCATGCACTCTTGCATCCAAGTAACGGAAACCCTCAGTATTTAACCAGAATGCCATTAACTTATAATGCAATAGCTGAACTTACCAAAGCGACAGCACACAGTCGAGCGATAGAAGCTGCATCTGGAACAACACAACCGCAACCAAACGTTTGCGACAGGGTTAACCGAACAGCCAGGAACCGCATTGTGTTTTGACCGCAGACAATACAACAAATACAAAGGAAAAATCGTAGAGACCGCAGAGCTAAACAACCAAGCAATAATAATAATCCAAATGCCATTAACTTATAATGCAATAGCCGAACTTAACCTGTAAACAATACAACTAAGAATCACAGCTTGACGCAGACATTTACCGAAATTTCCATAAAACCCATGCAGCTAAGACAAGCCCTCAGTATTCAACCGGAATGCCATTAACTTATAATGCTCAAATAACCGCATTGTGTTTACAGCGCAGACAATACAACAAATACAAAACAAAAATCGCACAGACCGCAGAGCTAAAGAACCAAGTAACAATAACAACCCAAAGCCGCGAACAGGGTAAAAGCCAAATAACCATGAACTGTTGCATGCACGTAACAAAAATGCTTAGTATTTAACCAGATTGCCATAGAGTAGCATAACTTACGAAAGGCACACCCAGCAGGCAGGAACCCCAGCGCAGACGAAAAATCGCACAGACTACAGAGCTAAACAACCAACGAACAATACCCGAGCACGCAGGAACTCGAGCGCAGACGAAAAATCGCACAGAGTGCAAAGCTAAACAAGCAACTAACAATACCAATCCAAAGGCCGCGAAGACAGTAAAACCCAAAGGCCGCGAACACACTAAAACCCAAGCCGAACTTTCCAGCATGTCGACGAGCAACAGCTGGCCGCCGACAAGACCACCATAGCGCATGCCGACCACAGCTAAGACAAACCCTCACTATTCAACCAGAATGCCATTAACTTATAATGCTCAAATAACCATGGACACTTGCATGCACGTAAGACAAAACTGCAGTATTCAACCAGAAGACAAACCCTCAGTATTCACAATAATAATCCAAATGCCATTAACTTATAATGCAGTAGCCGAACTTAACCTCTAAACAATACAACTAAGAATCATAGCTTCACGCAGACATTTACCGCAGGAACTCTACCGCAGACCAAACATCGCATAGACTGCAGAACTAAAGAAGCAAGTAACAATACCAACCTGAATGCCGCGAAGACAGTAAAACACAAGCCGAACATTCCAGCATCTCGAGGACGGACACCTGGCCGCCGATCAGACCACCAGACCGCATGCAACCACGTGCCCCTCGCGCGCCACGTGCCATTCGCCTCGAACCATGCGAAGCGCGTAATAAGACCCCCAACCCTTTCCGCCCCGTAAACCTTAGTTCGACTTAGGAAATATGCCAAATGTTTCCAAAAATCGCGTCCGTCAACCCATGGACAAACCCTCAGTATTGAACCAGAATGCCGTTAACTTAAAATGCTCAAATAACCATGGACACTTGCATGCACGTAAGACAAAACCCCAGTATTCAACCAGAAGACAAACCCTGAGTATTCACAATAATAATCCAAATGCCATTAACTTATAATGCAGTAGCCGACCTTAACCTCTAAACAATACAACTAACAATCATAGCTTCACGCAGACATTTACCCAAATTTGCATAAAACACATGCAGCTAAGACAAAACCTCAGTATTCAACCACAATTCCATTAACTTATAATGCTCAAACAGCCATGGACTCTTGCATGCAGCTAACACAACAGCCAGGAACCGCATTGTGTTTTCACCGCAAACAATAGAACAAATAGAAAGGAAAAATCGCACAGACCGCGCAGCTAAACAACCAAGTAATCATAATAACCCAAAGGCCGCGAATAGCGTAAAACCCAAATAGCAATGAACTCTTGCATGCAGGTAACAGAAACCCTGAATATTTAACCAGAATGGCATACAGTAGCCGAACTTACCAAAGTCACACCGAGCAGACAGGAACCCCACCGCAGACGACAAATCGCATAGACTGCAGAGCTAAACAAGCAACTAACAATACCCGAGCAGGCAGGAACTTCACCGCAAACGAAAAATCGCACAGACTGCAGAGCTAAACAAGCAAGTAACAATACCAACCCAAACGCCGCGAAGACAGTAAAACCCAAAGGCCGCGAAGACAGTAAAAGCCAAGCTGAACTTTCCAGCATGTCGAGCAGGAACAGCTGGCTGCTGATCAGACCACCATACCGCATGCCCACGACAGCTAAGACAAACCCTCAGTATTCAACCACAATGCCATTAACTTATAACCTTGAACTAACCATGGATTCTTGCATGCACGTAAGAGAAACCCTCAGTATCTAACCAGAAGACAAACCCTGAGTATTCAACCAGAATGCCATCGACTTTTGCATGCAGGCCACACAGTAGCCGAACTCACCAAACCCACACCGAGCAGGCAGGAACTCGACCAGAGACGAAAAATCGCACAGACTGCAAGCAACAATACCCGGGCAGGCAGCACCGCCACCGCAGACCAAACATCGCACACAACAATACCAACCCAAATGCCGCGAAGACAGTAAAACACAAAGCCGACGTTCCAGCATCTCGAGGACGGACACCTGGCCGCCGATCACACCACCAGACCGCATGCAACCACGTGCCCCTCACGCGCGCCACGTGCCATTCGCCTCGAACCATGCGAAGCGCGTAATAAGACCCCCAACCACTGCCCCCCCCCCGCAAACCTTAATCCGACTTAGGAAAACCATGAAATATTTCCAAATATCGCCGCGGTCAACCCAAAGTCAGCGATCTATCGATCGCTTATAGTCCCCGGCAGGGACTAATAAGGAAGGAGGGGTGTGAACCGTTCCTTGCATACTATTAATTGCAAACAGTGGTGAGAGAAGCATTGGCACATAGCTCAATCAAATAAGGAAGGAGGGGTGTGAACCCTTCCATGCCTACTATTAATTGCAAACAGTGGTGAGAACTTTCCAGAGACTTATCTAGACATTATTTGGAAATGAATGTGGGACATTATGAAGTTTGCAGGCTCAAGATGCTTAAAGCCTATCAAGAGTATGAGCAATGGACGAGGAGCACCAAAGTGATAATGGGAGATATGCAAACAAGAACATGTAGGTAATCCTTTTACTTGGTGGTGAGGTGGTAAGGTGATGGTATAATTTGCCTCGGCCTCTATTTGATTCTCTTTTAGTTTTAGGTTCAAAGTCATCCTGAGCACAGTCTAACAGTGCCTTCCCCTAGAAGTTTTAAAGTGTGCAACCTCTTTTGAAAGTGAATTAGGGAGCCACAATCTCATAATTCAGTGTAGACAAGTCTACATAAAGTGGGCATTCCACTACAATCGAGACTCTTATCCTTATCCAAAACTGAGGGTATTCTCAGTGTGCTAGGGTAGTCTACGTGAAATTGGGGAGATTTTGTGTTGGTGCCACTATCTTCTTGGAATACAATGGTAGGAGGCATGGGAGCAAGTTGCAAAGGAAAGAAGAGAAGAGTTCATGGTTAAACAAGTTACGCATCCTCTTCCTCCCATCGTTTTCACTCCTCCAGAGTAGCAAAGGAGACTAAGGTAGCAAAAACATTGTACCATAGATGGGTCTCCATCAATGGTAATGCGCATATGTTAATAGAGGACGTAGAAAAGGAAGCAATTGCAAAACACAGTACCATAATTAAGAACCAAATTTTGGTTGAGTTCAAAGATTAGGTATTTGACTCAATCTATTCTAAAACACGAGACATAAAGTTGGATTTGATGTAATTTACTTTCCTCCAATTGACTTTAAAATATATATTTTGATTCATTGCATGGAGTAGGAAGGTTCTTAATTTGTTATTACGGTTACTAAGATGAAGATCTAACTTTTATAACAGAATCAATATGTTTTATCATAGAAAATATATAGGAATATTGAAAAATAATTTATAGTTTTACCACTAAAGTTTTAACATGAATTACCTGATCTAATATGTTAGTATTATTATTTCGGATTTTGTGTATGGATTGGGTTAATTACGTAGCATTTGATATATTAGAAAGATAATTTAATAAGTTACTTTAATGGTATACATTAACGTATTTTAATGATAAAGATTTAGGGTTTTGAGTTAGAGTTTAATAGAAATCTAATTGGAGTTTGATAATTATAATTTGTTACAGATAATTATATTGATTTTTAAAAATGCGTATATAAATAATTATATTAATGTTTAAAATTTTGTATATATATTTTTATTGTTTTGATATAAAACCAAAATGTTTTATTGTTAAATATATTTTAAAAAATGATATTATATATATATATAGATAGATTTTTCATTTATTTAAAAATAAGAAAAAAAATTTTATATTCTTTTATTATATTTATAAACTTATAATTATATTTGCAATTGTTTATTTAATTTAGTAATTGTTTATAAAATTATGTCATGTGATTTCTACAGAAAGACTTTGTTTAATAAATTATTAATATTATTAATGTGTAATTTAATTATTAATTCATAACAATAATTTTTAGAGGATGAGGAGGGTTCGATCACGGAGGTTCTGGCCGGAACCAGGTCCTGACTGAACAAGGGTTAGGGTTTACCTTGGGAGCGTCGACCGGAGGGCGAATGTACGACGCGCAGGGTTTCAGAAGACAGCGAAAGGAGAACGGGTAGCTGGAGGTTTTTTACTGCACAGGGTGGACAACTGGGAACAAAGGGTAAAAGTCTCTGCTGGATTAGTAAATTCTTTTGACTCCTGTGCTGGCAGAAAAAACCGATTCCGCGAACAACCCTGAGAATTGCACAGTAACCATGGTTAACTCCAATGAGCTTCTGGATCTGGACCCGGTTATGGAGGATATCATGTCGGTATGGGGTAAAGACCCGACAGCAAAGAATATTGAACGGTATTTTGGAGATGCAGGGAATTTCAGATTCGGAACCCTTTCGCCGGAAACGCTCAGGATCAACCAATCCTTCCATCAATTGACTCAGGGTTATGATGAGAACGCTCTGCTTCATCAAGATCTCCAAGTTTTTCAGCAGCCGGCCAAACCAGGTGAGGATACATTGCATGCAGTTTTTCGCCACCCGAGCCAAGGAAACAAAGGGAAATCGCTCGCTGTGGAGCCGGTGCTATCTGGGGGATTAGAGGATATAGTTAATTTCATTACTAGCTCCGAGCAGTCGGGTGAAAAGAGGGCAGGAAGAGTTTCAACGTTAACAAGGGTTTCCATTGGGAAAGAACAGGGCACTTCAAAGGGAAATGGAGGTCAGCCGGAAGATGCGACTGAGTTTTCTTCAGATCTACAAAAGGCAACACATGCAGAAGCCCCGGGTCTTCAGGTAACTCATCTATCTCCTGCCAATTTCTTTCGGGAGGCTTTGGATATTCCAATATCAGATAGTCCCGAGTCTGGGCGCACACAAACAAACCCTAGTTTGGAAGGGTCCAATTTAAACAGGGAGGCAAGGGAGGAAGACTCCGGCGGAAAGAAAAAAGGGGAGAAGCGGAAAAAACAAAGACCTATTTGCCAACAGGAATTGGAAGGGAACCTGGTTTTGGGTATGGACGTGAGCATTGAGGAAGCTTTGGAGGTGGCAGACTGCACTGTGGTGGGTAGGGCGAGAGGGAAGAAATTTTCCTCTAGCTTCATCCAAGAATGGGGAGAAAAGAATTGGCTGTCAGGTCAAGAAAGGGCATTTGAAGCCTCAACCTTAGCGAAAGGATGGTTTATGCTTCGATTTGAGAACAAAGAGGCGACTGACTGGGTGATTGCAAGGAACTGGGTTATTAGGAACATCCCTGTTCTCATGAAAAAATGGACACCTCTGTTCGATGCCGTCCGCGAAAAAACGGATGTCTTCCCGGTCTGGGTCAGGGCTCCGGGTTTGCCATCGTTCTTATGGGCCGAGTCTATTTTCAAAGCCATAGGGGACAGATTGGGTAATTATCTGGGAGCTGACATGTCCTTTCTGAAAACCCGGAATAAAGCCATGGCGCAGATTTTAGTCAGTTTGAACCCCGGCGAAGGACTTGCAAAGAAGATTAATCTGCAATACAAGGACCTGGTGTTCGAACAGATCTTGGATTATGAATACCTGCCTTTCAGGTGCCACAGATGCCACGAATATGGGCATCTGGCCAAGGAATGCCCCCTAGGAAGGCGCAGGCGGTGATTCCAAAGGGCAACAGCTCAGTAAGAGACTGCTTACAGTCCAATCCATCATTCTCAGGGACAGGAGCTCCCAGCAGAACAGATAAATGTAGATATGGAGACCGCGGCCCACATGGAAGTGCAGCTGTCGGAATCAGCTCAACAAGCTCCTCTGCCCACTATTGCGGATAAAGATTTGGAACTGGAGATTGCTCCAGCAAAAGCGGAGCTTCATGAGGGGACGGCACTGCCTACCGATGGAGCAATGGGCATGTGCTTTGAATCAACCCCTCCTCCTCTTCAAATTTCTTAATCTATGGATGTGTGTTTGGGCCAATCTCCTCCATGTACGCATGTCTTTTCTAATAGTAATGATAGAATAATAAAACATGATGAAATCATTGATGGATCCGGAATTGAAGACCTCTCGGCTGCTATGCCCTCCCTAGACCTGAACAGTGAAGGTGTTTCTCTTGAACCTGGCCCCTCGGCCATTCTCCCATCATGCCCCTACAACCTCAGATCCCTCGACAATAAGCTTGTGACTTCCGATTCTGTAGGTGGTATTGGTCCGCTTCCCTCCCAAAGCCAAAAAAGGAAAAAAAGAGGTCGAAAATCCAACCTTTCCATGGCTCAGATAAAAGCTAAGTTTGATGTAGCTGATGGAAAACAACAGTCTATCACTGGGGCTCTTAGAGCAGTGCAGGCCCCGAAAGAGGTTATAAAATGATCTTGACCTCTTGGAACTGTAGGGGTTTAGCCAGTAAACCCAAAAAACTGGCCATGCGGGAGATGTTTCCAAATTCAAAAACAGACATCCTTTTTCTACAGGAGACCCTTGGAAATGGAGTTGAAGTGGAGACAGCGTTAAATGCTCTGTTGCCTGGCTGGAGATTCTCAGCAATTGATTCTGAAGGTCACTCTGGAGGATTGGAAATAGGCTGCAGGGAAGGAAGAATTAAGGTTTGGAATCAGTGGGGGACGAAACAGGCGATGGGAATGGAAGTCCAGTCCACGGACTTTGCCTTCCCCCTAACCATCTGCAATGTATATGGCCCCTGCCAGGATAGGGTGTCTTTCTGGAATGATCTGATGTCAAAATCTTTCTTGAAGGATAAAAGCTTGGTGCTGGGAGGGGATTTAAACTTCTCTATAGGTAGAGCGGAGGCATGGGGTCCTTCGGCCAGGGAAGACCCCCTGTCAGATTTTTTCTTAAATATGTTCACTGTCAACAATCTAATCGATATAAATTTGCTCAAATTAAAGTTGTCTTGGAGGAACAGGAGAACAGGGGATGCTCGAGTGGCAAAAAGGCTGGATCGTTTTCTCATAAATGATGAGTTAGCGGCCAGGATTCCCATGTTTCGACAATGGATTGAAGAAGGAGGGCTCTCAGATCACTTCCCAGTTTTCTTAGAATTCTCCATTCCTCCTCCAAAGCCTCCTGCACCTTTTAAATTTAATTCTTCCTGGTTACAAGATGATTCTTTTATCAATCTATTCAAGCAAACATGGAAGCACCCTGAAGCCAACGTCCAAGAGGACAAAGGCTTCTTGTTTATGGAAAATCTCAAAAGACTGAAGAAAGCTACCATAAGCTGGGCAAAGGCTAGGAAGGAAGCCCAGAATGAGGACTTTAATAAGATATGTGAGGAGCTTAAAAAGCTGGAAAGCATAGAGGAGGACGGATATGTGTCTCAGGCTTCAAAGGATAAAATTCTTCACCTTGAGAAACTCAAGATCCAAATTCTTCTGGCTAAAGAAGAGGAATGGAGACTAAAGAGTAGAGCAATATGGCTAAAAGCTGGAGATGAAAACACCAGTTTTTTCCACAACTATGCTAAAGGGAGGAAGTCGGCAAATACTATCTGGGCCCTAAAAAACGAAGAAGGAAGGGAGGTGCAGACTTTCAAATCCCTGTCTGAGTTAGGACAAAGACACTTCCAAAAGCTATTTGCAGATCCAGGAGAGACCACAATTGCTGAGGTAATAAAGACTGCTCAATGCTTTTCAAGATTCCTAGAGGAGGATGAAGCGGAGGACCTATATTGCCAGGTAACAAAGGAGGAAGTAGAATCAACAATAAAATCCATGGCAAAAGAGAAAAGTCCTGGGCCAGATGGATGGTCCATCGAACTATTCCTCCACTTCTTTGACCTAATAGGAGCTGAAATCACAGAAGTGGTGGAGGAATCCAGGAAAAAAGGTGAGGTCTATAGCCCTTTTAATGCTACTTTTATAGCTCTCATTCCAAAGAAGGAAGTTCCTGAATGTTTTGAGGATTTCAGGCCAATTTCGCTATGTAACAGTATCTATAAAATCATAGCAAAGGTGATAGCGAACAGAATCAAACCAATTTTGTCGCGGCACATTTCAATGGAGCAATTTGGCTTCTTATCGGGAAGACAAATTCATGAAGCCATAGGAGTTGCTCAGGAGGTCATGCATAGTGTCAGACAGAAGAATAAGAAGGGTGTTGTCATTAAAATTGATTTATCCAAAGCATATGACAGAATAAACTGGTTATATATCAGGCTGCTTCTAACTCATCTTGGTTTTAAAACTGATTTCATCAGCTGGATCATGGGCTGTATCTCGAACGTTAGTTATGCAATTCTCATCAATGGAGCAGCTTCTTCTTTCTTCAAAGGTCAAAGGGGCCTGAGGCAGGGATGCCCCTTGTCCCCTCTCCTTTTCCTGTTAGTTGCAGAGGGCCTCAGCTAGCTGATCCACAAGGCCAGAAGGGAGGGGAAGGTAAAAGGTATTGAAGTAGCTACTAATTTATTTATCTCACATCTCCTTTTTGTTGATGATATCTTGATCTTCACAAATACTGAGCAAATTGAAATAAAGGAATTAAAAATCATTTTAGAGCTGTTTCTGAAAGCAACAAGCATGCAGATAAACTCCAGGAAATCCCAGCTGATAATGACAGGTATAGCAGCTCAGGAGAGGGCAAGGCTTCAATCTTTCTTCCCTTTCCAGCCTAGTACTTTGGATCTTCCTTTCAAGTACTTAGGTTTCTGGCTAAAACCAAATTCTTACAAGAAGGAGGATTGGAACTGGCTGATCGCAAAGATAGAATCCAGAATTTCCCATTGGAGTTTCAAATGGCTCTCTAGAGCGGGGAGATTGACCCTTATAAAATCAGTGCTTTTGGCCATTCCAGTATACTGGGCAGCACTAACTTGGGTTCCCAAGGGCATCATGGAAAAGATCAGAAGACTATGTAACAGATTCTTATGGGATGGCTCAAAGGAAAACTCAGTGCTACCATGGGTGGCTTGGGATAAAGTGGCAAGGTCTAAGGAATGGGGAGGCTGGGGGATTAAAAGTCTTCCCGACTTTAGTCTCTCTCTGGCAGCAAAATCGGGATGGAGACTTATAAAGATGGAAAACCTATGGACCAGAGTGGTAAAAAGAAAATATATAGACCCTGTCCCATTGGAAGATTGGATTAGAAACCCGGCCAAGAACAAGCAGAATGTCTCAGTGATATGGAAGGCAACGGTGGAATCATTCAAGGTAATTGAACAAGGATTGGCATGGAAGATCGGGAATGGTAGGAATCTGAAGATTGGGAAAGATCCTTAGATAGGATGCAACGAAAACTATGCCTTATCACCTGGATTAATCAGGCATTTAGAAGGAAAAAACATTTTTATAACCCTAGACCAGGTGGAAAAGGCAGGTCAATCAAGCATGTGGAGTCAGGCATGGAAAGATGGAGGGGACCTTGAGCTGGATCAAAGGTGGTGGAATGAATGGCATTCTTTTACTCAAGAACTTCTTTGGTCCAATGTAAGGATTAAAGACAGTCTGATTTGGGCCCACGGAGAAACCGGAGATTATTCTCCAAAAGACAGATACAAGTTCATTCTAACCAGGAAGGGATGGGGAGAACCAGAGTGGTGGTCGAAACATATTTGGAAGCTAAAATGTCCAGCAAAGGCTGGACTCTTTTTCTGGTGCCTTCTAAGAAGGAAAATCCCAACCTGGGACATTCTTCAGTCTAGATACATGCATGGTCCTGGGAGGTGCACTCTTTACAAAGATGAAGTGGAATCAATCAACCATCTTTTTCTAAACTGCATTGAAACAAAGAAAATATGGGGGGAGGTAGAGAAATTGATGAATAAAAAGTTTGATTGGGGCAATGGGAACCTGGATGAGGCCTGGTCTAAATGGTGGCATCAATATCCGGAAGGGAACATGAGAAATCTTCCGCCCATCATCTGTTGGGGCGTTTGGCTTGCTAGAAACAGAAGTATTTTTCAAGATAAGGGAACTCCGCCAAATGTCACTGCCATTCAAGCGGTCTCCATCTACACTTCTATCCCAGAACCAGAGGAGAAAAAATCCCAAAATGTAAATAAGACAGTGCAAATCAAAGAAGGCATTCCCCGGGCTTTCTTTGACGGAGCCTCACAAAACAACCAAGCAGGAGCAGGTATTATCATCCATCTAAATGCAAACCACTCCCTCAAAGCCTCAGTTGGATTGGGGTCAGGATCAAACAATTTTGTCGAACTGTCAGCTCTGAGACTCCTCCTATGTTGGCTAATTCAAAGAAACACCTTCACTATTCAGATCTTTGAAGACTCTCTCAATGTTATAAATTGGGTCAACGGAAAAAGCACTTGCAAAAACCAAATTTTGAAACCCATGCTGGAAGAACTGCTGGTATTAAAAACATCTTTTAACAACTTCTCTCTATGCCATATCTACAGGGACAGCAACGAATCCGCGGACAAGCTTTCTAAGGAAGGTTTGCAGCAAACTTTGGGAGGCTGGAAAATAGTGGAAGACTGCCAAGGACAGGTTCTAACATCAGGAGTGCCGCCATATGCATAATCTACAGCTGCTGTTTTTACATATCTTTTTTCTTTTTGTTTCATGCACGGGCATATACCACAGACTTCTAAATTTTTTTTGTATATGCAGCTAGACTTTATGGTTTATTTACTTTTATATGGGTTGTTTTCCTCTCTGTTGAGGAGACCCAAATGATATGATGTATTTTGTTTTAAATTGCCTCTCTTGGGGAGGTCATTTTTTTGATCATGGCTGTAAGTCAAAACTCAGCTGAGGGATCTTTTACTTACAGCAGAATTTTGCTCTGAAAACAGTGGAACAAAATGACAGTAAGGAGGATTTTGATTGATTGCATGGTCAATCAATCAGCAGTATTGGAAATGCTCAGCATATGCAATGTAACTTTTTATTTTCTTAATAAAAAGTTCGCTTTTTCTTCGGAAAAAAAAAAAAAAAAAAAAAAAAAAAAAAAAAAAAAAAAAAAAAAAAAAAAAAAATTTAAATTTATAATAATATCAAATATATCATTTTTTTTGTCGAGCAAATTGTTTTCATTAGCTTTTCAAAATGGCACAGCATACAAAATTTGTCTCAACAGTCCTTATACTCTCATTCCAACTAAACTTTTTTAGGTTGGGGACTGGAGAATACCAAAAAGGACACTCAGCATACATTATTTTTGTGAGGCATAAAAGCCATGTCATACTAGTAATAACCAAAAAAGAGACCAAAACTAACATCATCAAATCAAGGAGAGGGTGGGGGGAGTACAGGGGGAGAAGCAAAGTAACCAACACGATCATGAATGTGGAATATGTTCCACTCTCGCTTCCAAGTTACGAAAGTGATTATTAGTGCGACAGTGGCTATGCCGGAGACTGTCCAGTTGAGCCAGTATTTCATTTTGACTATACTGAATATTGGTAAGGTAGGCCACTATCTCATTTCAGTCGTCATACTTGTGGTCCCTTAGGATGTCTAAATCAATTTGGATGTGTTGTAGCTGGTCAACAAGAGAGTCCAAAGAAGTCAAGGCCTCAATGTGGTTTAAGAGTGAGCTAGAGAAATGGATTATGCGACCTTTGTCTCATGGCTTGCTGTATTGGTGGATGATGAATTGCGTTCAAGCTAAAGATGACCAACCTGGGCATATTGGCCCCTCCCATGACTAGGATGTACCCGTCGGCGGGGCATATCACACTTATCACTGATTGACAACCGGCTGCAGGAGAAGACCAAGAAGAGATTGTCATTATACCTACAAGAGGCGATGCAAAACCAAAGACTACGGCACCATTGCCACCACTGAGAGGAAACTTGAAGGCCAACACAAGAAGTACTTGAATAAAACAAACCTAAGGCAACCCAAACAAGAGAACTAGATGGGACAGACCCTCCTCGCAATCCAGGGGAATTACAAGAGTAGAAAACACCACCCGGAGGAGAGGAGAAACTTTTCTAACTTTAACCTAACATAGAGACTCAGACCACCTTCCGAATTATCCAAAGAGCAAGATATCACTTTCACTCTAGAACAGACCAGGAGAAATTTCAAGCACTAATACCACAACAGAACGTTCGCCAACTCATAGTGACAAACTATTGAAATGACATATAAAAGCAGAGGAACTAAAAGACACAAATACCTTACTCCGAGCACCAGACGGAGGAACCCGAACTTTCCAAAAATTCATGGACAACCGGAGACACGCAACAGCGAGGAGGCCGAACCAGACACCGGCCATTCGGGTACCAAGGTCCTAGGGGAAGGTCAGTAAGAAAAGACCAGCCCAAACCAAAGAATCACATTCGCACTCATCCCTCCTTATCCTGGGCAGAAGCCTCAAAGAGCTGCCATGGCACCAGACCTAAACACCTCCAACCTCCTCACAACCCCAACTCATTGCCCAAGCTAGCAAACTGGATCGAAACACTCTCCAAACAATAGATTTAACAACCAGTTACGGGTAATTAATCATCACGCCTAAGATTTGATGATAAAGATAAAAGCTAAATAATTATGTGTGTGGCTAAAGCAAGGCCCCAGTGACCTCGCTTAGAACACTTATACCCTCATATAATCACCCCATAAAAAAAATACAAAATATATCATTAATATAAAGTATATTTTAAATTTATTTCCAAAAAAAACTACAAAAGAGGTTCACTAACTATGATTTATGTAAATGAAACCACATCATTCACAACACCCTTAATGCTAAAGAATTCATTGGAGAAAAATTCTTAGCACAAAAGAGTAACATAGTCGAAGATGGAAAAAGTATTAATTAAAGAACATTTGCGTTTTCTTGAACATGAATGTAACGATCTTGATATGTTTGAAGTAGTCTATATAAATGGTGCACTTTCCTTTATTCACTGGAATGGTGCACTTTCCTTTATTCACTGGAATGGATTTTACATTGTTATTGTAGTTTGAAAAACTTTAAAATTAATTTTTTAAGTATGGAAATTTTATTTATATTAAAGTTTTTATTGTTTTAAGTATGGAAATTTTAGTTATATTCATTATTTGAAAAATATCTATTTTTATATATTTAATTTTTTTTACGAAATGGATATGTCAATTTTATATGTTTATGTGTTTTTTAAGGTGTTTTCTATATAATTTAGGATATATTCTTTTAGATTCCTTAAATTTGTTATTTTACTTATAAAATTGTCGATTATTCACAGTAGTTCATTTATTCTAGTTTGGAGGTTTTAATATCGTGGCTTTGTTGACATCAAGGATGGGAGATCTCAGATATGGCAGGGAAGGTCGTTATTTTTCTGTATCTTCGTCATATCTCACATGCTCAAGTTCAACTCGTTATCACATCATGAAGATTTATATGTTGGTTCTAGTGTATCAACTCTAGTCAAAAATCAACACTACTTATATGGCTCTTTCAAGCATTATTTGGAGCCCTCGAGTAGAGGTCACCCTTCAAGAGGCCCCTTACTTATTTTGACCACTATACATTGATATTTATAGTGTTTTTGATACGATAAATACCCTAAACATGCAAGGCTCTTTCATCATTATTTAGAGCCCTCAAGAGGAAGCTTCCCTTTATTTCACTTTCTAATAATTCAAGCCACACGATCTTGTGGGCATCCTTCTACAGTAGTTTTAATCCCTGTTACACTTCCTTGTTCTCTCACATGTTATCCATGTCTCTTTATTGGTAATTGAAGCCACCTTCATGTATGTGGAAAGTGGTTGTATAGTATTTAGCTCTAGTTATGATAGAACCAACCTTCATTTTTCAAATTATTCAAATATAATCTCTCTTGCCATAATCTCATAATGTAGTTTACTTTAACAATTTCATGAGTATGGGAATGCCCAACTCATTTATATAGATATATTTGCATTTAGATCACATTATTTTTAGTTGTTTTGCAAGTGGTTTCCATGTTTCTTCTTGGGAAGCCTTCCCTCCTTGGATCGATCTCTTTATTTTAACACTTTATTAAAGAAGCATGATGTTTTTCAGATATAAGGATGCTCCCAACCTCACACATCAAGAGGCCACTATTATCACCCTAATTCCATCCCTTCACAACATTTGAGTGAACATAGTAAAAAACATCACATATAAGTTATAACTCATACATCAAAGTCAATTGTGGGCATGCTATAAGCCATTTATAAGTTGTCAAATAGGGTTTAATCATCACGAGACTCTTCCCATAAGTCTTCTGGAATATCCCTTGATACTTATACAAAACATGTAGATAAAACCTCAAAAACCACACAACCTTATCTAAATAAGAAAAAAAAAATATTCATTGCGATGCACAAATCCTTGAAGACAAGGAAAAATGGTAAGGTGGCAGTGTATTGATTAATTAGATCTCACATGTATGCTATCATATACCCCTCATCTATCATTCAATCAACATTCGTAATGGCTTGTAAAAAGTGGTAGGTCTTGTTATCACTCTAGGAAACTCTCCTAGGTTGCAGCTCGGAGATGCCTGGTAACATATAATCTTCAATATTATTCTCTGAACTATTGGAATGGATGATGGTTTGGATCAAGCCAGATAACCATTTCAACTCTGTTTTTCACTCAAGATATGCATGAACACCCTAAGCTTTACAAGGCTTTAGACCACTAATGCTCAATAGTTTGTATATTCAATGGATAGATGGAGAATACCGACTGTACCAGCAAATGCATATATAAACACATATGAATGGCCAGCTATAGGAAGTAAAAGAAGCTTGCAAATCTAATTTATCAACGCAGAGATAAGATGACAGTTATTTGGCATTAGACACAGAAGAAACACGAACAACCTATTCAATTGCAAACCCAATTTATCAATGCAGAGATAAGATGACAGTTATCTGGCATTAGACACAAAAGAAATCATGAATAGACTATCCAAGTACAAGCTTAGAACAGAAGAGAAATGGATATTGAGCATGTAATAGCAAAAGAAGCTTATATTTGCTAGAATGAAGATGAGAATCTTGAAGGAACAGAGTATCAACAATCTCCAGAAGTTGAACCCTTATTACATCTTACTTTCAGATATTTATAGCTCTTTACAATGCTCTCGAGCCTTCTGAGACTCAAGAGGTCTTAATCTATCCCTCTGTCTCTTCAACAACTTTGATGCCTTGACTAAGCAAGCATGGGCTCGGAGGTTTCTTCTTATGACAGAAGAGTAACCGCTTTTGGGTAGTTTGTTGCGCTGTCTGGGAGCTCTCTCGTGCCAAATATGCCCCACAATCGATTCTGTTGTTTTTGGCTGAGCGCTGTCGATGCCCCATGATGTTTCCGTTTGATTCAGCTGCATCGCACTGGGTTTTTCCCCTTTCCGGCCTTTGTCCGCTAGCAGCTGTCTCCCGACCTCTGTTATGTGGTGGAATGGGTCTTCGGGCCTCTGTGATCCCTTTAAAATGTGAATAATGACTATTTTCTATTTAATACAGAAAACGCTGCAACACTGTAAAAAATCCTACCCATCTCTATTCTTCCGGACTTCAAAAGTCCTTAATCATGGCTTATCCCTCTATCGGGTCTGCCCTTAAGGTCGATATCGCATGTCGCAGACAGCCTGTCCTTATGTATTTTCTTTGTATTCTGAAATACGTGAAAAACACTGAAAATACATGAAAAATGGCTTATGGCGGACCTGAAAATATTATAAATTTTCATTCCTTAACCCTTTCGAGTCCGGGCCTTATCGCATCGGCACCGCTCCTTGGTTCCCTTTGTATTTCGTTAAATAATGAAATACGCGAAAATGTATTAAAAATGGCTTTCCCACGGACTTGAAATCTTATGAAATATCATGTATATAACTGTTGGGTCCAGTTAATGGGTCGCCCATATACCTGTGCATAGGTCCCGCCCCTTAAGGTTTCTCCAATGCGATATTGCGATGCGACGTGGGCCGTCGATCTGCGCGCTTGATCGACGGTCCACGTTGAATCATCGATCGTCTTCGCCATTTCCATATGGTCTGCGCCAATTGTCACTATCTGCCTGTGCCGATTACAACCTGTCGATCAGATCTGGACCGTTGATTGGCCAGATCGAACGGTTGTTGTGCATTTCTCAGTTTAAGCCTCCAATACTTGGTTTTTCATGGTTTTCTCTGGTTTTTGCCTCCCGATAGTGCTTTTCCGCCCTTCCAAGGGCTCTTGGCATGCGATTGTTTCAATATTTGGATGATCCTTAAGCAAATTTTGAAGACTTCAAGAGTGTTTTGAGCATATTTGGATCCATTTTTGGGCCATTTTCCAACAAGGTTAACATTGGTTCCTTCTGGGGATGAAAGTCTCCCTATGAGGTTTCAAGAACTACTGAACAATGCCTTTCCTGTAAAACCAAAATCAAATCTTCCTCCTAGTGTTCCATTGGGCATGGAGTCTATTTGGCAATGAAATAAAAACTGGAAAAAACATATTTACAATACCAAGGCTTTAAAGACTTAAATGAAATACAGTTTCAAAAATCGCCCATTGACTGGGCTACCAAAATCATCTCCTCCTTCTAGACTATGCAGAATAAATGTATTGTTCTGCTAAATTTGAGCGATCGCAAACGAACCTGTCCATAAGGAGTCAAACTTACCATGATTACCTTTCTATTCCTTAAATGCATCCCATTTGAGAACCCAATCACCAACTTGGAAATTGTCCACTTTTGCCTTCTTGTCAAAGGTTTCTTTGATTTTCTTTTGATGAGCTTTTGACTTCTCAACCAGATGCTCTCTGATCTGTTGTAGTTCAACCAGGTTATTCATTCTTCTTACCATGTCATTCTCTTCATCTTGTTCTTCTTGCAAGAATTTAGCCACAGGGAGAATCAGCTGGATAGGGAAAACAGCATCAGCGCCATAAACCATCTTAAATGGAGAATTCCCTTGCATGTAATCAAAATATTAAAAAAATGTAACCTAACATACAAGGATGTAAGTAGGTACCATGAATTCAACATGTAAGCAACATGTAATCGATACACAATCAGTCACATACTCATTGTATAATTTCCTGTAGATTCACAAGCTCATGTAATGTACTAAAGCACAGTACAAGAATCTACTTCTACTTTCAACCAGTGAAAGCCAATAGATTGATGAAAACGATATGAACAAGAAGAAGACAAATCAATGGCACATAACACAATAAGTTTTCCTAGGGAAAGCCACTGCTCAAAACCCCAAATATCTGTATTACAGTAAAACAGAAATATGAGTGAAGATACAAATCTTGTTCTCACTAGAACAATTCCACACAAGTATGCTCAATTCTCTACCTCACAAGCCTGCTATTAGCCAACACTTAGCCAATTTCCATTGCCTTCCAAGACCCTATTTCATTCCACAATTCCTAGGATGAATAGCTCGTATTTAAAGGAAATTCATGCTTCCAAAATAAAGCAATCCTAAATTAGGCCATTTTCCTGATTGCATGCATGATATTTACAACTCAATAAATCATACAACTGATAGTACATTGTCCCTACACTCTATTCTCAACTAGGTATTTCTTTGAACTGACATGCATGAGTTTCTCATGAGGGAATCTTCAGTTAACTGGAGTAAAACTTGTGGATGCACTAGTGCACCAACTAACTATTAGTCCTCTATTAGTTCCACAAACAGTTAGAACTAATTTAACTGGCCATAAATCATTAAACTGAGTTAATCTAATTACAACTCAAATAAACTCATCTTGGACCTCTAAAACTTAGGAAGAACATATACATGACTACAGAAAGACTTCCAACTCGAAATTCCTAAGCTAATAAGTTAATTAACTATCTACAAGTTGCTATGAGAGTAGAATTTGATTTTATTTCACATTTTAATTCAAGGACAAATTAAACTAAAATGTCTTGTTGCCATTTCGCAACACTCATTTCAAATACATTTCATGAAATCAATAACAAATTCTCCATGATAACCATACTACAACCCAAATCCGGCATCAAGCAATTGCAATAAGTATATAAGTGTAAGAGACACACATGCATGGCCAACACATAGCCCATCCAGTTCGAGGGGTGAACCATGCTATGATACCACTCTGTAACACCCTCCTCCCACATCTACCTAAACAACTGCCCAGTCGAGGTAAACATGCAATGAGAGACCACTATGATATGATTCAACCTCCTAAGTCACATTAAGGAAGTGGAACTGACGGAAACACACCATACAGACATCCAACATCCTCAACAGAACCCTCAGAGGACAAGTCAACCGCTCAAATAGCCTGTCCCTGGGTCCCACTGTTGTTTTAGGTCTCTTGGGCCATAATCGCTCTCATGCTATGGTCAAGGGAGTGACCAACAACCTAAATTTGCTCTCACAGGCTTGCCCGCCAGCGACTGTGGACCAAAATTAGTAGTGATGTGCTAGCCACCTCGGGATTTAAGCCACTTTTTCAGGCTCAGAGCCCAGGACATTGCCCAAAACTGATCCATCTCTTCAAATCAGTAAAGTAATATGGAAATGAAAGTACTAAAGCAAATACTTGTTCAAGACCTTGACTGGATCCCTACTAGCCATGATAGGCATTTCGTCAAACATATCATCGACATGTAATCTACAGGTGTAAATAATAGAGTTAAGTGTAGGGATCTCATACTTATCTAAGAATTGCTATGAACCATTGTTTCCTCATGCCATTTGTTGCATTATCATCTATTAGGTCATAGACACATTATCCATTCGCATACAAGTAAAAACATGCTGAGAGCCATACATATCTGTTGTCATAAAATGTGCATATAACTAGATAATAGGAACATAAATAGAATAAACATATCAACCATCAAATCCATAGATACATATGTACCTTTACACATTAAAATCAAGGGAATGGATTTCTCATTAAATGAATGCAATGAACCAACTAGAGATGGGACTACCACGTTCCACCCAATCAGAGAATGGTTGAGCCAAATCTCTCTTCATACATTCACTCCCATGGCATATTCCAAGCATGAATGTGGGGTCTCATACAACAAATCACTCAAAACTCATTCAAGGCTTCTAGGGGCCATCCACCTCAACCCATCAAAGAGTGATTCCACCTCACGGTCGAACATCACCAAAACCATCATAAGATCGGTCTCTGTCCCAACCATCCACGGCTCTAGAGAGTTTGTCCAACCTGACTACGGGACTAGTAATTCAACCCACAACTTTTACCGAGCTCCAGAGCTTTTGTCCAACCAAGGCTACGGGACTAGTAACTCAACCCAAGTTGTTCCAGGGCTCTAGATCATTTGTCCAACCAAGGCTACGGGACTAGTAACTCAACCCAAGCTAAGGAAACATGAGAACCAATCAAAAATACAACAAGGAAATAAACCCACAATCACCATGGCTATCCAGGAAATGGCAAGGCTAGGCAATCCACTATCAATCCCGACTATCCTCCATGCCAATGACATATCACAACCAACAAACCACATGCATATGCCATGCATGCCAAAACTAGTGAAGAAACCATACATGTAACTCGGTACCTACAAGAAAATTTGATGTAGTTTTTGATGTCGATGCCTTCATGCGCTTTCCTGCTCTTTACTTTGCCTTCTTGCTCCAAGAATTCAAGTATGCCACACCCTCCAAGAGTGCTCCAAGAAAACTCTAAGTATCCAAGGGTATGAGAGAGAGAGAATAATGAGGTTACCAAATGATCCTCATAAGAATTTTTATGAATGAGGCCTCTATTTTCTTCATTTTCCATTATTTTAATTCATTTTCCTTTTGACATGCAACCTGTGACCTTTCACCTCCTTTTTCTCCTAATTTCTATCATTTTCATAAATAAATGTGCCAAAATGCCTTTTTGCCTTTCCAAAGCCTTAGCTATTTCCTTAGCCATAAACAACCAAATGAACACCCCCTAGGATGTCTTGCCCAACATTCAACTTGGAATAAGTGTCCCATTCATCTGTGGTTATTGTTTTTAACATTTATTACATGTAATTTTCACTAGGACTGTTACACTATAGTTGCTCTATTTTTTGCAAACCTTGGCAGTGGAATTCATCTTGGTTAAATTTTTGGTAGATTGAAATCAAAACTATTGTTCCTCCTTCACCCTATTAGAATCATAGCCTAGCTAAGGGTGGAGTTCTACAACACAACTACCTACAATTTGGTGGAAAGAAATCGTTTACTGTACTAGTTGTTGCTAATCATGCTTGTCGTCTTAAGATGCATGTCTATTTCTACCTTTGTCAATTCATCATCTTGTTTTGATTATAAATTTTGAGTGTGTTATGGGTAAATAAATAGAGAGAATTGTTGGTTATAATTCAACTTATTAGGCATACTAAATTTGTTACATGCCGATAGAAGGAATGGTTATTATATCATTTTGTAGTTTCTTCTTTTTTATGGTATGACAATTCCTGTATATTTGAGTATTTTCACTCTTGTTAATTGTCAACAATCTCTATCTTCCTTCCTTTTGATATGTTAAGAAACTATGTATATATAAGTTACTTGTTCAATAGTTTAAATTGTTGATGGAAGTCACAAAATTGTTTAGTTATGGGTTTTGTAAATTTCTTTCCTTTGAATGAGAAACACATAGCACTTTCATACATATTTATTGAAGGAAAATTTAAGTTTTGATGTGTAAATAAGACTTAATCATAGCTTATAAGGCCTTTGAATCCTAAAAAGTGGTGTAAGTCTTCTACAATTGTGATTTAACCTTAAAGGTATGTTAACAAGTTTGGAAAATCGAGAGACTAGAGGTTTTAGCCCTAGCCCCTAGTTACATGGGTTGGTGAGGGTGGTGACCATGGGCTTAGTGGACAGGGATTAAAGAGCATAATTTGGATATCCAAAAGATCCTTTTACATGATGTATTGTGTGTTTCCCTAGCAAATGATAGAATCTAGATAACTACATGATATGGAATCTGATAAATTTTCCTTTTCCATGAGTTACTGCATATTTCCCTAATATATGATAGAATCTAGATGCCCGAATGATCCAATATCCATCAAATATTTTTTTTTTTATTAGTTTCTAAGACTCTTCCTACATGTTGACAAAATATGGACATCCAAAGGTCATTTATTAACAGATATGGAATCCAACAGGGTAGGACATGTGGAGCCACGTAACTTGAAGTAGGAATGGGTAGATGACATGTTTGATAACATGTCACTGATGACTTAGTAGTTTTCAGTTTAATGACAAAGACAGGGTATGCTAATGTGGTGTGCCAAAACGACATCCTCATATGGCATTGTAGTATGAAAGAGTTCATGGTGGATTATGTAGCACCTATGTGGTGAGGATGACGTGCGGCCTAAGATTTGGAAATTTGGCTTTTTAGAAAATTTGATTTTTAGGTTTTTTGGATATGTATTTGACTGAAAAATCCAAACTAGGACTTGTTAGTTGTTGTTGCGGAGTGCTCTCATTTTTTGACAATTTTTTTCATATAGAAATCTGACATTTTGTAAAATGGTCATTTAGGATTTTTTTTAATCCAAATGTGACATGAAAAATTCAAACTAGAGTTTATTAGTTGTCATTATCATGGAGTGTTACTGTCTTCTAACAAATCTGTTAATACGAAGATCCATCTCTTTGAAAATGGTTGTATAGGATGTTTTCTTAATCCAGATATCTAGAGATTTGACTCGTTGACCTTATCATATATTTGAAAATATGACTTTTAGAAAAATGGTCTTTGAGGATTTTTCCCAAATCCAAATTTGACTGGGTAAGTCGATGTGTCTGTTTTATGGATGTAGTGCAATGCAGTGGCGACATGTGGGCATAGTAACCACCATGTGTCAGAGGCGTGTCAAATGACATGGCGTTCTACAGTGGTGACATATGGGCACAAGATTGCCACGTGTCAACTGCTAACATGGCATAAGACAGTGAAATATCTAAGGGCCATAACTTTGTGTCCATAACTCATATTTGGATTAAATTTATATTATTGGAAAACTCTAGACAAATAAAAAACAACGATGATCTTAGAAAAAAGTTGGAAGACTTTAAAAAACCAAGACTTTTGAAAACTCCATCTTCACAAGATGGATTAAACAATTACAACTTAAACAAAACACTAATAAAAAAATTACATATCAAATTTTATATTTTATTATTCCTTATATTAAAATTGATTATATTTATAAAGTTTAATTGTTATGCAACCAACTCACAAAATAGAAGAAAAGATAGATCAACGACTTCAAAATCAACCTCTTCGAGGGGACAACCTCCTTTACATTACACAAATGAACAATTCTTGGATGATACAAATGACAAGACCTCCTTTCTATATATAGGAGTGTAAGGGGTCATAATATAGTCAAAGTCGACATAACAATAATAATGTAAGGGCACGACAATAACAATAGTGGGCTTCTATGGGGCACAATAATAACAATATGGGGACAACATGGGCACAACAATAACAATAAGGGGATACAATGACAATAACAATAAGGGAATACACTAGTATTATAGGAACCTAACATGCCCCTCTCCTTCAGAAAAGTGTTGTACTCAATGCTTGAGTAGTTCTGGATGGTTCTATATAAAATTCTCATCCTCCCATGTGGAATCTTCAGCAGGTAAGTTCTTCCACTTGATGATATACTCTGAAATTGATCGATTTCGTATTTTTCAAGTTCTTGTTTCTATGACTACTTCAGGTTCCAATATGATTTTTCCTTCCTCGTCAAGTTCTGGCAATATTGTTTGAATTGGGAGCTTGTCATTTGTAACTTTCTTTAAGCATGAAACATGGAAAACTGGGTGCACTCAGGAAGTAGTAGGAAGCTCCAATTTGTATGTCATTGTACCAATATTTTGTAACACCTTGTACGAACCATAATACTTTGGTGATAATTTATTATCCTTCTTAGCTTTCTTTAGGGACACTTGTTTGTATGGCTGTAGCCATAAAAATACCCAGTCACCTACATCAAAACTTCTTTCGTTGTGATGTTGATTTTCCTGTCGTTTCATTCTATTCTACATCAAAGTGAGGTTATCCTTTAAGAGTTGGAGAACTTGTTGTTGATGCTCGATGTGATCTTCCACTACTTGAACCTTAGAATTTTCTCTTAAATATGATGTGATGGACGGTGGATGATATCCATAAAGTGCCATAAATGGGATAATTTTTGCTATAGTATGGAAGGAAGTGTTATACCACCATTCAGCCAGAGGCAACCATTTGACCCATTGTGTCTGTTTATCAGATATAAAGCAATGAAGATATCGTTCCAAACATTTGTTCACTATCTCAGTTTTCCCATCAAATTGAGGATGATAAGATGAGCTATGAGCTAACTGAGTGCCTAAACAAGAAAATAATTTTGTCCAAAAATTTCCAATGAAAATGGGATCTTGGTCGCTTACAATAATCTTTGGGTTTCCATGTAGCTTTTGAATTGTTTCCATAAATGCAATAGCAACTGTATTGACTTTAAAGGGATGAGATAATGCACAAAAGTGTGCATACTTAGTAATTCTATCAATTACCACCATGATGACACTCTTTCCTTCGGACTTGGGTAGACCTATGATAAAATCCATTGAAACCTCCTCCCAACGTTGACTTGGAATGGATAAAGGTTGTAATAGACCTGGGGTCTTAATTGTTTCAACTTTATTTTGTTGGAAAACCAAACATTCCACCACAAATTTTTGAATATCATATTTAAGGCCATCCCAAAATAAATCCTTCTTAACCCTATGGTAAGTTTTTAAAAGTCCTGAGTGCCCTCCTAAGGGAGAGGTGTGCAATTCCATAAGAATATTTTGTTTGAGTTGGGAATTCTTACAGAGGTATAAGCGATCTTTGTACCATAATGAATCAATTTTCTAGCTAAATGTATCGGATGTATTGGGGTCTTGTTGTAACTTTTGAATGAGTACCCACACTTATTCGTCATTCTTCCATTCATCTCTTGCTTCGTTTATCCAATCAGGCTGGATAATAGAAATGGTGCAAAGCAATGCTTCCACGTCCTCATCCTTTCTTGAGAGTGCATCTGCAACAACATTTTGCTTCCCTTTTTTGTAGATGATTTCAAAGTCATAACCCAACATCTTTGTGACCCATTTTTTCTGCTCTTTTGAAGATAATCTTTGTTCTAAAAAGTATTTAAAACTATCATGATCTATTTTTACCTTGAAGTGTCTTCCCATTAGGTAAGGTCGTCATTTCTTAAGTGCATGTAGTATTGCCTACATTTCCTTCTCATCAATAGCTTTGTGTAAATAATTTCCTTTGATTGAACGACTTTCAAAAGCAATGGGTCTTTCTTCTTGAATTAAAACAACACCAATTCCATTTCCTGAGGCATCACATTCCACAATAAAGGTTTTTATGAAGTATGACGTAGCTAAGACCGATGCTTGGGACATTGCTTCTTTAAGATGTTCAAAGGCTTTCGTTGCTTTTGGAGTCCAAGAAAATGCATCTTTCTTCAGTAATGTTGTTAGAGGGGATGCTATTCTCCCATAATTCTTAACAAACTTGTGATAATGCCCTGTCAACCCGAGAAATCCTCGCAAATGCTTTATGGATGCGGGGATTTTCCATTCCTTAATGGCTTTAATTTCGCTAGGGTCTACCTTAAAACCTTCATGAGATACAATATGACCCAAATATTCCACCTCTTGTACTCCAAAGAAACATTTGGAGCTTTTTGCATATAATTGTTTCTCCTCCAATAGTTTGAGCACTCTATAAACATGTTGAACATGATCCTTCCAAGACTTGTTGTAGATTAGTATATCATTTTCTAAGGAAGGGTTTGAAAATGAAATTCATCAAACCTTGAAATGTAGAAGGTGCATTGGTAAGGCCAAAATTTATGACCAAAAATTCATAATGACCCTCATGAGTTCTAAATGTTGTTTTCGGAATGTCTTTAGTCTTCATTCTGATTTAATGATACCCTGAACGAAGGTCCAACTTGGTGAAGTAAATTGCTCCATGTAATTCATCCAATAATTCATCAATGACAGGAATGGGAAATTTATCTTTAATATTGAGCTTGTTGATCTCCCTATAATCTGGACAAATGCACCATGATCCATCCTTCTTGTGCACCCATACTACCGGAGCAGAGAAAGAACTTTGACTAGGTTGAATTATACCAGCCTCTAGCATTTCTGCAACCATATGTTCAACTTCACTCTTTTGAGCATAGGGATATCTGTAAGGCCTGATGTTTAGAGGAACACTTCCTGGAATCAAATGAAAAGCATGATCATGATCATGAATAGATGGGAGGCCTTTGGGAATCTCAAATACCTTGGAATGGTTGTCCAAGACTTTTTGGAGATCTAGAGAAATAGATGATTTCAATGTGGGAGCCTCTAGAGAACATAATTGTGCAATTAAGCCACATTGTTCTTTCTTTAGAAGCTTTGTCATGCCGCTAGAGTTGATTATCTTTCACGGTTTCCCTGCGATACCCCTGAATTCAACTTCCTTTCCTTCTGAAAAAATTCAAGAAAAGTTCTTGAAAATTAAAAGCTATCGTACCCAAAGATTGTAGCCATTGAACTCCTAGTACAACATCAGCACCACCCATTGGAATGGAAAGCGTTGGACTATTCAAAACATATTCTCCCATGGATAGCTTGATATTATAGCACTTTCCAGTGCAATTTACGGTTCTTCCATTTGCAACCATCACTTGACACTCTAGTGTTGGATATAGGAAGAAATTCAATTCCTTCGCTATCTTACAATGAATAAAATTATGGGTACTGCCCGAATCAAACAACACTATTACCTTTTTCTTCTTGATGCATCCTTATATCTTGATAGTTTGAGGAGTGGTTATTTTGGCCAATGCATTACAAGATATGGTCGGATTCATTTCTTCTTTCTCTATGATTTGTTCCTGGTGTGTATCCTCTTCTTTTGATGTTTCTTTTTCCTTTTCTTCTTCCTCTTCACAATCTATGTAAAATAATTTCTTCTTAGCACACTTATAACCTTTAGTGTATTTGCTATCACAACTGTAACACAGCCCTTTTTCTCTTTTTTTCTTCCAATTGTTGTGGTGTCAACCTTGTAGGTTGTGGAAGGCTAGGAGCAACAACACTTCCATCTTTATAGTTGTGATTGGTAGGCTTCTTTGTTGCCATAATTTTGCTTTCAATTTTTCTTGCCAACCTGAATGCCTTCTCCAGTGAATTAGGTTCCCAAAGGTGAACCTCATGTTGGATGTTATCTTTTAATGTCCCTATAAACACATTAATCCTATGCTCCTCTGGAATATCTTTTACCCTTATATTCAATTTTTTGAAGTCCTCAATGTGCTCCACCATTGAACCTTTTTGTTTGAGATTTATCAATTGGCTAAAAAAGGTGTTGCTTTTTGTATCCTCATAATGTGCTATCATTTATTTCGTAAAAATTGCCTAAGTGACAATTTGTTTACGAGAGAAACGTCATCGATACCATACAAAATGATTGGGTTCCAAATATAAAGTCGCAATGCGTACCTTTTGTGTGTTTTGCACATTATGGAGATCGAAATATTGCTCCATCTGTAGTATCCATGTTACGGGATCCTTGCCATCAAACTTCCTCATATCGATCTTTGGAACATGGTGGGTCTTCAATCCAATGTTAGAGTCTATGAAATCATGACTAACATTTCTTTTGTTCTCATCATGAATTTCCTCTACTACCTTTTCGCCATTAGGAAGCATTTCTTGTAGAAACTTTGCCAAACCTCCTTTCAAACCTTCCATGTCTTTCTTCAAATCTTCAATGTTTACTTCTAAACCATCCATCTTAGCTTCCACACCATTCTTTAAACCATCCATCTTAGCTTTCACGCATTTCTTTAAACCATCCATCTTAGCTTATGCTACTTTATGTGAGAATGAAATTTGTTGCACTTGGTCTCGTAATTTTGATCTATCATGTTGCATTTCTTCCTCTTCTTCATGAGTCATGCTAGAACTTTCAGGTTTCTTACTAGGTGTTACCATTTTCTTTCTTCGCGACATCAATTAATGATAATTATGCTTCACTATGTCCTTTGAATTCCTTCAAACTAATTTTTTCAAACCAAACTTATGCAAAATTTTAAAAAAGACTACACACCTTTTTTGGCTTTGTAGGAGCTCGATATTTTTTTTTTCTCGTTAAACTAGACTAATCTATTATATTATGTACAGTAAAACCTTACATCCAGAATGACATGTGGCCCAGGGCCAACTGAGGCTGTTCATGACTCAAAGTAGGCCCGCGCAGGGGCTTCCTAACCAGACTTACTTGCTTCCAGCCTATGACAAAATTCAAAACTGTACCCACTACTTGCATCAGCGACCCACGCAGGGGTTTCCATCCAAAAACAGAACTATACCCACGCAGGGGTGACCGAGGATCCTTGACAAACACTGACATTAGCCGAACTGGCAGGACTATGATAACCATAACATAAGGAAAAACAAACAAGACCCAGACAGAGATACTTGGCCTATATCCGACATAGATAAAAACAAAGAGCTGATACCGGACCTGAGCAAAAGAGGATGGAGACGGAGCTTGCCGAGGGTTGTCATTCCTCAGGCTTCTCCTCGAGGATTCGGCACCATCCATCTCCTTCAGGGCGGCCTTCCCATGCGTCCACTTCAGCCTGTTTGGAGGTCGACGCCTCATTCGCTTGTGGATGGGAAGGAGTCTGCTCCAGAACTCCCACTTGTGCTTCCTCAATGATTTCCTGCATGTCCTCTGAGGGCTCCTCCTTGCTACCTGAGCCTCCCTCCTCATCCTCAGGGTCCTCCATGAAAAGAACAGATATATGTGCATTGATACGAGCGTTGTTCCTTGAGCCTCCCAGAGTGAAAACGACGGTGCCAAACGCTGGCAGCGGGGGCGGCCCAGCACTGGGACTGCCGGAATCCATATACTGGCTAACCCGTAAAGGAGAGGCGCCTGACCTTCGGTGGCAATATTGACAACAACAATGGTGATGAGAGTCTGCGACAGGGTTGCGCGAAGAGCCTCCGCGAGCAGAGCCCCGCCTGCTAAGCAGTCTTTGCCTTGGACGAGCCATTTTCCCTCCTGGAGCTTCTGAGGAACAATTCTCCACCCTGCGTCGCCCCCCTGTGGAATTGAGACCTCCTCTGTCAGCTCCCGGACCAAATTCACACGAATGACTCTCGCCCGTGAGTTCCCACTGTAATTGTTCCACCACCTCGTGCTGGTTAGCTGCAACAGCAGTAGCTGAAGCTTGCAGGGAACGGACGCCCCCCAGACCGAAATTCTCCAGAGCCAGCACCATACAATGCTCACAATACAAATGAGCCTGCAATGCTCCCTTGCCGCTCTTAACCTGTCCATCATTCTCTCGAAAGTAGCCCGCCATAACTGCACTCTGCAGCTCCAGCGTTTCACCCTGTGCGGCATTGAATGCTTTTGAGCACGAACAAACATTCTTCAATCCTCGGCGGCAGTGTGAAGTGCCTGCCTTAATTCAACACGGGGCGGCACATGCACGGCATGTGGCCCTTCCCTGGCTGTCGCATTGGCACCCGCATCCAGGGTGTAGGAGCTCGATATTGAATCTATTGTATCTCTGTAATTTCATATCTCCAAGGTTTGAAATTTCGTCTTGTGGTAGCCCTCTGAGTCCTCGTTCCAACCCCGCAAGTCTGATCAAGATTGGATTCTCCAAGAAAGAGTTATTCCAAATATCCCACGATGACATGATTATAAACTGGTTCAGTAGAGCTAACTTGTACGAAGTTCAACGTGTCAATGTTTTGACCTTCAGACCTAAAACCGATATAAGAAAACTACAGTTCATCCTCTTTCTATACCTTTCTATGAAATTTCAATCTGATGCTCAGAGAGAAAGTTATGACAATTTTCCCAAGGTCACCTGTTTGAGATATAATTCGGGAGCCTATGAAAACCCTATCTCTGAAAATGTAGCAAGAAAAGATTTGAAATTCGTACCCGAGGTTCATTAAGATTTTGGCTCAAATGGGTTTTAAATTTAGCTTCTGAAACATCGTAGAAAAAAAGTTATAGTGAAAATTCGACGATGACCTATTTGAAGCAGCGAAACCCTAGAATCCAAAGCTCTAATTCCAATTGTTATGCAACCAGCTCACAAAATAGAATAAAAGATAGATCAATGACTTCAAAATTAGCATCTTCGAGGGGGCAACCTCCTTCACATTACACAAACGAACAATTCTTGGATGATACAAATGACAAGGCCTCCTTTCTATATATAGGAGTCTAAGGGGTCACAATATAGTCAAAGCCGACATAACAATAATAATGTAAGGGCACAACAATAACAATAGTGGGCTTCTATGAGGCACAATAATAACAATATAGGGACAACATGGGCACAATAATAACAATAAGGGGATACAATGACAATAATAATAAGGGAATACACTAGTATTATAGAGACCTAACATTAATTTGTAAAAATTAAAACGAAAAAGTATTATATATAATATGTAAATAATTACAATAGATTTTTCCACTATTTAAAAAAGTAATGAGCTACCTTTTCCACTACATAAAATAAATGTGAAAATAAAAAACATAGAATAGATATAAAATAAAATAAATGTGAAAATAAAGAACATAAAATAGATATAAAATATATAATGTATGATATAAATGTATATGTATATCCATGTTCTTCTTTCTGAACAACATATCTAAGCATATCACGTCGTGAATGATATTTAAAAAAAAAAATGTGATATTTTTATACATAAAATCAAATTAATAATTTATAAATATAATATATATTTTATTAATATATATTTTAAAATAAATTTAAATAAGAAAACTAACAAAATTTTAAATTAATACGAAGATCTATCTCTTTGAAAAAATGGTTGCTTAGGATTTTTTCTTAATCTGCATATCGAGATTTGGCTCGTTGACCATAGCATATATTTGAAAATATGACTTTTAGAAAAATGGTTTTTGAGGAGATTTGACTCGTTGACCATAGCATATATTTTAAAGTATGACTTTTAGAAAAATGGTCTTTGAGGATTTTTCCCACATCCAAATTTGATTGGGTAAGTTGATGTGTCTGTTTTGCGGATGTAGTGCAATGCAGTGACGACACGTGGGCGTAGTAACCACCATGTATCAAAGGCATGTCAAATGACATGGTGTACTGCACTGGTGACATATGGGCAGAAGATTGTCAAGTGTCAACGACTAATGTGGCATAAGATAATGAAATATCTAAGGGTAATAACTTTGTGTCCATAACTCATATTTCGATTAAATTTATATCATTGGAAAACTCTAGACAAATAAAAAACAACAATGATCTTAGAAAAAAAGTTAAGAGACTTTAAAAAAACAAGACTTTTGGAAACTCCTCCACAAAATGGATTAAACAATTATAACTTAAACAAAACACTAATAAAAAATTAAATATCAAATTTTATATATTACTATTCTTTATATTAAATTTGATTATATTTATAAAATTTAATTTGTAAAAATTAAAACGTGTTATATATAATATGTAAATAATTATAATAGATTTTTCCACTATTTAAAAAAATAATGAGCTACTTTTTCCACTACATAAAATAAATGTAAAAATATAAAATATAAAATAAAATAAATATGAAAATAAAAAACATACAATAGATATAAAATATGTAATGTATGATATAAATGTATATCTATATTCTTTCTGATCAACATATCTAATCCTACTTTCTAATCAAGATATCGAATCATATCACACCGTAAATGATATTTAATAATTTTAAATAATATTATTATCAAAAAAATATAATATTTTTATAAATAAAATAAAATAATTAATTTATAAATATAATATATTTTTTAGATATCATTTTTGGGATTCAACTGCGTTAAGTAAGTCATTCAAACGTATGACCATTTCCATGAGAGGTAGTCGTAACTGACTAATTTCTCATGATTTTTGAATAGTTCACTTAGCACTCATTGCATCGGGTGATGCTCACAGGGGTGAAGAAGTGGGATTGAAACTAATAAAAAATAACAACAAATTTTTAAAATGCATTTAATAATTAAGAAAATTGTTCCCACTAATTAGAATTACAATAAATTTAGGTAATAACAACTAACATCGATACTTTCTTTTTATTTATACAAAATTTAAAAACAAACTTTTAAATTTAGGTAATAACAACTAACATTGATACTTTCTTTTTATTTATACAAAATTTAAAAACAAATTTTTAAATTACATCTAATAATTGTTTTTAAATTACATCTAATAATTAAGAAAATTATTCCAAATAATTAGAATTACAATAAATTTAAATAATAACAACTACTTATTCATACAAAATTTAAAAATAAATATGGAATCTTAGCAAAACTAGAGAAATCTATTTGATAAATTTCTCTTTCATAAGACACCAACAAAAGAGTCACACAAATATCGTTATCCATTTTTAAAGTCATCGTTTTCCTTAACATCGTGTCCATGTTGCACTCCTAATGGAGATTTTTTTGAGGCTTTAATCTTCTAGAAAATATGAGAAGAAAATATTTATATTTTTTTGATTTCAAATTTTTGTGATCTATTTTGTTTTTTTATTGTTTTTTGAATTAATTATATTATCAGTTTTTTTTTTTATATTTCAAACTAATTAATGTGGTTTATGACTAAGAGTTATTATAGTGGATGGTTTTTAACTATTTTTAGATACGACTTTCCTAGAGTTTAAGTAGTATTGGATTGATTTGATGGATCGAAGAATGTCGTTTCTTTTTTTTGGTCATTTATGTTTAATTGATGTTTTGATTAATGCTACAATTTTAGATTGCCTTTTGATAAAGACTTTTATTTTTTAAGGTATGTGGTGGGTTTCAATCCCTCATCTCTATTCCACCTCAATGTCTCACATTTGGAGTCTCTAGACCTCTGTCCAATGTTTCATAGTGTTTGGAATCTTATTCCTCATCCTTAGGGGGTAGAGGTTGGATTTTATGGTGGGAAATGGCCATTCGTCATTTCGTGTAAGGTGATAAGGTTGCTTGATTCTGTAGAAGTGTCCGAGAGAGCTTCAGGAGGCCCAAAGACAATTAAAAGAGGTATGCATTATTTTGGAAGAATACTTACATAACATCACACTCCAGGAGGAACTAACACAATGTGAGAGTTTGGAGTGCAAAGAGGATCATATTGCTAAAGGGGCTCGAATTTGTGCTTGATTGCAGTGGATTCAAGAAGGTGATAACTGACATGGTTCTTGTTTTACATTGAATGTATGGAACTCTTGAGAAGAACCTAGTTGAGATCTAAGGTATGTTTATTGGCCATTTTCAAAGTATTTTCTTTGCTTACCATATGTCAAATTCGATTGTTGTTACCAAGGATGATTGTTATAGAGTGGTCCTTGCAAAGTCTCCATTAGAGATTGGGATAGGCTAGACAAAGCATTTATCAAAGAAGAAATTTGTGTGGTTCTCCCTTCCATGAAAAATGGGAAGTTACCCGGTATTGAGGGTTTACCTTGTGAGTTTCAGAAGGTGATGTCGAATATGCTTGAAGATGATTTATGCATCCTTGTTTAGGAAGTCTTTTCTAGAAGGATCCTTTCATAGTTTCTTAATCAGGGATTTATCAAGCTTATTCTAAAGAATTCTGCAAGAGAGTTTATTGTTGGGTGGCATCTGATCACTTTATTGAGTGATGCTTATAAAATTATGGCTAAGGCTTTAACTTTGAGGGTGTGAGATGTGGCTAAGAAAATAGTTCATTGAGATTAAGCATGATTTATTCAAGGATGGTTTATTTTAGATATAGTCTTTTTAGCTTGGGAGGTTGTGGAGTAAGCTAGGGAGACAGGTCAAAAAACGTTCTTTCTTTTAAATCGATTTTGAAAAAGATTATGATCATATTCACTAGACATTTATCAAATATATGTTTACTTTCCTTGGGTTTGGCCAATGATATTTTTACATGGTCAACACTTTGTTTACATGGGCCTCTTCCTTTGTTTCAATGAATAATGTGCTACCCCCCCATATCCATCTTCACAAGTCCATCAGACAAGGATACCCATTGACCCCTTATATTTATGTATTGACATCATTTTCTCTTGGGTATCTGTTGGAAGTGTATCTTTCTCAGGGTTAGTTTAGAGGTATCTCCCTAGTTGAGGGGGAGGAGATGGTTAACAACCACTTTGCAGATGCCTCCCTATTGATTAGGAGTCGGTTTCAGTTGCTAGGGATCGTCTTTCAATATTTTGTAAGGCTTCAGGGGCTATCATGAGTGATCATAAGATAGACTTTTGGCTTGTTGGTCTTGATGATCTTCTAGCATGGATTCCAATTACTTGGAGGTTTATTCAGCGAAGGGTTATTATGAGATATCTTGGCATTTCTTTTGGGGTTGACCTTTCCTGCATTGCCATGTGGGATTGGTGCTTGGATATATTGAAACGTAAGCTTCTTGTTTGGAAATACAAGGATCTTCCCTTTGCTGGTAAGTTGACAATGGTGAGTAGAATTCTCCAAGCTTCTCATATTTACCATGTATCATGTTGGCTCCCTGGAAAGACTTACTTCCACCAACTAGAGAATATTTTACATTCTTATATGGGAAAAATATGGTGGATATCCGGTTCGTCCCATGGTTTCCTAGGATGTTTGCATCATGCCCTAGGATGAAAGATGTCTTGGTTTGATTGACATGGTGATTTAAGGTAGCATTTTGGCTGCCAAATGGGTGGTCGAATGTAGCTTATAAGGTTCATTCCCTTGGCAAGTATTGATGCAACATAGATTGTTGTTAGCCAAACATGTTGGCAAAATTAGGGGTCATTTTGTCTTATGTGACATCTTTATGTTCCTCATAATTTTCAGATTTCTAGGTCCGTCATTTTCAAGGGTTTTTGGGTAGCTTGGAGGAAGGTGGAAAACTTGGTGTATTTGCAAAGGTCAAGTGATAGATTGGTTTGGAATTTGGCCAATAGACCATTTTGGAGTTGGACAAAGAAAAGATTGTCTTTTTTATATTCCTCATTTTCAAGTAAAGAAGTTTAGTAGGAAAAAAACAATTTTCTTTGGAGGGATCTTTAGGATTTCAGTTCTTGTTCTTGGAAGAACTAGTGTTTGGTGGCCTAGGAGTTTGTCTTTCTTTATGGATTGGGCTATCTTTAGAGAGATTGGGACTAGGTGCAAGCCTAGGCAAATTTGAGTTTGTTGCTCCATTAATCAAAGGATTAGTGAGCACGCAGCTGACCTTAAGCATATGAGAACCAAGTCTTCTGCTTTAGCAGAACATGTGGAAAAAACCAATCATCATGTTTGTATCGAGGAGGCTAGTGTTATTGCTAGAGTGTCACAATTCCATCACCGGAAATTTAGGGAAGCCCTTGAGATTGAAAAAAGGCCGAACAATCTCAATAGAGAGGATGGCTGGAAGATCAGTAGTTGCTGGGTCCCAACCCTCTCCTCCTAGTCGTTTTCTTCCTTTCTTCCCCTCCCTAGGTATAGCTTTTTCTTGTTGTCTTTTAAGTAATTTCCCCTTGTTTCCCGTTTCTTGTGACCTTTGTTCTTTAAGGTGTGGTTGATATAGTTGGAGGTATTGTTATAGCACTTAATTTATGCTATTAGTTTTATTCTAGTAACAAAAGGAAAATAATCTTGAAATTAATCTATGATAATATACTAATTTTAACCCTTAAATAAACTATTAATTAATTTTAAATATTAAAATATACTTCTAAGCCTTAAATTACTCTAATAATAACTTTTATAAATAACTATTAATTTAAAATTAATTTATTTTTATTTATAAATATAAGTGTATAAAACAGTCCCTTTAACCTATATTTTAGTAAAAATATAACTAACTATTTATATATTAATCTAATATTTATATATTTAATAACTTTTACAATTAACTATTAATTACTCTAATATTTATATATAATAACTTTGATAACTAACTATTAATTTAAATTAATTTATTTTATAATTTATTTATTTTAATATATATTTATGATTATAAGTCTATAAAATTGGTCCATTTACTTTGATTTTAATATGAATATAACTAACAGAATTAAGTTATTTAATTAAATTAAAGTTTTACCCGTCCAAACTAACCTTTTACCGGTCAAATCTAGCCGTTACCTGGTCATATAGCCGTTGGATGTTCTGCTCTATCTATTTAATATGCAAAGCGAGATCTGTTCATTCAACTTGTCCTGACAATGAACCACACCTGTTGGTTAGAAACGCATGGACAAATGAAATGCCATGTGATTTACGCCGAAAAATCTATCGTAAACTTGATATGGATCGCAGAGGCCTCAATTCAACAATTGTAATACTTTTTTTTCTTGCTTTTAGAAATTGACAACACAAAAGGCTAGAGTTCCCATCAATTTCTAATTCTAATTAATTTTTGAGGATCTTGGTTAATTTATAATTCACTAAATCATTGTAGGCATTGTTCACCACACATTGAACAAAGTTGTCAAATCTTACACCAAACTTCTCTAAAGTTGTGAAAATCAAACCTCTATGTTTATTTTAGTAAAAGATTAACATACCTTAGTCAAGATAGAACATTAATCACATTAAAATTATTAGCTTATTTAATATAAAATAAATATGAACACCAATATAAACATTTGATAAGCTAGACTTAAATTTTTGATATACTCCCATTTCACAATATAAATACAAAAGTTTTATAAATACAACTTTAATTTTAATTAAAGAACCTAAATTTTTTATAAAGTTATCATATTCTACCATTTTTTATCTAATTATATAAAAAAATCAAAATCAAAATATATTTAAAATATTAATTTAAAATCAAATAAAATTATCAAAGCATTATTTTCAACCCCACACTACATTGAATTATAATAAAACTTCAATGATACTTGATTTTTTTGTCAAACTCATTTCACATTAAAGTTAAATCACTAAAATTACAATGATGCTTATTTATTTATTTATTTTCACATTAAAACTAAAATAGTAATAATGTTTATTTATTTATTTAATTATTATTTTTATTATTTTTGAAATACTTTATTTCTCAAACTTCAATGATACTTGATTTTTTTGTCAAACTCATTTCACATTAAAGTTAAATCACTAAAATTACAATGATGCTTATTTATTTATTTATTTTCACATTAAAACTAAAATAGTAATAATGTTTATTTATTTATATATGTAATTATTATTTTTATTATTTTTGAAATACTTTATTTAATTTTCCACATTTTTAACAGAAAACAAAACAACCAATAACTTACCTACTTACTGACTTATATTTATGAATTTTATAATAAAAAAACTATATATCAATTTATATATATTATCATTCTTTATATTAAAATTACTCATATTTATAAAAATTTATTTTAATAATTAAAAAATTATATATATATATATATATATATATAATTTTAATTAATACGCAAATAATTATAATAAATTTTTCTACTATATAAAAAGTAATGAACCACTTTTCTTATATACATAAAATAAATGTGAAAATAAAATATATAAAATAGATAAAATAATAAGTGCTATATAAATGTATGTCCATGTTCTTCTTTCCAATCGTCATATGTAATCATATCATATAGTAAATGATATTTAATAATTTTAAATAACGTTATTATAAAAAAAAATCTATAATGTTTATACATAAATTCAAATTAATAATTTATAAATAAAATATATATTTTATTAATAATTTGTTTATTATCAAAAAATTAGAAATATAAATTTAAACGAGAAAAACAACAAATTTTTAAAATATCTAAAATACATACAATTATTAAGAAAATTATTTCATTTAAATAAAATAAAAATACAATAAATTTAAATAATAACAATAAAATAAATAATCATTAACATTGATACTTTTAAAATTGTTTTTGTTTGGCTAAGAGTTTATCTTCGGATGTAAGGAAACACATTAACTGTCCAAAACCGAAAAGCATTTGGTAGGAGTGAAAGCTTGCCTCTTTACAGATCACCACCAAATTATTCCAGGTGACGTGGTTTTCTTTGATTAACAGTGAATCACTTTAGCTTCCTGGGTGGTTAGTAGCTAGATATCATTATCTTCACTAATAATTTGACAACAAAATTATGATAAATTTTCCCACTTATTAAAAAAACCTAACATCAATATTTTTTTATTCATATAAAATTTAAAAATAAATATTATTTTTTTAAAAAACTAAATAGATTTCTCCGTCATATGACACCAACCACACAAAGAAAGACAATTTTTCCCGTGCATGGTACGTTCAAAAAAGTAAAGTGAGTAGAGTGACACAAATATGGTTACCTTTTAAAAGATTATCGTTTTGCTTAATACCGTGCCCATGTTGGACTCGTTGAATGTTACAAGGAAAATTCTTTACGAGGCTTTTATCTATAGATATATATGTATATATTATACTTTGATTTTAATTAGAAACTAGTCTAAGTTGGTTTAAGTGTAAAATCTTTTTGAAGTGCTGGGTTGAACAATAGTATGGTTTCTGATTAGTTTTAGATAGAGCTTTGCTAAAGTTTAAGTAAGGTTGGAATGATTTTATGGATCAATTTATTTATTTTTTTTTTGGTAATTTAGGCTTTTTTTTGTAAGTATAGGTAGTGTCTTTCTTTTCTATTTATAAAAATCAACGAGACCAGATACATCGTTTTGGTGGCCTCAACTTGTCCCGAAGGGAAACCAGGTCTGTTGGCCACCTTAGTTTGCTATAAGCATTCCAAAAACAAAATTTAACGAGTCTTTCCATTCTGGCTATATGCACAATACAACTGAAACTACCAATTAAGCTACTTTCATGCATAAAACTGTGAAAATAAAAGGTTCACAAAAAACGCTTAAGAGACTCAAGAGGATCATTCCTTTCTGATGCCTGTATTCTGGTCCATGTCCATGGGAGCATCCATTTGTTCATCCTTACTTGGGTCTGTGCGATCCATCCGGGACAGCAGCTGATGCATCTCCTCCAGTTTGTTGTTCTGCTTGATCATGATAACCTGGAAGTTTTTCATTTCTTTCTGCAAATTTGGCATGCCGTTTGCAATTTCCGCCATTTCCTTCACCACCTATTCCAGAGCCTTTTCCAGGAGGCGTTTTAGTACCTAGTAGATATGTAGAGACTGCCTATACAGAGTCAGCCTTCCCTGCGTATTCCCCAGATCTCTAATCATTTCAGCCCATTCTTCCATCTCGGATTCAGACTGTTCCTCCAACACACTGGTTTCCATGTCTTGAATGATTCGGCGAATGTCTTCACTCGTACCTTCCCGATAAGCTCTTGCCGCTTCCTGGACTGCTGTCAAGGTGGACCTTCTCCCTCTGCTCTGGTTACTTGGGAAACCTATTGGCGGGCTCTCCTAATTCCCTTGCCTTGGTCGCCCACGGCCTCCACGTCCTCTGCCACGACCCGGGCGCGCCATCCTATTTTCTACCTTCTCCTGTTGACAGTTATCAATCACAGGGGTCAGTTTTTTAAGTTTCTCATCAATGTCTTCCACCACAATTTTCTCTGTGGTTGTTCCTCTGCTTCTGCTACAGTCGCCACCTTTTTTTGGGTTTGACACTGTTCGCCATTTCCAGGATACAAGAGGCGTATAAGACCCTCTGTCATGCAGATCAATTGTTGGGCTAAGGACATGATTTTTGAATCCCCTCTTTCAGACTTCCCCTCTGCGTTTGCAGTGGATTGTTTGACATAGTCTCCCAAGTTTCTTCCCGGACTGTGCTCCTGACTACAATTCTCCCATTCATCGAGAATCCCCCCGATTTTGACCTAATTGCCCCTCACAATGTATTGCTGAGTGAAGGGCTAACTCACTCCAGCCCTTTTCTTCCTCAAGGGCTTCACATGTATTAAATTTGTCCATTATACCTACTAAGACAGAGAAAAGGAATGCAGGGATCTCAGGTTTAACATACCCGGAATCGCTAACCTCCTTGATGGCTCCTCCTGGCTGCGTTGCGCTCTGCTCCTCCTTCGTCCCGCTTAGATTACCCCTTCTTCTATACTCCGCCACCTTCATATAATGCCTCTTCACCAACCTTCTCACTCTTCCACTACTACCGCCACTACTACTAATCTTCTGCATTCCACCTTCCCCACTCCGATTTCTTGAGACTTGCGCTATCCTGCTACTCATTGTTTTGGCTAGAAGGGTGGCTTCGTACCTGTGGTTACGTCCGTCTGTCCTTCCGTGATCATAATCACTCCTGCCACCCTCACCTACCTTTTTCCACATCCCAATCGGGAGGGTAATTTAGGCTTAATTGATGTTTTGATTAATGTGAAAATTTTATATTATTTCTTAATTATGATTTTTATTTTTATATTTTCAAGCTTAATGTTTTACATTTAGAGTTTTTTGGTTTTTTGTATTGTTTCATGGTGTTTGGAATCTTGTTATTTGTCTTTAGGAGATAGAAATTCAAGTTTATGGTGTGAAATGGCTATTTGTTGTTTCGTGTAAGGGGATGGGGTTGTTTGATTATGTAGAAGTGTAGGAAAGAGTTTTAGGAGGCCCAAAAACAATTAGAAGAGGTACACATTTTTTTGGAGGAAGACTTACCTAACATCACACTCGAGGGGAAGTAACACAATGTGAGAGTGTGGTGTGTAAAGAGGAGGAGTATATTGGCAAAGGAGCTCGAATCACACCTAATTATAGTGGATTCATGAAGGTGATGAAGGGTCCAAGTTCTTCTTTGACATTCTGAAGAACAAAGTGATTGACGACAGGTCTTTTGGTTTACGTCGAATAGATGGAACTCTTGAGGAGAACCTAGTTGAAATCCAAGTTATGTTTAATGGCCATCTTCAAAATATTTTCTTTGATTACCATCTATCAAATTCAGTTATTGCTACCAATGATGCTTGTTATAGAGTGGTACATGCAAGGTCTCTATTGGAGATTGGGATAGGCTAGATAGAGCATTTACGAAAGAAGAGTTATTTGTTGCTCTCCCTTCCATGAAAAATGGGAAGTCACCACGTATTAATGGTCTACCTTGTGAGTTTTATAAGGTGATGTGGGATATGATTGGAGATGATATTTGCAACCTTGTTTAGGAAGTATTTTCTACACGAAGCCTTTCAACATTTCTTAATCAAGGTTTTATCAAGTTTATTCCAAAGAATTTTGTAAGAGACTCTATTGATGGGTGGCATCCAATCATTCTATTGAGAGTTTCCTATAAAATTATGGCTAAGGCTTTAGCTTTGAGGGTGTGGGATGTGGCTTAGAAAATAGTTCATTGAGAGTAAACATGCATTATTCAAGGATGGTTTATTTTAGATATAGTATTTTTAGCTTGGGAGGCTATGGAGTAGGCTAGAGAGATAGGTCAACAAGCCTAATTTTTGGAAAATCAATTTTAACAAAGCTTATGATCATATTCACTAGACATTGATCACATATATGTCGACTTGCCTTGGGTTTGGACAACAATATATTGACATGGAAAACACTTTGTTTACATGGGCCTCTGCTTTTGTTTCAATGGATAATATGTTGTCCCCCCACATCCATCTTCACAAGTCCATTAAACAAGGATGCTCATTAACCCCTTATATTTATGTTCTGACAATGAATGCCCTTGGGTATTTATTGGAAGTGTCTCTTTCTCAAGGTCAATTTAGAGATATCTCCTTGCTTGAGGGGGAAAGCTGGTTAACAACCACTTTGCAAATGACTCCCTATTGATCAACAGTCAGTTTTAGCTGCAGGGATCACCTTTCAATATTTTTTGAGGCTTCAGGGGCTAGCATGAGTGACCGTAAAACATAATTTTGGATTTTCGTCTTGATGATCTTCTAGCATGGATTCTAACTACTTAGAGTTTTGTTCAACTAAGGGTTATTGTGATCTTGGCATTCATTTTGGGGTTGACCTTTCTTGCATTACTATGTGGGATTGGTGCTTGGATAGATTGCAAGGTAAGCTTCTTGTTTGGAAATACAAGGATCTTCCCCTTGCCAGTGAGCTCACAATGAAGAGTAGAATTCTCCAAGCCTCTCATATTTACTATGTGTCATGTTGGATCTCTAGAAATAATTTGTTTCGCTGATTGGAGAAGATTATACATTCTTATATATGGGAAAAATATGGTGGATATTTGGGTCTTCCCATGGCTTCCTAGGATGTTTAAATCATGGCTAAGGATGAAGGAGGTAGTGGTTTGATTGATGTGGCAATTCAAGGTAGCATTTTGGCTGCAAATGGGTGGTCAGATGCTTGGAGGGTTCATTCTCTTGGCAAGTGTTGATGCAACATATATTGTTGTTATCCTAACATGTCGGCAAAATTAGGGGTCAATTTGGCTTACACTGACATCATTATGCTCCTCATAATTTTCAGCTTTCTAGGTTTGTCATTTTCAATAGTTTTTGGATTGCTTGGAGGAAGGTGGAAAACTTGGTGTGTTCGCAAAGGTCAAGCGGTAGATCGGATTGGGATTTGGCCAAGAGACCATTTTGTAGTTAGAAATAGGAAAAAACTTGTCTTTCTGATATTCCTTATTTTCAAGCAAAGAAGTTTAGCAAAAAAAACCATTTTTCTTTGGAGTGATCTCTAGGATTTCGGTCCCTATCCTTAGAAGCACTGACGTTTGGTGGCTTAGGAGTTTGTCTTGTCCTTTGTGGATTGGGTTACCTTTCTAGAGATCATTGCGCTCATTCCTCAATAATATCTTTTCAAGAGGAATATTGATATGGATGGTCCCCTTGGAGAGATTGGAAGTAGAGTTTTGGGTGCCCTTTCACTCAATTTTTCTCAAAGGCTCTACTCTATTTTTCATCGATACCATGAATTAGGACCAATTCTCAATGCGAGATGGGTTTCTATAGATGAAGAAAGTTGTTGGATTTGTCGACTGTATAGTGTTTGGTTGATTAAAGTCTCTTATAAAATTTGTGTCTTTGCTTGGTGATTTACCAAGGTCTTCAATCCAAAGCTTAGTTGGCCAAAATTGCTTCACTAATGGACTATGCCATTTCTGCTTGAGATTAGAGACAATGAAGCATATTTTATGGGAATATTCCTTTGCAATATCTTGTTAGGCTCAATTTCAATCTTATTTGGCCCACATTCTCTAGGGTATTTACATTGGCGAGCAATTTGTTAAGAGATTCCAAATTGGTGATTAGGGACTCCTTGTCAAGTATTTAACATTTTTTGAGAGTTTAGTTTCTCCTTTATATACTCTTTGGAAACACCAATGCAAATGTGTTTTTGATAATGAGGTTGGTGTGATGAAAAATTAAAGGGTAAAATAAAGTTAATATTATAATGAGGTGATCACTTAAATCTAGGAAATCAAAAGTATCTCTATTTTGATTAATGTAAAGAAGAAAAACAAAATTACTAAAATAAAAACAAATTCTTGTGATCTCCATACTGGAACTCGACATTAGATAATTCCCAAAACATAGTTGGATAAAATATTTTGTCATATTTGTGACATTAAAAGGATTGAAGATGAAAATCGCTTTCTCTTAAAATGGCCAGTATATATCCATATTAAATCTCAATTTTAAAAGATTTGTCACACTATCGATCTTCCTAGCCTTCTAGCTCATCAAAACTATGTCGTTATAGAAAAAACTTATCTTAATACTTTTTGAACACATAAATAAAATATTAAAGAAACCCATGTAATTCTTTATATTCTTAAAGTCTAATAAACCGAATTCAATCTCAATGGATGCTAATCATCATCAATATATGAACCAACTTCATATTTTATTATTATTATATTTTATTAACCTATACCGCATAATCATTACATCACATTATACATTTCGACAATCTTATTTTGTAAAAAATGCCTTTTAGTGCAACTAGAATGTTAATGCCAAAGATTACCTTCTAAGATGATCCTATATTGCATATAGTGACAACTGTCATATAAAACACCAAAGGTCTACATTTTTTCTTTCATGGGTGTTCTGAATGAACATAAATATAAATAAACATAATATTTGGCAAGATAGTTGTGATTAAAGGTAGCTACTCTGTCAAATTTGCCTATGATTGCTCTTATTCCAACCTCTCTCACAAGTATCAATATGCAAAAAGTTGTATAGTACTATAAGAAACTTTGTCCCTGTATTTAGAATTTGGCAACACAAAAGGTCGGAGTTTTCATTATTTTCCAATTCTAATTAATTTTTAAGGAGTTCTCAATATTTTCCAATTCTAATTAATTTTTAAGGATATTGATTGATTCATAATTCACCAAAATCCTTGCAAACATTGTTCTTTTACACATTTAACAAAGCTATTTAATCTTATACCAAACTTATCTAAAATAGTGAAAATCAAAAAATAAAAATAAAATAAATATTTTTATTAGAATAAAAATATAATATTTTTTCAATGGTATAAATTTATTTAAAATTAGAAAAAACCTTTGAAAGCTCATTCCAACCTATACAAAATTTGTATGATTGTGTTTACAAATATACAGTTAAAAATTATATTTATATTAATACAATATTAACTTACCATAAATTGAACTTAATTAAGATATAACGTTGATTATGCTAAGAACATTAACTTACTTCATACACAACAAATATAAACATTTTATAAATGAGACTTAAATTTTTAATAAATTCTTTAATAACATCTCCTCACACCATATAAAACTTGAATGGTAATAAAAACCTTAAAATCATTTTTTTATAAAGTTATATAAAACTTGAATGGTAATAAAAACTTTAAAATCATTTTTTTTATAAAGTTATATAAAACTTGAATGGTAATAAAAACCTTAAAATCATTTTTTTATAAAGTTATATAAAACTTTAATGGTAATAAAAACCTTAAAATCATTTGTTATAAAGTAATTGTATTTTTTAATTTTTAATTTTAAAATAAAATTTAAATAAAAAATATAGAAATATTAATTTAAAATCAAACAAAATTATCAAAGCATCATTTTCATCCTACACTACATTGAGTTATAGTAAAACTCTAATGATACTTTTTTTTTTTTTTTTTTGTCGATTTCACATTAAGTCTATATCACTAAAATTGTGATGATGCTTGAATTCTTTGCCGATTCATATTTTTAATCCTAAAAAACAAAACTAACCAGTAACTCATCTACATTTATGAATTTTTATTTTTATTTTAATGGATGAAGAAATTTAGTACTTGAATGACTTTTTAACAGCACGTGGGCCAAATATATATTTTTTTAACCCTTTATTTTAAGCTTTATGTTTTATTTAACAACAGGCACAGGGATTAAAAGGGACCTGAAAACCATAAAATGCAAATGAAATGAAATGAAATCAAAATGGAGGGTGAAATGAAATTTGGGAGTAATTATGCACGCGGGTACGGATCACATGACATGTGATCCGCACGCGGAATTGCGAGCAGTGGCAGACAAAGTTGAAATGCGAGGGGAAAATGTAATAAAAAGGCACCGAAACGGGAGCCGGGAGGACACTCGTTCTGGACAGACCACGATTCCTAAGAAAGCTGAGATTCTTACAGGTGGGTGATCTGGGATTTCAAGTTCAACAGGTGGGTCGTGCAGAATTCGCTAGATTGGGGTCGAGGAATCTTCTGGTTTTTCGTTGAAGGGCGCAGGGAATTGAAGCAGAGACGAGTTTTTCGGAATTGAAAACCGCGCATGGGAGCATGGGCAACGAAGGAGGAGGAGGCGGAGGAATAGATATGGTGGAGGCATTCATGGCGTCGTCTTCGACGTCTTTTATGGCTGAGTACCCGCCGTGGGGAACCGCAGCAGGGGATCCCAATGGTTCATTCAATCAGGAGACGCTGCAGCAGAGGCTCCAGCTCTTAATCGACGGGGCGCGCGAGAGGTGGACTTACGGGATTTTCTGGCAGTGGTCCTATGAGGCCGGGGGAGCCGTGGTCTTCTTCTGGGGCGACGGCTACTTCAAGGGGGCTCTAGAGGATGAGAGGGCCAGCAGCGTGGTTGCTGCCAAGCGGACAACGAAGGAGAGCGAGGCGCACCAGGAGCTCAGGAAGAAGGTTCTCCGCGAGCTCCACGAGCTCATCGATGGGGCTTCCGATCCCGCGGCCGACGAGGAGGTGACCGATGTGGAGTGGTTTTATCTGGTCTCCATGACACATTCGTTCACAGGGGCCGAGGGGGTTCCGGGCCAGGCTTTCATGTCCAGCTCCCCCGTGTGGCTCACCGGGTCGCTGAAATTGGAGTCGTTCGGATGCCAGCGGGCCAGACAGGCTTCTCAGTTCGGGATTCAGACCATGGTATGTATTCCAACTCCTAATGGCGTTGTGGAATTGGGTTCTATGGATCTGGTCTGTGAGAACTGGGCTCTGCTGCAGCAGGCCAAGAACTCCTTTACTTTTTCCTCTAATCCCTGGGAAGATAATGGGAATGGTAATTTTAATAATAACAATAATCATAATAATAATTATGGTACCAATAACCAGTCGTTATGGGTTCCAGGATCCCCATTTTTGACCCAGGAATCGATACTGGGTGACTTGAGTTTTCTCAATAACGAGGAAAACCATAATCGGAATTCGTCTGCTCAAAAACCCCCGTCCATGTTAGAAGAAAACCGAAACCCTCTACCCCCTTTTACTGCTCAGAAGCAAGTAGCCATGGAGGAAAACCGGGTTCCACTCTCTTTCCCTACTCAGAAATCCGCCGTCCTTGACGAGAGAACCTCCTTTAATCTTGTTCAGAAAACTGGCATCTCTGAAGTAGCTCATAATCCCCTGCCATTCCTTCCGAAGCCGCCTCCTGGAGGCGGCTTTGATGAGAAGTCTAATCCTATGGCATATTCCACTGTTCCAAAGCCTGCTATTATTGATGAGAGCTGTAGTTCTTTGCTTTCTCAGAAATCCAGCATCTGCAGTGAGATTCTTAATCCTTTCCCATATGTGACTGGTCCAAAATCTATAGATTTCAGCGAAAGTTGTAATTCTTATACAGTTCCAGCTCTTCAGAAAACGAGTATTGAAAGCAGCAACCAGAATACGCTACAATCCGCCGCTGTTCAGAAACCCAACATAGCCGACCAAAATGGTAATCCAAATCCAAACCCAAATCAGCTGCTTTTTTCTGTTCAGAAAACTTGTGTCAGTGATCAAAACAAGGGATTCAGCAGAGATCTCCTGCTAGAGGACGACAAGCCCAAGCCCTTGTTGAATTTCCAGAATGACAATTCCCAGAGACACACTCTGAGCTTTTCAAATGGATACTCACGGAATCTCGTGGAGGAGAAGATGGTGAAACCCCTCAGTATTGATGATGAAAAGCCAAATTCATTGCCTACGATTTCCTCTGGTGCTGTATTTGGTGGAGTTCGATCCAGTGTTGAGTCTGACCATTCTGATGTAGAAGCTGCTTCCTTTAAGGAAGCAAACCAAGCTGTCATTGAGAAAAGGCCCCGGAAAAGAGGAAGAAAACCTGCAAATGGTAGAGAAGAGCCTCTGAATCATGTTGAAGCTGAGCGTCAACGGCGTGAGAAACTGAACCAGAGATTCTATGCACTTCGCGCTGTGGTACCAAATGTGTCAAAGATGGATAAAGCTTCATTACTTGGGGATGCCGTGTCCTATATTAATGAACTTCAAAGCAGAGTTCAAGAGATTGAAGCTGAGAAGAAGGAGCTTCAAGCCCAAATAGAAGTTACCAAGAAGGAATTCTCACTCTGCTTTCTCTGGTACCAATTTGGGATTCATCAAGGACCAGTCTGGTTCATCTCAAAAGCCTGATGTCAAAAGATTTGGCACAAAGGAATGTTCTGCGCTAGATTTGGAAGTTCGAATCCTTGGTCCAGAAGCCATGATCAGAATTCAGTCTGCTAAGAAGAATCATCCGGCAGCCAGATTGATGACATCACTGCAAGACCTAGATCTTGAAGTTCATCATGCTAGTGTCTCAACAGTGGACGAGTTAATGCTTCAAAACGTGATTGTCAAGTTACCAAGTAGCTTATATACAGAAGAACAGCTCAATGCCGTTCTCTTGAAGAAATTATCAGATCCAAAATTTAAGTAGCTAGAGAGCTGGATGCTTATTTTGATATTGTCATGAACAAGTTCGGTAATGTCCTGGGATGTCAAGAAAGTAGTTTAATTTGCCTGTGGAATGGATGTCTTCTGAAGCTTCCTCTCAATTGTAGGAAGAGATGAAGAGTTGATTCTTCAAGCTTATTTCCTCTTCCGATGGATCCTGTGATTGGCATTTGCAGAAAGCAGCTTGGTTATTGAGAATTGCAGACAGAAGCTCTCTCCAATGGTAATCTGATGTCAAAAGTTTGGTTTTCATGGTCAAATCCCGTTGCAGATGGGTTGGTATGAATAGGGAAAGAGATCTATATGCATTTTCTTGCATTTTGTAAAGTACAGTTCATTTAGGTAATAACAGTTGGATCCAGAATTTTACTTTCCATTACAATATATTTGCCAAAAATGATTCCTTGTCCAGATAGGTTTCATGGACGCATATTGTCAGCTTGTGGTGCTTTAAGTGCAGAAAACAAATAAGCTACCGTGTGAGAAATTTGTGGTAATGTTCCAACATCCTTCTGGGCTGTTTCTTGAAGGTTGATGCTAAGATGACATAACTATCATGGACTTGAGTCGAGGGCAAGTAATATACTTGGCTTAGATTGCAGCAACATGCCAGCTACCCTTTGAGAGCTGGATTATAAAGTTGGATCTGCAAGGTTATTCTCAGGGAGGAACTTGGCAATTCTTTTGATACTCTAATGCTACTATAGTAAAACAGTTCCATGTAAATTAGTGTTTTACTGCTACATTGAGAGTAGAGGATACAATGTTTGGCAGAGTGAAGGGCAAGTCAGGAAGTGGTTGTTTGGTTTTTCAGTACCAGCATATGCTCCACGTTTTTGATCTGAATCTTAAGGGATAGACTCAGAGGAGTGGAGCTTGAAGAGTTATGAGATCCAAATAGTTGGGAGATGGTTTTTGAATCTTTACGAACCAAAAGATTCAAACATAATAGGATGTAATGGATTATATTCCCTACATCTGGATCTTGTGCTTTTAGAGGTCAAAACAACGTCATACAGCGGAGGGGATGTTAGGCTGATGATTCCTTCTCCTGCCCCATTCAGATGGATGGTCTCGTTGTATTTTAAAGTGATTCAACCACTTTAATGTTTGTAATGATAGCTTATGACTCCAGAATAATAGTTCAAGCTTTCTTCGAGAAAGCCTTAAAGAAGTGGAGTCTCTCTTCCACTTGTGAATAAGCTCTTATTTATTGCAGGTACTCTCTACATTCAATTGGTCTTGTCATGCTCAGATGACTACACAAGTTTGATAATTGATTAAAACAAGTCAAATGTATTGTTATAAAGTATTAATGTTCAATGATTATACTTGCATTTTATGATAGCCATTGATGCATAGATAAGCATGTATTCTGTAAAACACTACATATTTGCATTATTCGGCAATGATGCCTGGCTTAACTATGATAACTTTCAGCTTTGGGCTACTCAAGATACAAATTGAAACACCAACGACATAACTCCTGTGGACTGGATTGTGAAATGCGCTTGAACAATAAAAAACCTTCGGCATGCAAGTCTTTAGTTCTTTTGTTTGCATGTTTTGTTTGGGTGCGTTTTAAGTCATATTTTGCATCTATAATTTCTCTTGATGATTCTTTTGTGTATTCATCCCATGATTTCTGTGAATACACATGATGTTGCTTCAAATTACGAAATTGTAGTTTCTTTACATGTTTTTCTTCAGTTTGGAATGCACTCATGTCATTAATTGCATCCTTCTATGATGTTTATTTGTAATCTGACGGTTGCTTTAACATACCTCATTTCTCTTCTACATGAACCTGCTAATGTTTTGTGTGGTTCCTGTAAATTGTTATTCTGTACATTCTCTAACATCAGCAGTAGAGGCATTCACATTTTCAGTAGGAGTAACTAACTTTCCTCTCTGGTGAGCTATTGATGGGTGCTAACTTCCTAGTTCTTATCTTGACTGTTTTCTCAAGTATTTATTATGTTGACAATGCAGGCATTAAAGTAGTAGAACAGAAACAATGATATGAAGTTTTCCAAGAATGTGATTGATGTTGGCAAATTAATCTGACTGGGAACAAATGTGGTCTTGTTACACATTGCGTCTATTTATAGAACTCTATGACTTTTGACTTTCTGCAAACTGTATATGGATATAAATTTGCTAACTGTTCTTTCAACCTACCCATGTGGAGATTAAATGCCTAAACGAGTTTTTGAATAAATTAATAGAATATCAGCCATGGAGAGATCATAAATTTAGTTGAGAAAATTGTAGGGCAGATGATCAGAGGAGCTGATAGTAATCGAGCAGCAGGTTATAAACTTAGATGCGTGAATTTGATCGTTATTTACTCTTTTCTAGTAATCAAATACCTCAGAAGAAACTCTTCCTATGGGAGGTCCTAGATTGTTGAAACATTCGTAGTTGGATCAAAAGTTTTGTCAGCCGTGAGGCAGAGCCCATTCGATGGTACATGGATATGATTCAGTTCATGTTCATGGGCGCCAATTTTTCACCATTCGCTGAAGTCTAAATATGAGAGATACCTAAGTTCCAACTAAATTTCGTTGTCAAATTGGAATTTATCTGTGGTTAGATAACATCTGGATTATAGGCAGCTCACAAATGGAATGCTTACTCTAGATTTATTGAATATATTGATTTAATTTGATGAAGTCAACTGAGGTTTGGCTATATGGGAAAGTTTCAGTCCAAGGAACTACGTGCAATCAGGCTCAAATAGTTTTAAAGTTGGTAATGGTAACACCAAAAATTATTTTAGCCAGAAGATTACTCAGGGTGACAGCTCTACACATTGTTTATTCAATTGTCTGCAAAGCTGGCTTCTTAAGAGAGGAAATAATCTGAAGCATGAGAGAGGAAATAATCTGAAGCATGAGAGAGATTTTTTATGTTGATAGTTATGTTGCTCATGTTTCTGATCGTGTTGCATATTGTTGACAACGCTTAATGGTTTCTCCGGCCCTGAGGATATGACAAGACTTGGATAATCAGACATTATTGACCAGTGTGTATATTCGGCCTTGCAGGATTAAATTTTGCCGAGTTATTTTGTTGTTAATCCGTCCTTTCACTTATGGCACGTGCATTGGTAAATTCAGGGAGCATTTACGGAGGTAGTTAACTAATTAGTTATTTATTGTTTAGGAGATCGGAATTCTAAATGGAGTTGTCTTTAATGTGATTTTTTGGACTTTCCAGTGTTAGAATCCGGCTGAAAGCTTTGAGGTGAAATCTTGATTTGTGTTATTTAAACTGGTTTTTTGACTGTATATATGAATTGACTGTATATATGAATTCAGCATTGTGAAAAACCCCTAGGGCTTCAGCATTGTGAAAAACCCCTAGGACACTTCGATTGTACAGAGATTACTCATTAAACTTGTGATTTGAATAAATTAAAACACCAGAATATAAGAGTTAAAGGTGGTATCTGTATGATCACAATGTAAAGATCTACAAGCCAAAAGTGTGAAATGCTCTACCATCCAGCACTTACAAGAGAAATTTTCAGATTGTTTTATCCTTCTCTCTCACGCTTATAGTCTACATGAAATACCTATTATTATGCATAAGGTAGCAATCATCAAGTAGATGCTTGAGTATACCTCCCAGGACAGGACAGTAGATGTTGAGATTTAGATTTTATTTATATTGAAACCCCAAGTGTTGGCAATAAAGCTATTTGTCTTTTTGACTGTGCCCCCTTTTCCTTCATTTTAGGTTTTGAATGGGTGAGACCCTGGTCCTAATTGACAGGACAGTAGATGTTGAGATTTAGATTTTATTTATATTGAAACACCAAGTGTTGGCAATAAAGCTATTTGTCTTTTTGACTGTGCCCCCTCTTCCTTCATTTTTAGGTTTTGAATGGGTGAGACCATGGTCCTAATTGCAAGCCGTTATCAAGTGCTCACATTCACACGGTGGACCGTGACGTCCACACCGAGATGGCATTGTCTCGATAACCCAGGGCATGCCTCAAGTCTTATATCATTTCTTGCGGGCGAGGTATATCATATATCTCACTGTTTCAAGAATAGCATCTGTAAGCAAGAGTTCTACTGAATTTGGTTCCAAGTCATCCGTTGGTAGGACCGCATGTTTTGGGTTCCAGAGTCATTTATTGGTGTGGCGTATGACTTTTACTTTCAAAAGTACCTCTATTAGAAGAGTTTGGTCACCACAGACAGCACGGTTGAGATAATTTTTAAATTCATTTTGGGTGTGATGATGCTTAGAGAATATTTGTTTTTACCAAGAGAATCTACAGTATTATTTGGAGTATAGACGAAACTGGAGATAACATGCCTCCGTTTCTAGCGATGGAATTCGGTAGATGGGGAACCCAGTAGCTGGTTTCGGGAGTCTCTGAATTGACGCAAAAACCTAAATCGCGGGAAATTCATTGCAGCCATGCATTTTTGTTTTGCCAAATCCTGCCGAGAACTGTCCAAAAGTAAGGGCATTTTGTCGGATGTCTGTTTTTCTCGGATTCTGGCGAGAGCTGTAAAAATGAAAGCGTTATGTGAGCTACGGAAAGTCTGTTTTTAAACCTGCGTGGCTGTGTGTGCCTTTCCAAGTTGCCCGAATTCCCCGGGGCGTCACAAGGGTGTGGTACCTGAAAGTTGAACTCGTGAAAGGGCTCTGTCGATTCCCTCCTTTTCACACACATATTCTCACCCTTGCCATGTATACACATATTTTCATCCTCCTACCACCTCCCTCCTCAGGGATGGGGATGTGTGTGGGGCAAAAATCTTCCTCCACCTTCTCGGGGTTGGTATGTGTGTATGGAAATCTTCCTCCACCTCTTTTGGGGTTGGGGTTGGGATGTGTGAGAGAATTTCCCACTTGTTCTACTACCTCGGGTTTGGGACATGTGTGGAGAATCTTTCTTTTCCTCTATCTCCTCGACATGTGTGGAGAATCTCTTCTCCTCTATCTCCTCCGGATGGAGATTGGTTGAGAGGTGTGGGGAATCTCTCTTCCTCTGTCTCCACCCCCAAGGATTCCCCCTCCTCCATCTCTTCTATCTCGGGTTTGGGACATGTGTGGAGAGTCTCTCTCTTCTATCTTCTTGGGATGGAGATGGGTTGAGATGTGTGGGGAATCTCTCTCTTCCTCTGTGTCCACCCCAAGGATCCCCCCTCCTCCATCTCCTCTTCTATCTCCTCCGAGTGGGAATAGGGGTTAAGATGTGTGTGGGGAATCTCTCTCCTCCTCTGTGTCCACCCTCCTGTATCTCCTCGGAGTGGGGATGGGGGTTGAGATGTGAGAGAATGTCCCTCTTGCTCTACTACCTCAGGGTTGGGACATGTGCAGGTAATCTCTCTCCACATCTATGTGCGGGGAATCTTTCTCCTCTATCTCCTCGGGATGGAGATGGGTTGAAATGTGTGTGGGGAATCTCTCCCCTCTTCCCTCTCCACCCCAAGGATCCCCCCTCCGCCATCTCCTCTAGGTGGGGATAGGGGTTAAGATGTGTGTGGGGAATCTCTCTCCCGCTGTCTCCACCCTCCTCCTATATCTCCTCAGAGTGGGAATGGGGGATGGGGGATGGGGGTTGAGATGTGCGCATTGGAAATTTCTCTCCTCTTCCATCTCCTCTTCTCCTACCTCCTCTTCTCTTATGAGGGGAGAGGATGTTGGGATAGGGATGTGGATGGCAGGGGTTAAGATGTGTGTGGGGAATCTCTCTCCTGCTGTCTCCACCTTCCTCCTATATCTCTTAGGAGTGGGGATGGGGGTTAAGATGTGTGAGAAATATCTCTTCTCCTCTGTCTCCACCCTCTCCTTGGGGTGGCGATGTGTGCATTGGAAATTTCTCTCCTCTTCTCCTATGAGGTGAGAATGTTGAAATAGAGATGTGGATATGTGTGGGGATTTTGTGAGCTGGTTAGACAGTGCAGTATTATCTTGTTAAATTATTATTATAATCATGGACATGTTTGGAATTGAACCCTATTATTATAAACGAATTCCATGCAAATTGCCTTTCTGTCTTCTCCGGCACATCAGATGTAAAATAATTCCATGCAATTTTTTTCTCATGGCCAGTCTGTTTCTCTGGTACATCTGATTAAAACAATTCCATGCAAATTGCCATTGTGTCTCTCTGGTACATCGGACTTGAAGAATTCCATGCAAATTGGCATTCTGTCTTCTCTGGCACATTAGGTGAAATAAATTTATGCAAATTGACATTCCGTTTTCTCTGGCACATCAGATGTTATATGCAAAAAGTCCTTTCTAAAAAAGCAATTTCTAAGTTCAAATAACTAATTATACGGTTTAAATATTAGTTAGAAAAACCACAATTTCAATATGCCTTTACTAGTTGAATTTTGAATGATGCATTTCACAACTTCAAAGACATTATTTTATTAAAAAGGAAACTTTAATGTTGGTGAAGCTTTTGGCATATTGTGTGTTATTTTTACCGCAATGCCAAGGTAAACATTTCACATCTTACCCATTTTCATGACATAAAGTTTGTCTGATAATGTGAAGAGTGTCCCTCTAAGATTAAATAGAGGAGGAAGATAGATTTTAATTTTAAGGACGGTAAAAAGGAAATGAACATTAATTTAATATTAGTAATTGAGAAAGGAAATGGATTAAATTTTTTAAAAAATTGGTTAATTTTGAATAAAGAAAAAGACAAATAATTGTAATTTTCTTTTATTTATAGTAAAGATGAATCTATACTAGTTTATATATTAAAAATACTTATTGTATCCGGAATGAAGATGGATCTATGTTGGTTTGTATATTAGAAATACTTGTTGTTTTTTTACTTTGAGAAAATCAAAGTGAAGATAGATCTATGTTGGTTTATATATTAGAAATGCTTATTGTTTTTTACTTTGAGAAAATCAAACTAGCATAAAAACATTTTTAACTATGATATACTAATTATTTTTTACAAATTTCCCTCACACCAATCTATTTTTTTTTTTACAAATTTACTTTATAGTAACATAATTATTTTATGTAAAATTATATATTTTGTAACCATTCCATTTCTAATTTCATGTAACATTTTATAGGCCACAGACAAATATTTTAGTTCTAGAAGTATTCTAATCCCATGCAACATTATACACATAAATAGCTCTAGCTGGCATTTTAGTTTCGTATTCTTTATTTTTCATTAATTAGCCATATATATATATATATATATATATATATATTAATGTAATTTACTTGACAATATTTCCCTCATATTCTTTATTTTTCATTCATTAATTATATAATCTAACTTTTTACTTGATAACATTTCTTTTGTATTGGAGATTAAAAATGTTTGGTCAAGGTAATATTAATTAACCAACCTAGATTCATTTTAACTATGGATCTATCAAGGGTTTAAAGGAATCAAATCTCTTGATATGCAAATTTCTTTTAAAATGAAGAGATTTGATGATGGATCTAGGTTGGTTTAATGTTCCCTTTAAATAGGCTATATTTTACATGAATACCATAAGCCATTTTTATTTTATTTGAATATAGTTATTTTTATTTATTTTATTTTGATCTAATTAAAATGTTTACATTATATTAATCTTTTAATTTAATTTAATTTAATTTTAATTTTAATTTTATTTGACTTAGTTAAAATGTTAAATATTACATTTCTATATGAAAGAAACAATTTTATATATGATTGAATAATTATTAATTTCAAATAAAATTAGATATAATAAGAGAATAAGATAATATTATTTAAAGGAATTATTTACAATAAGAAATAATTAATTAGAAAACATAAGATTAAAAATATATTTGAATTGGGTTAACGTAATAAAAAAATAGTATCAAGGAATATGATTAAGACCAAAAAAAATTAATTTTATTTGAATTAGGCCAAAATAAATTGAAAAATTATTATGCGATTAAATTTTTAGATATAAAATATCTAGTGTTGGAATAGAAAATGATTAATAAAGAGTATAAAAAAGATGAATGAATAGGATTAGGATGTAATTAAATATAAAATATGTTAGAGTGTTGGATTAGGAAATGATTAATAGAGTATAAAAAAGATGAATGAATAGGATTAGAATGAAATAAGATATAGAGGGATTTTTAAATAATAAATAAATTAGAATAAGTTAAAGGGTAAATCAAATTGAGGTATTTGGTTATTTATAATTCAACATAATCTAATCTTACTCAACAACGACACTAATGATTTTTTGATTGGTTGTGTTGTAATGACTACAAATATCTTCCAAAATTTTGCATAAACTCCATTTTGTAATCTCTCTACCAACCATCTTTAGCAACATGTCTTGCACTACCCAGGTATTTATGCTTTCAATTGAGTTTCTTATTTGCATTAGACCAAAATAAATTGAAAAATTATTATGCGACCAAAAAAATTAATTTTGTTTGAATTAGGCCAAAATAAATTGAAAAATTATTATGCAATTAAATTTTTAGATATAAAATATCTTAGTGTTGGAATAGAAAATGATTAATAAAGAGTATAAGAAAGAAGAACCAATAGGATTAGGATGAAATTAAATATAAAATATATTAGAGTGTTGGATTAGAAAATGATAAATAAAGTGTATAAAAAAGAGGAATGAATAGGATTAGAATGAAATAAGATATAGAGGGACTTTTAAATAATAAATAAATTAGAATAAGTTAAAGGGTAAATCAAATTGAAGTATTTGTTTGTTTGTAATTCAACATAATCCAATCTTACTCAAAAACAACAATAACGATTTTTTGATTGGTTGTTTTGTAGCGGCTACAACCATCGTCCAAAATTTTTCATAAACTTCGTTTTGTAGCCTTCCTGCCAACCATTTTTAGTAGCATGTCTTGCACTGCCCATGTATTTATGGTTTCAATTGAGTTTCTTTGGCATAACAACTTGTGTTTTCTTACTTGTTTGTCTTTCAACCGCAAGATGACCCCCTATGACTTAGTCTCGAACCAGTTCTTGTGCTGACTTGGAAAACTGCACAACACTAGAGGGAAACCAATCTTGCTCTCCAGAATTGCATAGTGCATACTGGTAGCTAGAACTTTTCTCTAGAATTGCGCAGAGCAGTGAAGATGCCTTCCCCAAGAAAATTGTGCAAAGCAGCTCATCACCGGGCTTGCTCTTAGAATTTGCACAGTTCTGACTGGCAGCCTTGGCTTCAGTCCAGAAATTGCGTAGAGCTTGGGGGCAGCCAGAGCCACTCTGCTCAGAAACTGTGCAGAAGTCATCCCAAGGCTTGCTGACCGTTGCATGTGCTCACAGGTTGACTGGTTCCCTCAAGGCTGTGTAATCTTGCTTTGCATGCATGTGAAATTTTTCTCAAAAGAGCAAAAAAAACAAAAAGCATAAATCATCCCTATATTTTAGGGATCTATTTTTAGTAGTTGGGGGTTACATGCAAAAAACTGTTTTAGAAACCTCCCACCAAGTGTTGCTTTTCTTTGATTTGTGGCATGCGCATCATAAGCCTCGATTTTGTCAAAACTATCTATTCGACGCCTCAAAGCTCATTCTTCACTTTCGATCTTAGAGCCCTGGTATTCCCAACGCATCTAGGAACCTTCAGCACACTCATCGAAGCTTTTTCTGGGTAAGTCCGCTTTTCATGTCTTTTGCTTCTTTTCTGTCGCTTTTCGCTTTTAGGTTTGTGTGAATGTTGTTTGCTTGGTTTTATTGAACGTTTGTTGTCATTTCAATGCATGTTAGCTTGTAGAAGCATTGCTTCAAGTTTTGCATTGCATTTCTTCGCTGTCGCATGCATGACACTATTTCTGCACTAACGGTCGCCGTAGCAGTGACCGTCTTCACACACTTCATTTTTTCCCCTTTTCACTGAATCTTGCACTAACTGTAATCACATACATGTTCATTCACTCATGTTTGCACCATCTTTGCACATGCTTTCAGTCCTTACTGATTTTCAGTCGCCCGTTGGCAGGGCTGAGTTGCCTGGGCCCGCACTGTCTTCACACACTTCATTTTTTCCCCTTTTTATTGAATCATGCATTAACTGTAATCACATGCATGTTCATTCACTCATGTTTGCACCATCTTTGCACATGCTTTTGGTCCTTACTGATTTTCAATCGCTCGTTGGCAGGTCTGAGCTGCTTGGGCTCGCTCTTCCTTTGCGGATCGAGTTGTATGAGATTCAAAGTCTTAAGCACGCTGACGCCGAGACATAGGAATTCAAGAGGTTCACCTTCGACACCAGAAGTTACAATGCATATGAACCACATTTCTTAGTGAAGGACCAATATGCGAGTGTATCATCCTTGGATCCACGAGGCATGTCATTAGCCTAAGGAGGACCGATGGAGATACTGCTACAACTCCTCAAGGCTCAATGAACCAGTCAGAGTGACTGTAGAATGGTTAGTAGTGCACAAGGCAACAACATTTTAGAGAGCAACAACATCAACAACAGTAGAGGGAAGCAGACTTGCTCATGACAAAGGCAAGAGGAAGATTTCCAATAGTGCAGATGCAGAGCAAAGCTACAAGTTCAAGGAAGATCCACTTGTAGTAAGAGCAACTTTGGAGATTGAAGTGAAGAACCGACAATGCAACAGAAGGATTGCGCAAAGACATAAGGAGAGACAGAAACTAGAGGAGGCAGAGAAGAAGTTGCAAGAGGTGAAGCAACAACTAAGGGAAGAAAAAGCGCTGCGCAGAAGGCAGAAGTAAGCACAACAGGAATAGGGACATCAGGAAGCACAACGTGCACACATTAATGAAACTGCACAAATACAAATTATTGAATTAGAATAGTTGGCATATAGCAAATAAGGTGAGCAGTCGCAGGAGCAGGACCTTGCTCAAGAGATTGAACAGATGTTGGAGCAGATAGACATGGATGTGGTTCAACTAGAGCAAGATCAGGATCTAGACCTCATGCCCAAATACCCAAAGGTCACTGCACAAGCCTCACCAGATCCGGGAGCAAAGAAAGTCCCAAGAGATCAAGGAGACACTAAAATCCTTGAGGATAATTCGGAACCAGATGTGCACAACATATCCTTTAACGAGTCACAACATAAAGTTGTTCAGTCGTGTAGAGTGCCCACTCCGGATGTCCATTCATCTTTTGCGCATTTTCAAGAACGAGTGATCGTGTCCTATGTGCAGAGACATCCAGCTGCATTGGTCGATGCTACAAAGGCAAATGCCAAAACCACCAGATCAAGTGTGAGATTCTTGATAGATGAGAATGAGCGCATGTATAAGGAATTGCAAGCAGCCATGCAGAGAGAAGAGAAAGTTACAACATCCGCCAGAGCAGAGTGGAGGAAAGTGATACTTGATGAAGTATCGTCTCTCTCAAGAGTCATGCAGAAGTTGTACTTCAAGTTCATCACTGTGCATAAGTCAGTTGTCCATCTTAATGGTTGGCAGCAGCACTATGCTAGGAGAGCACACATCTTGATAGACACAAACTGTTGTCGATCACATGCAGATATGGACAAGGAGGTAGAAGGGAGCCGCGTTCTACTTGCCAAAGATGATGAAGCCAAAGGCAATGGAGTTGAAGGCATGCATCTGGAGTCAGATTCAAAACTATGAGGAACTCTCACAACTCATCACTAGCTTATAGGCTTCACATGCATGAGTGTTCAGGAGCATGGATGTCATTGTAAAAACACATGGATCCCATCCATTGGCACACTCGCCGAGGTGAAAGCAAAGAATCAAGTCTGACTGGCGTTGGACATGTACTTCGAGCAATTGATGCGCATAGGCATCGACACAGATTTGCAGATGAGCGCAGACACTATGCACAAGTATGTCACTGGTCCGACTACACCCAAAACCATGATGCGCATGGTACATGACGAGTTGGACAGAGGTGCTAGATCAGTATACCTGGATGCTACGGAGGCGAAAGTTCGCTTTCAGATGGATGTCACCACGGAGTACGCAGACACCATAACAAACTACCAAGTTTGGCATCAGTTCACCACCAACGATCATCAAGAGGATGTCGATGAGTTAGTCTTTCCACAACTGTCTGAGTCTCAAGGATGTCTTGTATGGCTTACTCAAGCCCATTTTTGTCTAACATGGGTACATGTGCATATGTAAACATGTTGTAATTTAGTGAAAGACCAAGTGTCAATAGTAAAATATAAACAATCATGTGTAAATTGAAGAGTCATGAGAGTAGCTCAGAGTCACAAAGGGGAATGTCAAGGGTCACCCTACCCTTTGCTATATATAGAACCTCATAACTCATTGTACAGGGTTTTTGGAAACTAAGCTTATGATAGATATAACTTAGAGAAAGCTTGGAGTGTATTGTAACAAGCCTTTGCTTCTCCACAGTGCAGAGCAAGTACATCTCTTTGGAGGAGCAGGGGACAGTGACTGTAATGTTCCACTATTGTGGCTAGTCGTTGTCATGGTTGTATGTATGATTGGATCTTTCACTCTTTTAATATAATAGAGCCAACACATTTCATGCATGTATTTTTATTGTAGTTCAACTATTCTGGTTACTCTAACAATGTATGTAGTTGTAACTTATGCATGCATGTATGGATTATTCCACATATGTTTGTATGAATTTTAGCGAAGTGTGTTCGTTTAACTCATCACTTTGGATTGTCGATTATTCTGCGTTCCATCTTATGATGTCTTTCAGCGTGTGTGTTCCCTTTCAATATGCGTACTATTACAGGCTTCTAAGGGGTACACTCTTCTCCCCTTCTGTGTGTTAGAGCCATACCATGCATTTTCTCTGACTTGTTGCAAGATCACACCCTTGCTTCTAAAACATCTTACTTACCTTTGCACGCAATCGCAGTCAAGACGATATCGTACTACCCACTGTTGGGACTCCTACTCCAAACGGTCTGAAGTCTAATTGAAACATTTTACCTGAGAGATCTGCTGACATGTTGGCGGGTCCAACATCGTTAACATTTCTGGCGCTAGAAGGGCCAGATGACAACTTGAGTCCTCACAATCTGTTTTGAATCTTCGCACATTTATCATGGAGTTTGTTACAATGCACCCTCCGAAATGCTTGTCTAATGAGTGTATATTTGAAATTGAGAGGGAGTTCTGGGATGACTTGTCACAAATCACGTATGATGGTGAAGGCGAAGTAGCATGGCCTGAGCACTTAGATGACTTCCATTCTCTCATGGAGAGCTTAGACGCTGCCATTAAAACTCAGGCCTGTATGCTGCTCGCACACACACTTTGCGAATACCCATTTCTATGGTGTAGCATGCTGCCTCATAACTCTGTGCGTTCATTCAAACATTTAAGTGAACAAATAGACAAAGTTTTTCACCATTTTGATCCCAAGGCACTTGATAAAAAATGTTACAACGGAAGGCCCCGCATGAATCTATAATGAAATTTTGGGATTGCTTCTATCTTCCCTCTTTTGAAGCTCTAAATAGTAAGATGTATTTCCAATATATTTTTGAAAGATTCAAGTATGTCTGTACCATATCGATCAATCCAAAAGTGAAAAAAGAGCTCAAACCCCTCTCAACATATTTCAGTGATGGAGTTGCGCAATCACAAGCGGACACGGTTGCTGTCACAAGTGACTATCCGCCTTCGACCTCTGCAGAGTGATGTGGGAGAACGTGAACATAAGTTTGCTCATTTGTCACATCCCCCCACCCCCACTACTCTCAATTTATGCACAAATTTGGTTGGGAAGCCAATGGGTTGTCATATGCACATGTTACCTCAACCTCCGTCCCTAGGTTCTGTTGATTCTCCGGATTGTACTTTCTTGTGTTCTTCCGTTCTGGACTCCACACTTGTTGTGAATGAGGATTACACTATCAACGAAGTTGATGTTGCACAACCAACCTACGTTGTCATTTACGATGAGTATGACTGGGAATCTGAACATGAACTTGCGGGAAAGGATTACCTCCTTTTGTTTGCACCTTCTCCGCTTTTTCCTGACATCTCCGATGATGCTGCGATTTCTGATTTTCCTTGTGAAAATTCATCCCTGGATGCATCTACTTCTGATTATTCGCAGAACACACCTGATGTCAGTCCATTGTTTGATAGTGGAGAGGACAAATCTTTTATTGAGAATTCGCTCGATTTTGCATCTACTCTTTTTAGAAATGTAGAGGGTGAACATTTTTGCTTCTCATCTACCCCTCTGTATGATTCATCAGATCATGAGGATGTCGATGAACTCATTGATTTTTCTGATCGTAGTTGTCATGATCTATTTACTCCTATATTTGATCACGATATTGATTCAATCGATTTTGATCTTTCAAAGCCATCTGTTTATGATGATCTATCTGTGAATGAAGTCAAAACCCCATACGTTGTCGAGGCACTTCACCGCGCGCTGATGGTTATGTCAGTGCCTTGTTGCCGTGAGGTTAGTTTCACTCCCGATCAAGAAATTGTTGAACCGCCCAAGGCTCTTCGTCACTCATCTGTATGCACTGAAGATCAATCTAATACACATATTTCACTTCTTCCACTTGAATCACATGAATTCATCGCTCATGCATTGGAGGAATCATACATAACAAGCAAACTTGCAAAGCGTAAGTTGTCTCTCTTTCTCATTTTTTCTTGTCTATCACAGTGAAAAGAGTGTGCATGCTTATCATATGCACGCAGTGTGTCACAACACCATGTTAAGTATGTAGAATGTTTGTCCTGTGCTTTCACTTTTTTCTTTTCTGTGGATGCGTTCAAACTCGGAGTGTGTTTGTCTTCATTGTTATATCTTTCATGTTTGCTGGTTCCATAGTTTTAAAATTCGGCCGATTCGAAACGGAAACGGCCGAGTTGATCCGTTTCATTGCCCAGAAATGTGACTCGGTGGAGGAAACGGTTCAGTAGGCTGAGTCAGCCATGACTCGGCCAACTCGGCCGTTTCTATATTGACTCGGCCGAGTCATAACTAGTGGCCTATAACCCCATCAAAACAACGATTTGACATTTTTTTAATGAAATTTTGAAGTGTTCGCTGATTGGTTTGGACTCCAATGTGTTTTATGAATTAGTTAAATGTTATTTGGGGTCCATTTCCCCCTCCCAAACCCTATTTAACACACTCAAATGCTCTCTTCTATTGATATGCTATTCAAATTTCATGGTAATGTTAAATTCTTAAAGTAAAAGTGACATTCTCCTTAATCTTCATTTTCATCCTTTTACTTAAATTTTTAACATTACCATGAAATGACTCAGGATGTTTGAGAGTGGTTTCGGCCTCATTGGATTTCATATGGAGAAAGTAGAATTTTAGATTTCATTCAAAATCCAGCAGACTTATCAGTTTTTCAGGATTTCAGATTGGAGGATTGCAATGTTTCCATTGAATTTTGTCATGTATTAGGGTATGGAACTCATATTTAATCAAGAGCACCAATCCCTCTATGTACCTTGATGTTAGTGACATTGGTTGTCAAACTCCTCTGGGATTCGCTCCCAAACCAGGAGCTTCTGAAAATATCGCTCCCGCTCCCGTTTTCGCTCTCGCTCCTGCTCTCGTTTTCGCTCTCGCTCCCCACTTTCACTCCTGCTCCCAACTTCCAAGTAACAATGAACCAGATGATGTTGGAAACTCTAGCAGTAGCCAATAGTACTGGTCACAAACTTTTGTTGTAGAGGCCATTTATAGCCTCCTTGGTTATGTGTTTTTGTTTTGATCTCTATATCATCATCGTGTATGTATTGGACAATGCATTGGGTGCCATTTTGATATAATGGATATATTCATGAGCCTACTTTGATCATATGTTTTCTTCTATCTATATTCTAATGTTGTGTGTTTGGAAACATGAATGAAAATCTTTAAAATTATGTGTTTTTATAAAAAATAAATATTTAATGTATTTTTTACAACGACAGAGTCATTGAAATCGAGCTGGCTGAGTCGATACCGAGTCGGAGTCAGAGTCGGAGTCGACCCTCGGCCGAGTAGGAGTCGGAGTTTTAAAACATTGGCTGGTTCGCAGACTGTCCTTTCCGCGAACCATGCCTTCACCAACATGGGTCAACCAATGCACTGGTGGATTAATTGGGAATATCACTTCACGTGATCAAACCCATTCACTGTTAGTTTAAGAATAGTAGTGTTTGCTTTGTTTCTTATTTTCTTGCATGCATGTTTGCCTTCTTACTTTGTTTGTTTGCTTTCTTTCTTTTCTTACTTTCTTTGATTTTGCATTTTCTTCTATTCTTTTCTTTATTATTTTGTTTGCTTGTTTACGTCCCTATGTTAGTTTCACATGAAACCATGTACGAATCTCAAGAAAATCAAGGTAAAGTACAAGAGGACTTGTACAACTATCAACACTTGGTTATCTATTGTCCTCTCTCTTTATGCAGAACTTCTTGTCTTCAGTCAATAATACACCAATAAAAAATACGTTCTGTTCGAAGTGAATCTTGGTGAAAACACAACACTTGCACTCTAACTAGTATCACCTACTCTAGTCGGTTGTTTTTGGGTTAACCCTTGTTAGCTCGATCAAGTAGAGTAAATTGAGGGGGAAAACTCTAGTGATTTGTTTTTGGGTTAATCCTTGTTAGCTCAGTCAAGTAGAGTAAATTGAGGGGGAAAACCTTAACAAGTATGTCAAAGGTATATATAACATATTTCTCTAAAGGAACAACCTCTTCTACTCTTAATAAGTCGGTATTCCTCTTTTATCTTTGAAATAAATAATTGTCTATGCACAGTTATTTGAAAATGAAAAAATGAATAAGGCGAAAGAAGATAAAGACTTATTGCGCAAAGAGGTGATGGAAGTAACTCCGTCAACGTAATAACCAGGCTCACTGACAGCGGAGCGATGCTTGTGTTCTTTTGTGATTTTGTTGGGGTACTGTTCAGGCTTGCTGGCAGCAGAGCAACACTAGAGATGAAACTTAAATTCTGACAGCTATATTACTTATGCACCAATATACCCCTCATCCCCAATTGAAACAACTAAGTTGACTTGGCTTGGAATGTGTACTGACCGATCAAGAGAATGACAGGTGCTACATCTTTCACTCAAGTTAGTGTTGAAGCCATGACAATCGAAGTCATCATCGGCTGTCGTGATCCCTACACTTCCAAGCTCATCCCTGCAGGTGGTGAGCTTGTTCAGATATGTAGAGATCGTGTCGCCCTTTTCACACTTGATTTTCCGAAGCTTGTCTTTCAGCGCCAGCTTCCTCTGATCGCCGCTGTTCTGATATAGATCTTTCAATGTTTTCCACATTGAAAACAATGTCTCCTTCCCATGGAGACTCGAGACAATGTGGTCTCGAACTCCTTCCAGAAGGATTCTCCTCACTCTAGCCACACATTTCTTCCATTCCGTCAATTTTGTAGCATTAGCCACTGCTGGCTTGGGGACTTCTTGATCAATGAAGTCCTTTAGACCGTTGTCCTCTAATACTGCTTCCATGCAATCCTTCCAGGCTATATAATTCAAGCTACCACCAAGGGCATACTTGAGTCTTAAACCGTTGAATGCCATTGGGGAAATTTGAGATGTGATAAGAATTCGAATTCTATAATCAGGGACTTCAACATTTGAAATTCTCCCTTCTTTTTATACTGTTCTTTGCTTTGATCACCTTTTCTCTGATACCATGTAAAAATTCCCACTGTAGATCAACAAATTATGCAATATACTAAAGGAAAATACAAGATCTATTTCTATAACAAACTTTGGAGAAGCTTAATCGAATATGAGCAAGATCAATGAGAACACATATAACTGAGAATGAGAAATCAATCACACATAACACAGAAGAAATAACCCGGAGAAAGCCTCAACCTAAAACCCCAATCTCTGTATTATTATATAAGTGGAAATATGTTCAAGTTACAAAAAGAATCAGCTCTCAAGCTATCCTGCTCTCTCTGCAATCAAACAATACTAGTCATAGATAGTCAAAGGCTCTCACAACCTTCTCCTCTGCCCTCCAAGCCTCCTATTTCCTTGCACAGTTTTTCGCGGGGTCCAGTGCTTCCACTTGTGTGAATTCCCACCTCACATTGCTCACTTGGCTTAGAAATAATTGCACAAACCTGAAGGAGATAATTCCTTCTACATGGATGAGTTTCCTATATAGAAAAAATCCTCCAACTGATAGTACACTGTCCCTTTCTCTGATCTCAACTAGGTCTCTGACTGAACTGACATGCACGAGTTATTTATGAGAGAATATTCAGTTATCTGGAGAGTAGCAGTTACATGCATGCATGCATTAACTAACTGAACTCACAATTAATTCAACAAACTATTTGAACTAATCTAACTGGACTTGACTTAGTTAACTGAGCCAACTAATTAAATCAATATTACAACTCATCCTTATCTCTTTAACTGATGGATAAATTCTTTAATCAATGGAGAAACTGTTACGTGTCTTCACATAGATTTCATGTTTGATTTTCTCCAATTAATTAACTCAAGATGAATTAATTAATTATTTTACAAATAGATGCTAAGAGCAAATTCAGATTTTACTTCTTAATTTTAGTTAGAGGACTAACTAAAATTGGAATCCATCCTGAAATGCTATTTATAGCAATTCTATTTTTAGCACTTCCATTTTTCATTCCTTGTCGTTATGTCCAACACTGGTACCTGAACTTCTATTTATAGTAGCACTATTTTTAGCATTTTTTGTTGCCATTTTCAACACTCCCTCTCAATAAAAAAGACATTCAACTCGAACCCGATCTCGAACCTTTGGAATGTTCTGCATGCAACACTTCTCCCAAGTGTTATTGCTTCAACAACTCTAGAAACAAAAAAATCTTCCAACTGACCTCCTTGTTGGGCTAGAAACATCCTCTGATGCTGAAGCTCCCTTTGCCGCTGACAAGTGCTCCCTCTGTGATCTCTGAGCTGCTGCAACACTCCATGCATCTCGCATTGTTGCACACTTCTCTGTGCCATCCTGCACTAGTGCAACACTCCTGTGCATCTCATATTGTTGTAGCCTGCTAGCTCTGCACTGTCTTGGGATTCCTGCACTGTAGCTTTCTCTGCCGCTCCATCAGCATCTGTCTCTACCCACTCAGCCAGTCCTGCTACTCCTCGTCAGAGCTCCCATAGCAAGGTCTAATCAAAGAGGTTGGGTACCTCAAAGATCCTGCCCCTATTTCAGCCTTTTTGGGATTGTCACTCCACATTGCCCCACCTCTGACTTGGGGGTATGGATGCATGTGATCCCTTTGCCTACTTGGCTCGAAATTCCCCCCTACTGGAGGTCTTTGCATGAGTAGTTGTCTCCACTCGATCTCCTCTCGGCTTCTCTCGTTGTGGCTACTCCACAACCTTCAGAAGCTGCTTCACCAATTGTGGCTCCTCCACAATTGTCTGAGACTTCGTCTGACGCTGCATGTTGAGAGGTAGTGTACTCTCCCTCTCAACCACCAAGTCTCCAACAGTTGCCTTGCTCCTCAAGGCTTTGCATGCATCTTGAATCTCAAGAGCATACAAGTTCTTGACTCGTGAAGTGATCTGCTTCACCTGTCTAGTGGTGATATGTCGAAGGAAAACCTTTCTCTTATTGAAGACTACATCATAGCCTTTGTCTTCTAGCATTACGATCGACACAAAATTTTTCTTTAGTCCTGGTACATACTTGACATTAGTCAAGGTAATGCGAGCTCCATGCTCTCTCTGAAAAACAACCGTGCCTACACCTTAGACACTATAATTTTCATCATTACCAATCGCTATGAGTATCTAGAGATCTTTCTCCTCCAAGGTACTTAACAAACTCTTATCGCCAGTCATGTGGAAAGAAGCTCCACTGTCAAGAAACCAACCACATCCCACCATGGATGAAACCATGCATGCGAAGAGTGTGAAATCTAACTCAAACTGTGAGGCTAGTGCCTCACCTTCTGATCCTTCCAAGGATCCCTTCTTGGATTTCTTCAGTGGATAATTTGTAGCAAAATGGCCCACCTCATGACAATGAAAGCATCACACTTTAGATTTGTCAAACTTCTTCCCACCATAGGAAGAAATTGATTTGGGATGAGAATCCTTCTCCTTCCCTTTCTTTGCCTTACTCGCTAAGGCGCAATTTTCTTCATCCTCCTTAGATGAAGAACCATCTTTGGTGCTTCTCCTTATCTCCTCTTGCATCATATCCAACCAAAGTCGTTCCCAATATGGCAGTTTCTCTCTTCCATTTACCGAGTCTTGGTAGCTATGCCAACTCTTAGGAAGACCGAGGAGAGCAAGACTCACCATGTCATAATCGGCTGTCATGATCCCTACACTTCCATGCTCATCCCTGCAGGTGGTGAGCTTGGTCAGATATGCAGAGATCGTGTCGCCCTTTTCACACTTGATTTTTTGAAGCTTGTCTTTCAACGTCAGCTTCCTCTGATCGCTGCTGTTCTGATATAGATTGTTCAATGTTTTCCACATTGAAAATGGTGTCTCCTTCCCATGGAGACTTGAGACTATGTGGTCTCAAACTCTCTCCAGAAGGATTCTCCTTGTTCTAGCCACACATTTCTTTCATTCCGCCAATTCTGTAGCATTAGCCACTGTTGGCTTGGGGACTTCTTGATCAATGAAGTCCTTTAGATCATTGTCCTTTAATACTGTTTCCATGTGATCCTTTTAGGCTATATAATTCGAGTTGCCATCAAGGGCATACTTGAGTCTTAAACCGTTGAACGCCACTAGGGGAAATTTGAGATGTGATAAGAATTCAAATTCTAACAATGTAAACTTTGAAACATGAACTATAAACTCAAAACGGGAACTCTGGCAAAAAAACCCCGTAAAAACATAAAAAACAGTGCTAAAAAAGAAAAGTGTTGATGCTGGAATAACACCTTTTTTCCTAAGGTAAATTTTCAATATCTTTTAAAAATGGTGGTGAAAACCAACTTTTTGTGCAAAAATTTCCCAAAAAACACCTTCAGAATGAAGCGTTGATGTTCGAATAAACATTTTTTTTTTTTTTCAATGGTAAATTTTGTGCAAAAAACACCCTAAAAACGAAAAGTGTTGACATTGGGATAATATTTTTTTCAAAGATAAAATTTCAACATTTCAAAATAATGGCGTAAAATATTTTATCAGGACCTCGAAAAACATTAAAATTTCAAAAAAAAAATAATGAAAACATAAAATAAAAAATTAAAACAATGAAAAAAAAACATAAATTAAAATATATATTAAAAACAAAACATAAAATAAAAATAAAAAACAAAAAAAATCAAACATAAAAAAAAAAATCAATCATAAAAATGTGTTAAAAAAAAAACTATAAAATTAAGTAGGTAAGAATAGAAAAATTAAAAAAATACTAACAAAAAACTAAAAAAAATTGATTTTTTTTTTTTTTGTAAGTCAGATTTTTAAATTAAAAGGAAAATATGATACAAAACAGCTGCGGCAGCAGCCAGCAGGCTACTGAACAGCAGGCCAGGCGTCCGAAGACTAAAAAGAATGGACAACACACCACACAGGGCGGCATAGAACCAAAAGACTTGAGAAATACACTGGAAAACTGGGAGGATTTGAAACAGATCCCTGCAGACAAAAAGGCCCGCCGGAAAGGATAGAATATCCACCTCGGCTGCCACGAGAAGAGAGGACGAGAACAGAGCTGAACTAAAAGAAACCAAGAGAAGAGGGACCACGATCAAAACCGAAGATTTTACACAGCGAGGGTGGAATCATTTGGTCGACCTTTTTGCCCTTTCTTGTTACCAACTTTGACCCAAACATTTGGACACTGTTGGTTTTGCACGATTTGTAAACTGCGTTGGGCTGAGGGCGAGAGCTCCTTGTCAGAATCCGAAGGAGAAGACTCATGAGTTCGTTTCTGGGATATGGTCGGGACTGTTGCTTCTTCGTGACGAACCAAAGGAGTAACCTGTTCTGGTATTTCCTCCATGACTTCCTCATCTTCCTCCTCGTCCTCTCCATCTGAGCTAGAAAAGACGTCCATTGGGGGAGGATCATGAGGTTTCCAACTTTTGGATTTTGGCTTGGAGTTGGCTTTCTTTTTTGGGAAAGGCATTGAAGGACATGAGCTTTGAAGGTGCCCTGTAAGATGACAATTTCGGCAGCGGAAGGCTGTGTTCTCGAAATCCAGGGGCTGAGTCCAGTGGAAATCTCCTATTTTGAGAATGATCTGATCAGGAAGTCCTTTGCTTATGTCTATTTCTGCGCAAATTCTGGCGAAGGTATACATTCCTTTTAGCCCTCTTTCGGCGTCTGTGTTGAGGTAGCGGCCTAAGGAGTTGCCGATAGCTTCAAAAACAACAAAGTTCCATAAATGCGCTGGAAGGTTCAGAAGTCTGACCCAGATGGGGAGTTTGGTGATGACTGCTGTGGAAGGATCGAACTCTGGGAACCACGGGGTAAGGAATAGACCCGCAGAGTTCCAAAACCAAGGGCCTTCAGTTAAGACTCTTTGGTAGTCCTCACTATCAGCAAACACTGTTATAAAGAAGCCTTTTGAGCAGAGAAGAACCTTGCAATTGTTGGTCCAATTAGCGTGAATCCATTGGTACAGATCTGTTGTACGAGGCGAGAGACCATTAAACCTGCAGATGATGCCATACTCAGCAAAAATCTGGTGTTGCCTTTCCAGCACGGGATGTGTTATTTCAATGGATGGGGTTTCCTCCAACTTGTCCACTAAGAAAGGTTTAGGAGCTTGAAATGGAGGCGCTTTTTCCTTGGGTTTCTGAGAATGGACAACATCTTTATAGGAAAAAGCAGCAGCAGAAGAAGACTGACCAACAGCTCCCCCTCTCAGACGAAGGGATAACGTGATGGATGCATTTCTTTGAATATTATAACAAGACAGGGGATAGCAATCCTCCAGTTGTTTACCTTAAAAAAGGAGACGCTGACAGGCTATTGGAACACCCATTTTACTTTCCAGGAATAGCTTGAGGTTCTGCACTGGATCTGAGGATCTCACCCATTGCAGCAAAGATTTACCGGAAAGGAGTACGATCAGGATCTGAAATGGTTCTGAGCTTTCTGTTTTCTGCTTGCCGTTGTGACCCTGATTGCAGAGAAGACTGGTACACGCATAACTGTCATATGGCCCATTCTGTACTAGTTCTGTTGGTTCCTGTACAGAGGAGCAGTCAGAAAATCTCTCAGACTTTATCTTGCTTGGGTGAGCAACAATCCTGCCCCTCACAGTTGTTAGATCTGGAAAATCATGCCCAGGCCATTCCGCCACTGAGCTTTGTAAGTTATGCCGGAGACCTTCAACCTTTCCAGCACATTCCTTTTGGTCTGAGATGGAGATCAGGCCCCTGTTTAGAACCAAATCTGGGCTATGCATTTTGTCAAACACTTGCCCCGCAACCTTAGTGGTTTCGGAATGAAGAGGTTGTCGAAGCTGGTGTTGGATTTCCAAGCTCCTAAGAGCCCCCAATCTCCAACTTCTTTCTCTGTGGACCCTGATGGTTGCAACAACAACCGGGGTTTCAATAGTTGAATCTGAGCAGTGTCGAAAGAGCATATCTGCCCTTCTGCATGTGATGTCTCTTCCCAGGGAATCGCCTGCCGCTTCTTTCTTCAACCTCCATGAGGCAGATTCCATCAAAGGTTTTCCGCATTGATCCGCATTGGCTTTCTCCAAAAGCCCCTTCGAGCCTGCGTAAGCCTGTAGGCCAAAAGAGTCGGCGACCGAGGACGAAATATGCGGTATCCACCATGCGACACCGTTTAAAACGCTTCGATGGCCATTCGAGCGTTCAGCAAAATATTGAGGGCGGGGGCAGGGGCCAACAGGCCTTGGACCTTCGGCTACCGGATCAGAAGCCATGAATCACTTCACCTGGAGATACCACGCTTCCGCGATGTGCCGTATCCTTCAGAGGGGAATTTCTTAAAAAAAAAAATAAAAAAAATAAAAATAAAATTGAAAATTAAAAACAAACTAGATTTAAAAAAAATGGGAAATTAAGAAAAAAATTAATAACTACTAAAATTAAGATTAAAATGTTGATTACTTAAAGAAAATATATATAAAAAAAGACAAAAAAATGTTAAAAAAAAAAAATTATCTCATAAACAATAAAAATTTTTGGAAAAAAATAAAATAAAAAGATATATATATATATATATATATATATTAAGTAAAAAAACAAAACAAAAACTAGAAAAAAAAATAAAAACAAACTAGATTAAAAAAAAAAAAATTAACCATTTATTATTATTATTTTTTTAAACTAGTAAAATTAATATTAAAAACATTTAAAAAACTAAAAAAAAAACAAAAATAGACTCAAATTATTAAAAAAAAAAAAAATGAAAATTTTAAAAATATATATCTTTAAAAAAAAAATAAATTAAAAAACATTTTAAACTTATAAAAAAATTATGTGTTTTCGATATATATATATATATATATAACTTTCATTTTTTATTTAAAAACAAACAAATAAAAGAAATTAAAATATAATTTTTTTGACAAAATTTTGTTTTTTTTTTATATAAAAAAAAAAAATAATAAATTTTTTTATTTTATTATTTAAACAATTTTGTTTTTATTAAAAACAAATATATATTATATATATATATATAATATATTTTTAAACAACTTTAATTTTTTTTATTAAAAAAAAAAATCATATTTAAAAAAAAAAAAAAAAAAAAACGCCACCATTGGGCGACAGGCGGGTTGTGGGGTGATTATGAGAATCGCCTCACAGCTTGCCTGCTGCTTGGTGGTGGCGCAACCGTGGGTGGAGGGCCTGCGTGCGGCGGGCGGGCTGTGGGGCGATTCCGCCGCACCACCCCTTGGTCGTTGGCGGGCGGGTTGTGGGGCGATTTCGCTGCACCACCACCGGGTGGCCGGCGGGCTATTGGGCGATTCTGAGAATCGCGCCATAGCCCGCCCACCATCCGGTGGTGGCGCGGCCGTGGGCGGAGGAGCTGTTTTTTTTTTGAAATATGATTTTTCTTTTTTTTTTTAATAAAAAAATTAAAGTTGTTTAAAAAAAATTATTATTTTTTAATATTTTATTTTATTTATTTATTTTTTAAACAAAATGGTTTAAAAAAAATTATTATTATTATTTTTAAATAAACAACACAAAATTTTGTTTAATTTTTTGTTTTTTTAAATTTAAATATTTTTATTGGTTTGTTTTTAAATAAACAATGAAAGTTTAATTAATATATATATATATATATATATATATATATATTTTTTTTTAAATTGAAAACACATATTTTTTTATAAGTTTAAAATGTTTTTTTTTTTTTAAATGACATGTTTTTAAAATTTTCATATATATAATTTTGTTTTGAGTTTATTTTTGTGTTTTTTAAAAGTTTTTAATATTAATTTTACTAGTTTTTAAATTTTTTTGGGCTAATTTTCTATATATATATTTTAATCTAGTTTGTTTTTAATTAATTAATTAATTAATTAATTAATTTATTTATTTATGTTTGTATATATATCTCTATATATCTAGTTATTTCTTTATTGTTTTTTTCAATTTTATTATTATTATTTTATTTTATTTATTATTTATTATTTATTTTATTATTATTATTAATAATTTTTTTTTATATGGTTTATGAGATTTTTTTTTTTGTTTTTTTGTTTGTCTTTATATATATATATATATATTTTAAGTAATCAACATTTCAAAAAAGAAAAACAAAACAACTTGAAAATTAATCATAACAAAAAAAAATGGACATAATAAATTTTAAGGTGTGAAAAACAAATTTTCTTAAAAAAAGGTATGCAATATCAACACGTTGCATCTACACGTTTCAAAATCAGCATGAAAATCACTAATATTTAAAAACAAATATTTATATTTGATACATAAGAAAATTTAAAATGTCAAAAATATGCTCCTAACAAAAAGAAGTGTATTCTGCATAACCACTTTTGAAAATTAGTTCATGTTTTTACTACCCCTACGAAACGGGTAATCGTATTGGTTATTTAAAGTGCGAAAAACTATGCTCTAAAAAAAATATGTGTGTTCTGCATCGCCCCTTTTCAAAATTGGGTCAATTTTTTGCTATCTCTACGAAACGGGTAACAGTATCAGTTTTTGTTTCAAAGTTTACTCTTTTTTTTTTTTAATCAGGAACTTCAACCTTCGAACTTCTCCCTTCTTTGTATACTGTTCTTCGCTTTGATCACCTTTGCTCCGATACCATGTAGAAATTCCCATTGTAGATCAACATATTATGCGATATACTAAAGCAAAATACAAGATCTACTTCTACAACAAACTTTGTGGAAGCTTAATCGAATATGAGCAAGATCAATGAGAACACATATAACTGAGAATGAGAAATCAATCACACATAACACAAAAGAAATAACTCGAGGAAAGCTTCAGCCTAAAACCCCAATCTCTGTATTATCATATAAGTGGAAATATGTTCAAGTTACAAAAAGAATCAGCTCTCAAGCTATCCTGCTCTCTCTGCCATCAAACAATACTGGTCATAGACAGTCAAAGGCTCTCACAAACTTCTCCTCTGCCCTCCAAGCATCCTATTTCCTTGCGCAGTTTTTTCTGGGGTCCAGTGCTTCCACTTGTGTGAATTCCCACCTCACGCTGCTCACTTGGCTCAGAAATAATTGCATAAACCTGAAGGAGATAATTCCTTCTACATGGATGAGTTTCCTATATAGGAAAAATCCTCCAACTGATAGTACACTGTCCCTTCCTCTGATCTCAACTGGATCTTTGACTGAACTGACATGCGTGAGTTATTTATGAGAGAATATTCAGTTATCTAGAAAGCAACAGTTACATGCATGCATGCATTGTTGGAAATAATACTGAGAGGGGGGGGAGGGGGTGAATCAGTATTATCAGATCAGATAAAACTTATCAATTTCATACTCAGAAACATATACGCTACTTCAGTTAAGTGAACCCGCGTGTACACGCTACTGTGTCTAAAGCAACTAGCGTATATCCAGAAATCTTATGATTCAGTTAGCTTATCTTCAGTAAATGCATCAGAACATTATTAACCATATTAACAGTAAACAGGTGCAGTATAACAGAACAGATCATCACACAAAAGCCACACACATGAACACCATGATATAAGGTGGAAACCCAATGTGGGTGAAAACCACCTGCTGCAATTTGTCTCTTTCTTCTTTAATATGAAACTTCTTTTACAATGTACTGGTGTAGTCCTTTACCAGCACGCAGGCTACAACCTGCAGAGGGCTACAACCCTCATAGCTCTTGTACTAGCCGATCCATTTACTAGTACGTATGTGCCAACCCTACAGAAGGCTACAACCTTTACTCGTTTTCCAGCTGCTCCTGGAAGGGAGCTACAACCCCCTAGCTCTTGTATTGGTTGATATGTTTACCAGTACGTAGGTGCCGACCTACGATCTTCCCGGGACCACGTTTCATACATTTTCATACTAGATCCATGAAACTATCACCATTGTAGTACAACCTGCATCATCAATCTCTGAATCACCCAATACTGAATCACTGAAACCCTGTCAACAACAACCAGACAACATAACAACAACCAGATCCAACTCCATCTTCAAATATCATACTTCACATTGTATACGCTACTTGGATGAACCCAACCTGCGTGTATACGCTCTTTTACCAAAACCAACCTGCGTACAGATCTGCAAATTCAAGCTTAAAACTCCGCAGCTATATCAGACATCAAAACATACCCAGATCATAATAATAAACATGCGTCAGTAGATCTAGTCTATCCACAGTCAAACCATATGAAGATAATCATTCCAAGCCTTGAGATCTTGTTCCATCATTCATCATCCTCCACATGAGTGAAACCTTGGTTCAGATCACCAACCCATAACTAGCACTTGGATCTCACACTTCCTCAGATCTTCATCACTCACACACTCGCACTTTGGCCTAATGATCTTTCTCCTTATATAGCTTTAGGCCCTTCACAATACCACGGTCCAAAACCATAGTAACCCAATACCATCAACTCAATACTAGGGATCAACGCGTCTGTCGAGACTCCATGGTCCAAAGCCATAGGCACAAATTCCAAGGACTAACTACCACGAACCAAAAGCAAGCTTTCCGACATGTACGCTCTTTTCCGTTTATGAAACTGCGTGTATACCCTACTTGGTATATAGCGAACCTGCGTACACGCGACTTGGTATATAGTGAACCAGCGTGTATACGCGACTTGGGCTTAATGAACCTGCGTGTATGAACTTTCTTGGCCTGCTGTACTAAGATCTGTCCTCTGATTAAGTTGCCATCACATGTACCTATCTCTGAGTGAGTTGCCATCAAGGACAACACTTGTATCATAATGCCAACATGCATTAACTAACTGAACTCACAATTAATTCAACATACTGTTTGAATTAATCTAACTGGACTTGACTCAGTAAACCGAGCCAACTAATTACAACTCATCCTTATCTCTTTAACTGATGGATAAATTCCTCAATCAATGGAGAAACTGTTATATGTCTTCACATAGACTTCATGTTTGATTTTCTCCAATTAATTAACTCAAGATGAATTAATTAATTATTTTACAAACAACTGCTAAGATCAAATTCGAATTTTACTTCTCAATTTTAGTTCAGGGATTAACTAAAATTGGAATCCATCCCGAAATTCTATTTATACCAGTTCCATTTTTCATTCCTTGTTGCTATGTCCAACACTGGTACCCGAACTGCTTTTTATAGCAGTGCTATTTTTAGCATTTCTTGTTGCCATTTTCAACACGAAGAATCGAACAACACTTCTAAGAGTTAGATGTGATTTTCATGAAACAAGGTTCATTCAAAGAGCTGGAGTTCTATTAGTGTCTCTCTAATGTTGTAGCGACTACAACCATCCTCCAAAATTTTGCCTTAGCTTAGTTTTGGAGCCTCCCTACCAACCATCCTTAGCAGCATGTCTTACACTACTTAGGTACTTATGATTTCAGTTGAGTTTCTTTGGCATAACAACTTGTGTTTGTTAACTTGTTTGCCTTTCACCTGCAAGCTGACCTCTCGTTACCTGGTCTCAAACTGGTTCTTGTGCTGACTTGGAAAACTGTGCAGCACTAGAGAGAAGCCAACCTTTCTCTCCCAAATTTGTAGTGCATCCTAGCAACCAAAATTGTTCTCCATAATTGTGTAAAGAAGTCAAGCTATCTTCCCCAATGTTATGAAACCAACTCACAAAAAGATAGAAAATATAGATCAACGCCTTAGAATTTAGCCTCTTCGAGGGGGCAACCTCCTTTACATTACACAAATGAATGATTCTTTGATGATTCAAATGAAAAAACCTCCTTTCTATATATAGGAGTCTAAGGAATCACAATATAACCCAGCCGACCTAACAATAATAATATAAAGGCACAAAAATAACAATAGAGGGATTCTAAGGGGCACAGTGATAACAATATGGGGACAATCGGGGCACAACAATATTAATAAGGGATATAACTACAATAGTAGTGGGATAATCACTAGTATTATAGGGACCTGACATGCCCCTCTCCTTCAAAAAAGTGTTGTCCTCAATGCTTGAGTAGTTCTGGATGCTTCTGCATAAAATTCTCATTCTCCCATGTGGAATCTTTAGCGGATAAGTTCTTCCACTTGATGAGATACTCCGAAATTGATCGATTTTGTAGTTGTCTAGTTCTTGTTTCTATGACTGCTTCCAGTTCCAATATAATTTTTCCTTCCTTGTCAAGTTCTGGCAATATTGTTTGAACTGGGAGCTTGTCGCCTATAACCTTTTTTAAACATGAAACATGGAAAACTGGGTGCACTCGAGAAGCTGCAGGAAGCTCCAATTTGTATGCCATAGTACCAATCTTTTGCAATACCTTGTACGGACCATAATACTTTGGTGATAATTTATTATCCTTCTTAGTTTTCTTGAGGGACATTTGTTTATATGGTTGTATCCGTAGGAATACCCAATCACCTACACCAAAACTTCTTTCGTTGCGATGTTGATCTGCCTGTTGTTTCATTCTATTTTGTGCCAACATGAGGTTATCCTTTAAGAGTTGGAGGACTTTTTGTTGATGCTCGATGTGATGTTCCACTGCTTGAACCTTAGAATTTTCTCTTAAATATGATGTGATGGATGGTGGCTGATATCCATAAAGTGCCATAAATGGGTTCATTTTTGTTGTTGTATGGAAGGAAATGTTATACCACCATTCAACCAGAGGCAACCATTTGACCCATTGTGTTTGTTTATCAGATACAAAGCAACGAAGATATCATTCCAAACATTTGTTTACTATCTCAGTTTTCTCATCAGATTGAGGATGATAAGATGAACTATGATCTAACTGAGTACCGAGACAAGAAAATAATTCTGTCCAAAAATTTCCAGTGAAAATGGGATCCTTGTCACTTACAATAATCTTTGGGTTTCCATGTAGCTTTTGAATTGTTTCCATAAATGCAGTAGAAACTGTACTGGCTTTAAATGGATGTGATAATGCACAAAAGTGTACATACTTGGTAAGTTTGTCAACTACCACCATGATGACACTCTTTCCCTCAAACTTGGGTAAACCTGTGATAAAATCCATTGAATCCTCCTCCCAACGTTGGTTTGGAATGGATAAAGGTTGTAATAGACCTGGGGTCTTAATTGATTTTGTTAGCAAACCAAACATTCCGCCACAAACTTTTGAATATCTGATTTAAGGCCATCCTAAAAAAATTCCTTATTAACCCCGTGGTAAGTTTTTAAAAATCCTAAGTGCCCTCCTAAGGGACAAGTGTGCAATTCCATAAGAATCTTTTGTTTGAGTTGGGAATTCTTACAGAGGTATAAGCGATCTTTGTACTATAACGAATTATTTTGTCAGCTAAATGTATGAGATGTATTGGAATCTTGTTGTAACTTTCGAATAAGTGCCCACACTTCTTCATCATTCTTCCATTCCTCCCTTGCTTTGTTTATCCAATCCGATTGGATAATAGAAATGGCGCACAACAATGCTTCCACATCTTCATCCTTTTTTGAGAGTGCATTTGCCACCACATTTTGATTCCCTTTTTTGTAGATGATTTCAAAGTCATAACCCAACATCTTTATGACCCACTTTTGTTGATCTTCAGAGGATAATATTTGTTCTAAAAAGTATTTAAGGCTATCATGATCCGTTTTTACTTTGAAGTGTCTTCCCATTAGGTAGGGTCACCATCTATTAAGTGCATGTAGTATTGCCAACATTTCCTTCTCATAAATAGCTTTGTGTAAAAACTTTCCCTTGATTGGACGACTTTCAAAAGCAATGGGTCTTTCATCTTGCATTAAAACAACACCAATTCCATTTCCTGAAGCATCACATTCCACAATAAAGGTTTTTGTGAAGTCCGATGTAGCTAAGACCGGTGCTTGGGACATTGCCTCTTTAAGATGTTCAAAGGCCCTTGTTACTTCTGGAGTCCATGAAAATGCATCTTTCTTCAATAATGTTATTAGAGGTACTACTATTCTCCCATAATTCTTAACAAACTTGCGATAATACCTTGTCAACCCGAGAAATCCTCGCAGATGCTTTATGGATGTGGGGATTTTCCATTCTGTAATGGCTTTAATTTTGCTAGGGTCTACCTTAACTCCTTCATGAGATACAGTATGACCCAGATATTCCACCTCTTGTACTCCAAAGAAACATTTGGATCTTTTTGCATATAGTTGTTTCTACTCTAATAGTTGTAGAACCCTGTCAACATGTTCAACATGATCCTTCCAAGACTCGCTGTAGATTAGTATATCATCAAAAAATACTAACACAAATTTTCTAAGGAAGGGTTTGAAAATGGAATTCATCAAACCTTGAAATGTAGAAGGTGCATTGGTAAGGCCAAAAGGCATGACCAAAAATTCATAATGACCCTCATGAGTTCTAAATGCTAATTTATGAATGTCTTCAGTCTTCATTCTGATTTGATGATATCCTGAACGAAGATCCAACTTGGTGAAGTAAATTGATTCATGCAATTCATCTAGTAATTCATCAATGACAGGAATGTAAAACTTATCTTTAATAGTGAGCTTGTTGAGCTCCCTATAATCCGGACACATGCACCATGATCCATCCTTCTTGTGCACCAATACTACTGGAGCAGAGAAAGAACTTTCACTAGGTTGAATTATACCAGCCTCTAGCATTTATGCAACCATACGTTCAATTTCACTCTTTTGGGCATAGGGATATTTGTATAGCTTGATGTTTGGAGGAACACTTCCTGGAATCAGATGAATATCATGATCATGATCACGAATAGGTGGGAGACCTTTGGGAGTCTCAAATACCTTGGAATGATTGTCCAAGGTTTTTTGGAGATCTAGAGAAATAGATGATTTCGATGTGGAAACATCTAGCGAACATAATTGTGCAATTACACCTCTTTGTTCCTTTTTTAGAAGCTTTGTCATACCGTTAGAGATGATTATCTTTCCTGTTTGCCCTGCAATACCCCTTAATTCAACTTCCTTTCGTTCCACATAAAATTTCATGAAAAGTTCTTGAAAATTAAAAGCTATTGTACCCAAGGATTGTAGTGATTAGACTCCTAGTACAACATCAGCACCTCTCATTGCAATGGAAAGCATTGGGCTAGTCAATACATATTCTCCTATGGATAGCTTGATATTATGGCACTTTCCAGAGCAATTTATTGTTCCTCCATTTTCAACCATCACTTGACACTCTGGTGCTGGATATAAGAAGCAATTCAATTCTTTTGCTACCTTACAATGAATAAAATTGTGGGTACTTCCTGAATCAATCAACACTATTACCTTTTTCTTCATAATTTGTCCTTCTATCTTGATGGTTTGAGGAGTGGTAATTCCAGCCAATGCATTACAAGATATGGTCGGATTCATTTATTCTTTATCTAGGCCCTTTTCTTGGAGTATGTCCTCTTCTTTTGACCTTTCTTGCTCCTTTTCTTCTTCCTCTTCACAATCTATATAGAATAATTCTTCTCAGCACACTTATGACTTTTAATGTATTTGCTATCACAACTGTAACAAAGCCCTTTTGCTCTTTTTTCTTCAAATTGTTGTGGTGTCAACCTTATAGGTTGTGGAAGACTAGGGGCAACAATACTTCCATCTTTATAGTTGTGAGTGGTATGCTTCTTGGTTGCCATAATTTTTCTTTCCATTTTTCTTGCTAACCTGAATGCCTTCTCTAATGAATCAGGTTTCTAAAGGCGAACACCATGTTGGATATTATCCTTTAAAGTGCCTATGAACACATCAATCCTATGCTCCTCTGGAATATTTTTTACCCTTATGTTCAATTTTTGGAACTCCTCAATGTGCTCCATTTTGAACCCTTTTGTTTGAGACTTATCAATTGGCTAAAAAAAGTGTTGCTTTTTGAATCCTCATAATGTGCTGTCAATTTTTCCGTAAAAATTTCCCAAGTGATAATTTGCTTACGAGAGCAAAGCCATTGATACCATACAAACTGATTTGGTTCCAAATATGAAGTTGCAATACGTATCTTTTGTGTGTTTTGCACATTATTGAGATCGAACAATTGCTCCATCTGTAATATCCATGTTGCGGGATCCTTGCCATGAAACTTCCTCATATCGATTTTTGGAATATGGTGGGTCTTCGATCCAACATTAGAGTTTATGAAATCGTGATTAACATTTCTTTTGTTCACATCATGAGTTTCCTTTACTACCCTTTCACCATTAGTAAGTATTTCTTGTAGAAAAATTGTCAAATCTATCTTCAAATCGTCAATCTTAGCGTCCACGCCATTCATCTTATCTTCCACACCCTTTATCTTAGATTCCACGCCATCTATCTTAGCTTCTGTTAGCTTTTGTGACAGTGAAATTTGTTGCACTTGGTCTTGTAATTTTGATATATCATGTAGCATTTCTTCCTCTTCTTCATGAGTCATGCTAGAGCTTTCAGGTTGCTTACTAGGTGTTTGCATTTTCTTTCCTCGGGGCATCAGTTACCGATAATAATTCTCTACTATGCCCTTTGAATTCCTTCAAAATAATTTTTCAAACCAAGCTTAAGCGAAAATTTAAAAAAAAACTACACACCTTTTTTCACTTTGTAGGGGCTCGATATTGCCTCTGATGTATCTCTGTAATTTTGGATCATCCAATTTTGAAATTGCGATTTGCAGTAGCCCTCTATGTCCTCTTTCCAATGCCACCAGTTTGATCCCAATTGGATTCTCCAAGGAAGAGTTATGCCAAATCTCCCACAGTGACCTGATTATATACTAGTTCAGTAGAGCGAACTTATACGATGTGCCACATGTCCCTGTTTTGACCTTTGGCTCTGAAAAAATATATACAAAAAACTAAAGTCCGTTCTCTTTCTGTACCTTCTTACGAAATTTCAATCCGATGCTCAGAGAGAAAGTTATGATGATTTTCCCCAGGTCATCTGTTTGGAATGTAATTCAGAAGTATGCAAAAAGACCAACTTCCTCAAATCATATCTCCACAAATATAGCACGAAAAGCTCTGAAATTCAGACCCGAGCTTCAGTGTGATTTCATCTCAAATGGGTTTTTTTTTTCTTTGCTTCTGAAACGTCACAAAAAAAAAGTTATAGAAAAAATGCCACGATGACCTATTTGGAGCAGTGAAACCCTAGAATCCAAAGCTCTGATACCAAATGTTATGAAACTAGCTCACAAAAAGATAGAAAAGATAGGTCAACGCCTTAAAATTCAACCTCTTTGAGGAGGCAACCTCCTTTACATTACACAAATGAATTATTCTTTGATGATTCAAATGACAAAACCTCCTTGCTATATATAGGAGTCTAAGGAGTCACAATATAACCCAGCCAACCTAACAATAATAATATAAAGGCACAAAAATAACAATAGAGGGATTCTAAGGGGCACAGTAATAACAATATAGGGATAATAGGGGCACAACAATATTAATAAGGGATACAACTACAATAGTAATGGGGTAATCACTAGTATTATAGGGACCTAACACCTAAGAAAATTGTGCAGAGCAACTCATCACCGGGCTTTCTCTCAGAATTTGCACAGTTTTGACAGGAAACCTTGGCTTCAGTCCAGAAATTGCATAGATCTTGAGGGGCAGAAAGAGCCACTCAACCCAGAAACTACGCATAAGTCATCCCAAGGCTTGCTAACTGTTGTATGTGCTCATAGGTTGATCGGTTCCCTCCAAGACTGTGCAATCTTGCCTTGCATGCATGGGCAATTTTTCCCAAAAAAAGCAGAAAAAGCAAAAAACATCCCTAGATTTTAGGGATATATTTTAGGAGCTCGGGTGTCACACGGAATAAGTCGATCTTGCGGACAAGATAGACCTTCCTAGAATCTAAAGAAGACCTAATTACAAGCAAACCAATCACACACTATCTTTCTCTAAATATGCTTTTATAAACAAAGGCAAACAAGTGTTTTAGGCCTACCTTAGGTCCAGCACAAGTTTGTGGAAGCCTTCGCTCCTTCGATCCAAATGAGCTCCTTTGTCGCGAATCTGCAAACACAAACAAGCAAACAAATTAAATAGCACTTGAAAAGCCAATATCATAAAACATATTTAACATGAAAGTCAAGGAATTCATGAAACAAATGACATGAGACAATTTGTTGAGAAAAATGAGTTTGATTGTATTAATTCAAATCAAGAAGAAATTTACAACCTGTGCCTTGACGCTGTACAAGCTCTTCCCAGGGTCCAGCAAGAAGTCTCCTCTACTTTGACAAGTTTCACTCTCTTCCCAATGAAGCCAAAAAGGTATGTGATCTCTCCTCTTAAGCTCAACTAGGAAGTCTTAATTTCACCAGCATTTACCCTAAAAAATGTTCAGCTTCTAACCTCTTTAGCAACCAGCCCAATGGCTGAATTTATAGTGCAATGGAGGGAAGTTACTAGGTCCTCCTTTAAAGGGATAAAGCCCTCCTTCAAAGGGATAGCTCCTCTCATCAAGGGATTAGCTCCTTCTCTTTTGGGATGCATGAACCACCTAAGAGCGGCTAATCCACGTCAAAATTCCTTCTAGAATCATCTAGAATTAACCCAAAGTGAGTCTTTTAGAATAAACTTGCGTCTTTTTGACTTTCATAGGGGTCCGCACCCACACCTTTAGGGACAGAGCGGGCAGGTCCGCAGTTTTTTGTAAACAGAAGGTGCGGGACCTCAAGCAATAGTGAGAGAAAGTGCGGAACCAGAGTTTTATTGATTTTCAATGTCTTTCTCTCATTTTCAAAGCTTGACTTGAAGAGCTGAGGTCTGAGACTTGCTTAGGAGGACAATACAAGTGATGATAGACCCATATTGATTGCAAATAATCATGGTGACGATATTTTTGTGTAACAGATTGCCCCCTAAAGTGTGAAGTCTGTAGTAGATGAGGATTTCATTTATCATTTAGGAAGAGTGAAGTACTTGATCATTTCAAGGATCATCTTGTGGAGAGCCCGGTTGGAACCTGTAAAAACATTCAATGCAAGATATATATATGAGATCATATCATTGTTGAGGTAGGCATTCCCATACTCAGATCAAAACTGACTTAGAAAACTAACTACTGCTTTGATACATGAATGATCTTGTAAGACATCACAAGTATAGAATCATGTGGACACAGTATGGACACAACCATCTGTTTATGAATAGCCCATTATATAATGAATACAAAATTCCTCGCAGCCTGGATTATGGAAACTGGATCCAGGGTCTTCATTTCTATTTCCCGAAACAGTACGATTCTATCCATGCGAATGAATGTGTTGGAGTCGAACATGGTAGAAACCACTTGATTACCAGTCAATGATGTAAACTGTTAACAAGTGTGAGAGAAACCACCAGTGATGTCAATGGCTCTCAAAGTACCCAGTACAATCCATGAGATGTGAATAAATGTGTTGATGTCGAACATGTCACGGAATCCTTTGATCGAAGGTTAATGATGCAACCTGTCGTCAAAGGCGAGAAACCTGCCATTGAAGCATGCGGATCCCAAGGTACTGACGATTTCTAGATCATCTTTCTAGATAATGAGCTGAAGTCAATAGAAAGAGATCCGTCGTAGGCAAGCCCACAGCACGAAATCATAGATCAAGTTTAAGAAATTTAGTTGCAAGGACTGACTCAGGGATGGTCAAGATGGATGATAGATATTTTGCAGATGAATGGCTTATTGGCAGTGACCTCTTGAACACATAATGACACGACATATGGCTTGGTGACAATTGACCCAAAGTTAATACCCAGAAACCAGCTGAAGACTTTCAATGTGGTTTGATCAACTATTAGGCAAAGGATTTCCCAACCCAGGTGAATAAAAGTGTCGTGTTTAAGAGTGGTTACAAAGTATGACAAACAGGCTCATTTTTCTCTCTGTCCCCCACCATTTCTGGCAAGTACCTCTTTATTTTTGACAAGCTTGAGGAGGATAACATTTGCTTGATTATAAGCTCATCCTTCGGATGAGTCCAACTTAGTTTAAATTCGAACCCTAAGAAGGAGTGGTTAGTTCCTGTTTGTAATTGAACAAGTCCTTTACTGTGAAATTTTAATGAGTCCAGTATAGGAGAAACTCTACGTTTTTCAATTTTAGAGAGTCTAAAAAAACTTAAGAAGACTCCAGGGTTGACCTTTTTCGTAAGTTTGTGTCTCCCAAGCCCGAAAAAGTATAAAATAATACTTGAGAGAACCGCTTGATCTTTACGACCAAGGAGTACTTTTCGTAATTAGTGCCCTTGATCCGAAAAAGTAAAAAAGCGATCAACGACACGTCGTTTTATAACCAATATCGAATTTGAAACGACAAAAATCCGACAATATTTTCATGTTTTTACGGTCAGAAAAGAGCTGTAAGTGGACCGTCTTTTAGTTCCGTTTTAACGAGTTTAAAAGAAAAACTCGGCGATCTTTTCATGTTTTAGGAGTCAGAAAAGAGCTTAAAGGTGACTCTAAATGTTTTTTCGTCGAAAATGATAGATTTCGCCTGAACAATCCGTTATCCTGAAAAAAAACGCAAACATTACTCATACTTGTTTGAAATGGATAAAAATGTTGCAAAAATACCTTTCCAAAGTGAAACATAAACAAATTTGCAATTTATTTACTCAAAAAACTTATAAAAAGGGCCTTCGTCAATTCATTTTTACCGTTTGAGTTTTGGGTGAGAAAATAGTGTTTTTGTTCAGAAAACTTCCCGTGAAGATTGCGGAAAATCCAACCGTTGGAATCGAACGCCGTCTTCTCCAGGTAATCCACATCATCCCACTCTTCATTTTTAACCGTTTCATTTCTTGTTTTAGGTTTTTATTTCATTTTTTGGAGGGTTTTTAGGCTTAAAACCCGCGCGTGGGGGCCCGCAGGTGTAACACTGCCAGCCCGCGGACCCCGACTTTTTCTCAATGGGGAAAAAGTCAGGGGTCCGCACCTTCCATGTAGGCAAGGTGCGGACCCACGCACTGTGTCTAACCCAGAGGGTGCGGTCCCCGCCGCAAGGGTTTTTAACCCAAAAATTCTCAAATTTGGCCCAAACAAATTAATTTCTAGCATTCTAATTTATCTTTTTACTTGATGCAGAGAGTACATCATGCTAGATTGGCGTGAACGAGAGCATGAGGACGTGGATGCTGCCGCATTGAATCACCAACCTTCAATCGATGCATTGAAGGCCTGCGGCTTGTACAAATTCTGGGCCATTCCTGGCATGAGGGCCCAGGTGGATTTCTTACAGTGGCTGGTTGATAGATGGAGCATACAGGACCAGTGCTTCTTCATTGGTGGCCACCAGCTCGAAATCGAGCCGGCAGACATATATTTCTTGACCGGTTTTCCTAAGAGAGGCGAAGACTTGACTCTATTCGGGGCTAGGCCAGGTGGCTAGTCTGTTGATAGCCTCTGGCTAGAGTTCTGCAACAACCAGGCTAGAGACAAAGGGATAGACATAAAAACCATATCCCTTCCTGAACTCATGGTGATCGTGTTTACTGTCACTAGACTTTGCGGGAGTGCCGCCTTACATGTTGCCACCGGATCCCAGATGCGTATGGCAGTTGATTGCTTTCGAGGCACCATCTTCAACTGGTGCGATGCTGTGTTGGCCAATGCGAAAGGCCAACTGACCAGAGCCAAGAACGGACAACTAAAGACCTTTGGTTATGGGGCTTTGGTTGTGAGCTTTGGTTTGGAGAGGGTTCCCATGTTGATCCTGCAGCACCTTACTGTTGGAGCTGGGCTTCCTCGAGAGCCCAAACTGATGTGATGGGTCGCAGTTATGGCCCGTCATCCGGACGAGGGTACAGAGGTTGTTCGATTCAAACCTGAGTATTTCCGATGGTTGGAAAACCAGGTTTTTTCTATTCAGGACTTCCCTTACGCTGGGGTAGATTTTTGTGGTGACCCAGACATGGCTCTTCCACCAGGAGAGAAGTGGGATGACTCAGGTAAAATCATTTTCAACATTTTTCCTATTTTATTTTTTTATTATTTTTCCATCGTCCCAAAATTGATAGTAAAAGTTTCAAATGCAGATGTGGGTCCACAGCGACCAGCCGCTCTCCGGCCTTACGAGAGGAAACAACCAGTTGCAGCCGCGCTAACCCCACAGGACGAATCAGTAGAGGTTTTGGCTGAGTTGGAGGGTCATCTCGAGCGCTTGACAGGAGATATTTCGGAGACCACTATAGACGAAATTCCTCGCCGGCTTCAGCGCTATGTGATTGGGGTCCCAGGACCTTTTAGGAGGTTCCTTTGCAAGGTGGCCCGTGCAGTGGTTTCTTATCGAGATCATCACCAGTGATAGGATGATCGCCTATTGTGGGCACATATGACATTTTTGTTTTTTGTACTTATCATTTTTTCCGATCATAAGGTGTTTTTCAACCTATGATTGAGGACGATGTATTTTTTGACACACTCCTATATATATATATATATATATCACTATTACCGGCTTATCTTGTAAATCATGTTATGGAATGGTTTTAAATTTACATGTATGATTATTGCAAATGTCTACTTAACATTCGAGAAGCAATTGCATCTGCTAATGTATTTAAAGATCTTGGAATATGCTGATATTCAATATAATCAAATTCATGTTCCAAGAGACGCACTCTAAAAAATAATCTTAATAACACTGGATTTCTAATGGCATACACTCTATTAAGCTGTAATACAACGAGTTCAGAATCTAACCTCACTATCAAACTCCGAATCCAAAATGAAATAGATTCAGATAATAACTCAATCACTGCACTATACTCGGAAATGTTGTTTGTTGTTTGACCGAGGCTTACCCCATGCATAGATACTAACTCGTCAGAGGGCGAATAGATAACCCAAGCTGCGGAAGAAATGTTCCGTGTATTACGACAAGCACCATTAGCGAAACCAATGTATGTTTGGAGAGGCATCGACATCTGCAATATTAGGAGTAAAACCAAGATAAGCAGGAATAATGACAAAAAAACACTTTCTAAGCTAAACACACTGTTTAAACTAAAACACACCAGCTAGAAAGAAAAGCTATCATAACTAAAAATCTCCATACCCATTCTTTAAGCATAATACCTCTTCAAGTAAAGACCATTTCTGGGTTTACCCAAAGAGTCCCCGTCAAAGTCTACCAATTCATAGGCCCCTTTTGTTAGCTTTCGCTTGACAACATAGGGACCATGCCACATAGGAACGAATTTTCCAGCGCCTAATTTATCATTAGCTTGATCGTAAACTAAGACTAGATCTCCTTCCGAAAAATTTCGAGGGGTCACATTTCGATCATACTGAGCTTTCATACGTTTTGCGTGAGTCTCGATCGCCAATGCAGCATCACGTCGATTCTCATCTAATTGAGCCAAGTATAACAAACGCTTTTCCTCTTTGGAAGTAGCTGGAAGTAACTCGATGGCCATTTACAGTGACGGGATTTCGCATTCAATGGGTAACACAGCTTCCAGACCATAAACTAGTTGGAAAGGAGTGAACCCTGTTGATGTTTTTATTGAAGTTCGGTATGCCCAAAGCGCTGAGAATAGCATGTTATGCCAATTCGATCGATGAATCCCAATGATTCGTCGGATCATGATGACTAAAACTTTTTTGATGGATTCAACCAGACCATTAGCTTGTGGATAATAAGGGGTTGAACTATCATGACGCAAACCAAGCTGGCCTGTAAGTTCGGTCATCATAACGTTTCGAAAATGGCGCCCATGATCAGTGATTATCGCTTGTGGGACACCAAACCTAGCAATTATGTGATTGAACATGAAAATTGCAGCTGTCTTGCCGTCTGCCTCAAATGTAGGCATCGCCTCGGCCCACTTGCTAAAATAATCTACCGCAAGGATGATATACGCATGCCCCCCGGCTGAGTGAGGGTTACATGTAATAAAATCGATACCCCATTTGGCAAAAGGACCAACGACAATTATAGGGTGGAGAGGAGCAGGTGGAGCACGCATCTTTCGATAAAAAATTTGGCAGTTGTGGCATTTTCGGAACGCGGTAATACAATCTTTAAACAAAGACGGCCAGAAGTAGCCAGCGCGCAATATCTTTTGGGCTGTGGCATACCCAGACATATGACCGCCACACGCTCCAGAGTGACAGTCATTTAGAACCCTTTCATCTTCCGCGTGAGTTAAGCAACGTCGAAAAACAGAGTCCGCCCCACGACGATAAAGAGTATCTCCGATAATCCTGAATTGTTGGGACTGGAATCGTATTTTCCGACGTTCTGACCTTGAAATTTCTAGCCGAAAGGATTGGGTCTGGAGAAAAACGACGATATCCCCATACAACGGATCTAAAGTGCTGATTAGAAACAAGGATTCGTCTGCAATGGACTCCTCCGCCACAGTTTCCGTGTCAGCACGCGGGAAGTCACACATTAACTCCGCAAAAACTAAAGATTTCTTAGACTTAGATTTTTCAAATTCCAAGTCGAACTCCTGCAGGATAACAATCCATTTAGAGTACTTGCCCCCTAGCAATTGCTTGGTCAAAATGTAGATCATAGGGTTGCAATCCGAAATTACTGTAGTTTTACGTAGTAAAATGTAGTGACGAAAACGTTGGACATCTTGAACAGCTGCCAATGCCAATTTCTCCACATGTGAGTATTTTAGCTCAGTTGGATTTAAAGTTCGACTAAGGTAATATATCACATGCTCAGTTCTGAATTCATCTTCCTGAACTAAGACCATTCCAATGGTGGAATGAGAGGCGGCGAGATACAAGAAGTAATTCTGGTTGTAGTTGGGAGGATGCAATAATGGTGCATGGGTCAACTCGTGTTTTAGTGCATCAAAAGATTTCTGAGCTGTCTCATCCCAATAGAAAGGAGTATTCTGTTTCAACAACCGGGTAAAACCCTTTGTAACCTCGGCGTAGTTAGGAATGAATCGTCGTAAAAAGTTTGCTTTCCCTTGCAAACTTTGGAGTTGGCGAAGATTCGAAGGAGGAGGCAATTTGACAATAGCTTCGACCTTCGAGGGATCGACGCGAATTCCGGCTTTCGAAACTACAAACCCCAGCAATCGACCCGTTTCTATACAGAAGACACATTTATGTGGGTTCAACCGAATCTGATAATGCCTACACCTCATAAAGATTACTCGTACATGGACGAGGTGATCTGCTCGATGTAATGAATGAGCAGGCAAATCATCGAGATAGGGTTGCACAATGTGCTTGATGTCATGAAACGCATAAGACATGGCCCTTTGAAAAGTTGCTCCGGCATTCTTGAGCCCAAAAGGTAGTTTGCAATAAGCAAATGTCCCCCATGGACAAATGAAAGCCGTTTTTGGTTGATCGACAAGTAGAATATTGATTTGATTGTATCCGGAAAAACCATCCATAAAGGAGAATATTTCGCTGCCGGCACAATCATCAATGATTTGATCGATATAGGGAGTTGGGTAATTGTCCTTTGGACAGGCTCGATTAATGTCCCTATAATCGATGCATATTCTTATTGTTCCTTGCTTTTTGTTAACCGGAACAATATTCGATACCCAATCCGTTAACGGGATCGAATAAATGAAACCTGCTTTGAGTAATTTTTCAACTTCTGCTTTAATTGCAGCAGATTTTCTTGGGTGAATCTGACGCAAACGTTGCCGGACGGGTTTAGCGTCCAGGTAAGTCTTGATTTCATGAACAACAATCGCGGGATCAATTCCCGGCATTTCCTCATAGGACCAGGCAAACACGTCGCAGAATTCTTGAAATAGGGCCTTATATATTTGAATTTTGTCATTTGTACACGAGGCACCTATATGAATGTTCTCAACAATTCCAAGATTAACCGAAATGTCAATAGGAATAGTTTGAGAGATGTTTCCCAAATTTAACTCTGAATCAGGATGTTTCAGTGGATTCTGAGGTTCCTTGACATATTCAGTCGTAAAGATTGATGAAAAATCATTTTCAAAACGATCATTCTCGGGTAAAAACGAAGATCTGTGATGGAGATCTTCCCATGGTAAATCATCTACACATAGGATTTCACGAATTTGCTCATCAGAGTGAACAAGTTCAGAAAACGTGATTGAATCCGAGCTTGAGGTGAAAAGTGATTCTTCACGGACCACATTCATTAAGTCAATTTTGGTTGAAGATGGGTCGGTAAACGATTGCACGGCCTCATACGCAATTTCATATGGACTCAAAGGCATGACATTACCAAATGAGTCTATCTCAGATTCATAAGGAATGATCCGAGGATCATCATAAACAATGGTGTCTTATGTGATCATATGAATGGTTGCAAATGAAGACAATGCGTTGATCGGAGGAAAAGGAAAAGTTCCCAGTAAACCGACATCTTTAACTAGTCCTACTCCAACATCCTTATACGGGATAGTCGTTTTGCCGACATGCTGAATACTTCCAGAAGAGGTTGGGTCAGATGAAAAGTAAGCCATCTGGTCTATTGTTACAATCTTTCCATTATGTGGAAACTTTATAACCCGAAAGACCGATGAAACAACAGCTGTCATAGCGTAAGACCAACTTTGACCCAAGAGAAGGTTGTAATCTAGAGGGGCATCAACCACCTCCACATCTAGATTAACGGTTTTTCCTTCAACCCCTATAGGCAAATCCTGTAGAATGCCAAAAGGATGAAACCCACGACCATCAAAGGCCTTTAGAATCGTCGGGGATTGATTTAGCGAAGGAGAACCAAGCGATCTCCAACACTGTATCGACATAATACACGCTGAGGCTCCCTCATCAATCACAGTCCGATGAATAGGCCTGTTTTTTACTATCGCTGGAATCTGCAAAGCCATTTGATGAGGCAAACGTGGTGTACTATTTTCTAGATCTAAAATTATTAGGTTCGAGTCCTGAACGTCAACAGCTCCTATAGCTGACAACAGTAATTTACGCTGTGCTGGACATGATTGCAGCACTTCCAAAGCTAACTTTGCTGAGGGTGAAACAGCTAAATCCTCAACAATGTTATAGTTCTGAGCCGCTCTCGCATGTGGATTGAAAGCTGACTTTCGAAGTATACCCTTGTCGGGCAGTTTGATTACCAAGTCTGGATTAGGTTTCTCGATCTGTAGTGGATCGGAACCGGGAGCTGAGGTTGATGGATTAGAATGAGAAGATTATGCTTCTTTGCCATCAACAGGACTTTTACTACCATAATCATGTGATCGAGTCGCAATCCTAACATGGGACATCATCAGTATGGGTTCTTCATTGGCACTCGAGGAAGAACCTATCATCTTACTGCCTTGAGCTGGAAAAGGATCCTTCAAAACAGCAGGCGTTTGGGAACCTTTGACAATCTTCGCAACCTCTGCACGATGAGGGCAGTCTCTTGTAAAATGTTCATCGTGACAAATCAGACAAGGATAACGAGGTTTGCGTTTTTCATCATTGGATTCCGATTTTTCAGGTTTCTCCTTTGAATTTTTGTCCGTTTTATTCTTCTTCTTTCCTTTCTTCTTCCCACCGGATTTTGATTTGGATGTAGATGACTCTACAACGTGAATATCGGCGGAAGTTTCTGCAGAAGAATCTCCTGTTGGGGAATCAGGCAAGGTTATGATAGGAGAAGAATTCTTAGAATATTTCTTCTTACTTTTAGTGTTAACCGTACCAATCATACCATCGGCGGCATGAGATCCCGAAGGAACTACAGTGATTTGATTTTGCTTGGGAAGATCGGGGATTTTCTCGTGTAACGTATCTGACTGAGTATAGACCAAGTCAAGGTACTGTGCTTGAGCAATTACTTTCTCCTCAGTAACAACTCCGGCTTTAGCTACATCTTCAGTGATCTTTGGCAATAAAGATTTTACAAACCACTCAGCCAAAATCTGATCCGGAATAAAAACCTTCACTAAATGCCGTCGACGTCTCCATTCATGAATATGGTCTGAAATGTAAGTGGACGTCGATTGCTTTAACAAAGTTAATTCCGTGCCATTGTCATATCGGATTAGGAACTGAAAATGAGTTAAAAACGAGGTAGCTAACTGACTAAAATTATAAAAAGTGCCTGATGAAAAATCGTTTTAGAAACCTCTCGCTAAGTGTCTCTTTTTCCTAGATTTGTGGCATGCGTGTCAGAAGCCTCAATTTTGTCAAAACTATTTATTCAACACCTCAGAGCTCATTCTTCACTTTCGATCTTGGAGCTCTAGCATTCCCAATGCATCTAGGAACTTTCGACACTCTTATCGCAACTTTTTCGGGGTAAGTCTGCTTTTCATCTCTTTTGCTGCTTTTCTGTAGCTTTTCGCATTTTGGTTTGTGTGAATGTGGTTTGCTTCGTTTTATTGAACGCTTGTTGTTGTTTTAATGCATGTTTTCTTGTAGAAGCATTGTTTCAAGTTTTGCATTGCATTTCCTCATTGTCGCATGCATGACACTATTTTTGCACTTACGGTCGACGTTGCAGCAACTCGCTTCACACACTTCATTGTTTTCACTTTTTACTAAATCCTGCACTGACTGTAATCACATGCATGTTCATTCACTCATGTCTGCACCAACTTTTCACCTGCTTTCAATCCTTACTTATTTTTCAGTCACCCATTGGCAGGTTTGAGCTACCTTGGCCCAGACCTTTCCTTGCCCGACTTGCAATGTGCATTTATGGGATTGAAGGCCTTGCCTTGCTCCTTGCAATTGCGCAGAGCTTGCCTCACATTGGCCTCCCAGGATGTGCTCTGTGCAATTTTGAGAGACAGTGCCTCAGTTGACCCCCGAGATTGAGTAGTGAAATTTCCCGAATAGCAGTCATGCTAACTGAAACTACGCATTGTGCATTTTCGGTCCTCAGGAAGCCAAGATGGACTGCGCTTTGTGAAATTTTAGCAGTCAGTCAAATCTCTAGCAGCCTGGACTGTGCTCTACTCATTTTCAACAATCAGTCTCCTAGCCTCTCCCAGAGAAAACTGTGCATTTTTCCAAAGCAGTCACCCAGGTGTGTCGCATGTCAGCCCTCAAGTTTATTTTGGTTTTAAACTGACATTTTTCTTGCCATGAGCATTGCTCTATCTCCAGATATCATAGGTGTTCATCAGTCTCTCAGCAGTACGAGTACAATGGCTTCCAAGAGAGCAGGGTCAAAGGACACCATAGAGAGCACAACTGGAGATGTGGTCGAGCAAGTGTCTGTGAGCTTGCCCATCTATGAAGATACCAAGTTTCTCATAGACAAGGAGATCAATATTACATGGAAGTACATTAATGACATATTTTCAGACACCTTTGAGGCTTGTACTGGGTTGCATGTAGGTATCCCGCATTTCCATGTGTGAACATGATCCATTGGATTGTCTCGCATATTGATCCAGAGACAATGGTATTGAGCAGTGTCAGTGGAATAAAACTTGCTACCTTAAGGGTAGAGAACTTTGAGGAGATGTGTCACTTGCCACAGTCGGTGAACAAAATGGATGCACTCTTCACCAATCCCAGTAGCAGTGCGAAAACAAGAGACATCCTAAAGAGCTGGGTAAGAGAGCCATCTAAGTTCAGGATGACACCCAAACATGTATACAAGAAAAAGACAATGCGGAAGGCTTATCAATTCTTGGTGATCTTTGCATGCCGCTTATATGGCCAAGAGAGTACAGTGACCTTTCCGCAGAGTTGGGTGATTTTGTTGGATCAATTGATGAACGAAGGAAGACCTTTCAATTGATTCGACATGTTGGCTCTCTAGCTGAAGGGACAAGTAAAAAATGCTCAACATCCACCCAAGGGTCAACAAGCAAATATCTTCATGTCCGCTTACATGCTTGATGCAGTCTGTGCCCGTCAAAAGTTCCCTGGCTTGGGTTGGGCATGGACACCTTTAGAAACCTCTATGCACATCCATTGCAGGTTGTTCTCAGAGTGCAGTTTCTATGGAGTTATACTATAGCTATAAGACCACTTCGTCACCCCAATGTACAAGATGATCTTTGAGAAGGATCTGCCTTGCATGTCACAGGTAGCGATGGAGGCATTGGTTAACATAGTAGATTGCTATGCCTTACCCCTTGGCACCTTCATCCGGATGTACTTCGCAGAGAAGGCTCTTTATTGTTATCGATGTTTTCCATGGACAATATGGTCAGGCAAGAGGTTGCATACCACATCTCGACATGGTTGTAAGCAAGACTACACAAGAAGAAGAAGACACCTTGGCCCGCTCTTCCTTTACGGATTGGGTTGTATGAGATCCAGAGTCTAAGGATGCTGAGGCCGAGATGGAGGAATTTAAGAGGTTCACCTTCGGCACCAGAAGTTTCAATCCATATGACCAACATTGCTTAGTGAAGGACCACTGTGCGAGAGTGTATTCCTTGGATCCACGGGGCATGTCATTGGTTTTAGGAGGACCCGTGGAGATACTGCTACAATTCCTCAAGGCTCAATGAACCAGTTAGATTGGATATAGAATGGTTAACAGTGCACAAGGAAGCAACATCTCAGAGAGTAGAAACATCAGTAGTAGAAGGTAGCAGAATTGCGCATGAAAAAGGAAAGAGGAAGATTTTTGACAACGAAGAAGTGGATCAAAGCTACAAGTTCAAGGAAGATCCACTTGTAGTAAGAGAAAATTTTGAGATTGAAGCAATGAAGCGACATTGCAACAAAAATATTGTGCAAAGAAAGAGGGAGAAGAGGAAACTGGAGGAGGTAGAGAAGGTGCAGGAGGTGAAGCAACAACTAAGGGAAGAACAAGAGCTACGCAGAAGAGGAGGAAGCACAATAGGAACAGGAACATCAGGAGGCGCAATGTGCCCACATTGATGAAACTGCGGAAATACAAGTTATTGAATCAGAACAACTAGCAAATAGCAATAGAGTGAGCCATCGCAAGAGCAAGACTTTGCTCTGGAGATTGAACATATGTTGGAGCAGATGGACATGAATGTGGTTCATCTGGAGCAGGATCAGTATACAGACCTCATATCGGAAGACCCATAGGTTACTCCATAAGCCTCACTAGATCCGAGAGAAGAACATGTCCCAAGTGATCAAGGAGATACTGAACTCCTTGAGGATAATTTGGAAGTAGATGTGCACAACATATCCTTTGACGAGTCACAACATAGAGTTGTGTAGTCGCGCAGAGTGCCCACTCCGGATGTCCATGTATCTCCTGTGCATTTTCAAGAATGAGTGATCGTGTCCGATGTCCGCAGACATGCAATTACATTGGACAATGCTACAAAGGCACATGCCCAAGCCACCAGCTCAAGTGTGAGATTCTTGATAGATAAGAACAAGCGCATGGCTAAGGAATTACAAGCGGCCAAGTAGAGAGGAGAGAAAGCTACAAGATTCGCCAGAGTAGAGTGGAGGAAAGCGATACTTGATGAAGTATCGTCTCTTGAGACGGTCATGAGGATGTTGTACTTCAGGTTCGTCACTGTGCATAAGTCAACTATCCATCTTAATGGTTGGCATTAGTGTTGTGCTAGGAGAGCATGCATCTTGACATACATACACACTATTGTCGATCACATGCAGATATGGACAATGAAGTACAAGGGAGCCTTGTTTTAATTGTCAAAGATGATGAAGACAAAAGCATTGGAGTTGAAGTCACTCATCCGGAGTTAGATCTGGAACTATAAGGAACTCCCACATCTCATCACCAGCTTATAGGCTTCACATGCATGAGTTTTCATGAGCATGGATGTCATTGTGTGCATGCATGCGATCCTATCCATTAGAACACTCACCGAGGCGAAAGCAAAGAACCAAGTCTGGCTGGAGCTCGACATGTACTTCGAGTAGTTGATGCCCATAGCCACCAATAAAGATTTGCAGATGAGAACAGACATTACACACAAGTATGTCGTTGGTCCGGATGCACTTAAGGCCATAATGCACATGGTGCATGATGAGTTGGATAGAGGTGCCAGATCAATATACCTGGATGCTACAGAGGCGAAAGTTCACTTTCAAAAGGATGTCACCATGGAGTACGCAGACAACATAGTAGACTACCAAGCTTGGCATCAGTTTGCCACCAATGATCATCAAGAGGATGTCGACAAGTTAGTCTTCCCACAACTGTCCAAGTCTCAGTGATGTCTTGTATGGCTTACTCAAGCCCATTTTTGTCTCACATGGTTACATGTATAGATTGTATTGTAAACATGTTGTAAAGTGAAAGAAAAAGTGTCAATAGTAGAATGTAAACAATCATGTGTAAGTTAAAGAGTCATGAGAGTAGCTCAAGAGTTACAAAGGGGAATGTCAAGGGTCACCCCACCCTTTGCTATATCTAGAACCTCATAACTCATTGTACATAATTTTTGGGAGCCAAGCTTCTGATATGTATAACTTAGAGAAAGCTTGGAGTGTATTGTAATGAGCCTTGGATTCTCCATAATGCAGAGCGAGTACATCTCTTTGGAGGAGTAGGCAACAGTGACTGTAACGTTCCACTATTGGGGCTAGTGGCTGTCATGGTTGTGTGTATGATTGGATCTTTCACTCTTTTAATATAACAAAGTCAACATGTTTCATGCATGTATTGTTATTGTAGTTCGACTATTCACGTTCAATGCATGTATGTATGGACTATTCCGTATATGTTTGTATGAATATTATCGAAGTGTGTTGTTGGTTTAACTCATCACTTTGGATTGTCGACTATTTTTCTTTCCATCTTAAGATGTTTTTCATCTCGTGTGTTCCCTTTCAAGCTGCGTACTATTATAGGCTTCTAAGGGGCGCGCCTACAACAAAACCAGCGATTAGCGTCCCTTTTTACTTCTTTTTTTGCATCTAGAGCCCATTTTTGGTGCTATTTGCATCCATTTATCAAATATGGTGCAAAACTTGACACAAAATTTGCATCAAGTTTTGCACCAAATCTTACACCAAGTTTAGCACCAGGTATTGCAATAGGTTTTGCACCACGTTTTGCACCAAATTTTATGCCAAGTTTTGTGTCATCCTTTGCACCAGGTTTTGTTCCAGGTTTTGCATCAATTTTGGCATCTATTTTTGTTTGACATACTTTTGCATCCTCATTTGCATCCACTTTTTGCACCTACACTTGCATCAACTTTTGCATCCTTTTTAAAATCATTTTTTGCATCCATTTTTTCATCCATTTGTGCATCACTTTTGCGCCACATTTTACATCGAGTTTTGTGTCTAGTTTTGCATATAATTTTGCATCTACTTTTGTTGCATCCACTTTTCCATCTTGTTTGGCATCCATATTTACATCCTCTTTTGCATCTATTATTGTACCCACTATTGCACCTAATATTTTTGTGCCACAATTGGCGCCTAGTTTGGCACCTCCTTTTGCACCCACTTTTGATTATAATTTTGCATCCACGTTTGCATCCTCATTTGCATCTAGGTTTTCATCAACTACTACATCTATTTTTGCATCCCTTTTTGTATCCAATTTTGGACCAGGATTTGCATCGGGTTTTGTGTCTCGTTTTGCATCTACTTTTGCATCGACTTCTATTGCATCCACTTTTGCATACAATTTTGCATCCACTGTTACACCCATTTTAAATTTCACTTTTTGCATGCCTTTTTACATCTTCATTTGCATCATACTTTGAATCTTTGTTTTCATCTATCATTACATCCACTTTTGTTATGCCATAATTTGCACCATGTTTTGCACTCACTATTGTATCCACGTTTGCTTCCAATTTTGCATCCTCTTTTGCATCAAATATTGCATCTATTTTTGCATCCACTTTTGTGTCAGGTTTATGCATTGGGTTTTGCATCTCGTTTTGTATCTACTTTTGCATCTACTTCCATTGTATCCATTTTTTTCATCCAATTTTGTTTTGCCTATTGCATCAATGTTTGCTTCCACTTTTACATCCATTTTTGCATCTTATTTTGCATATTTTTTGTCTATTGTTACATCCACTTTTGTTGCACCATATCTTGCGCCTAGCATTGCAACCACATTTGCTTCCACGTTTGCATCCACATTTGCATCCTCTTTTGTGTTCAAGTTTGCATCAGATATTGTGTATGTTTTTGCATCCCCTATTGTATCCACTTTTGTTTCATCCATTTTTGCATCTACTTTTGTGTCCGTTGTTGCATCCACATTTGTTTCACCATAGTTTGTGCCAAGTTTTACACCTACCATTGGACCCATGTTTGCTTCCACTTTTGCCTTCATGTTTGCATCCAAGTTTGCATTGACAACTGCATCTACTTTTGCATCCACTTTTGTGTTAGATTTTTCATGTTGTTGTGCATCTACTTATGTTGTATCCACTTTTCATCCAATTTTACTTCTATTGTTGCCCCCATTTCTATGTTCGCTTTTGCATCCCTTTTCCAACACTCATCATATTTTCTGCATTGATGATATTCCTTCTGGCATTGACAATTATGAACAATTGATGACAATGTCAATAATATTGACAATGATGAAAATGAAGATGATGGCGATGACATGAATTGTGATTATGATGATAAAGACGATAGTGGTTACAATGACATTAATGATGATGATGGCAATGATTATGATGATGACGACGCTAATGACCTTGGCGAATCTTCCCAATTTTAGATGTTGTCATTGTCATAATCATAAGCATTATCTTTGGTGTCATCATCATCATTTTCATCTAGGTCATCATCAAAAACAATAATGGCATGAATGATGATGATGATTACACCAATGTTGATAGAAATTACATTAATGATGATGATGGGGATGATAAAAATGACAATGACGATGATAATGGTGGTGATGATGATGATCATCGATCATCTCTCAAAAATAGAGTTGTTATTTCTCTTACGTATATCAATGTGTCCTAAACAACCCTTTTCTAGCACTGATCACATTTTTTGGGTTGATGATATTTCTTACAACGTCTATAATTATAAACAATTGCAAACAATGTCCATAATGATGATGATGATGGAGCTGATGATGATGGCATGAATGGTGATTATGATGATAATGTAATGATGGCAATAACGATGACAAGGATGATGGTGATGATGATGACAATGATTATGATAATGAGAATGAACAATTACTAGTTTCACTACCATCTTCTGGATACATATTACTATCATACTTTTTAAATTTTCTGTCTCTCTTGAGGTATCTTACTATAATGGTGTTGTCAACACTAGAAAGATATCTTGTTGTAATGGTGGTTCTAATGTTAGCACTAGCAAAGTTTTTGTTAAATTTTGGTTAAAAAAAATCGATTTATGCAATTATTTTGACAATCTATGTAAAAAAGTAAATAACATCCAATTATTTTGACTGTAGTCCCATTGATTATCATGAATTCACCAGTCTGAAGACCATCTTCTACATACATATTATTATTAAACTTTTTGCATTATATCCCTCTTATATCTTGTTGTAATGGCAGTATTAGCACTAAAAAAATATCTTGTTGTAATGGTGATGTTAGTATTAGCACTAAAAAAATCACTAAATTTTGGTAAAAAAAAGTTTATCATTTATTTATTTTTAATTTGGGAAATTTTTGTTTTTAATTCTATTTTTATGCAGTAATATTTTTTTTGGTTGAATTTTGGTAGTAACTAGTTTTTGGTCGAATCATATGTATTAACCATGTTCTTTATGCTACAAGTCTAATTTTTGGGACAAAATTGCTCTTTCAAATAAGTTGCAAAAGCTATTTTACATCCATTGTTGCACCCATGTTTACACCCACTTTTACATCCCTTTTTGCATCCTATTTTTCATCTTCATTTGCTTCTTTTTTTGCATCTATCATTACATCTACTTTTGTTGTGACAAAATTTGTTCCATGTTTTGCACATACTGTTGTACCCACGTTTGCTTCCAATTTTGCATCCATCTTCACATCCTCTTTTGCATAAAATATTTCATCTATTTTTGCATCCACTTTTGTGTTGGGTTTTGCATCTCATTTTGTATCTTCTTTTGCATGTACTTCCATTTCATCCATATTTTGCATCCAATTTTGTTTCTCATGTTGCACCCGTGTTTGCATCCACTTTTACATCCCTTATAGCATCTTGTCTTGCATCTAAGTTTGCATATTTTTTTGTGTCTATTATTACATCCACCTTTTTTGTGCTATTATTTGTGCCATATCTTATGCCTATCATTGCAACCCACATTTTCTTCCACTATTGCATCCATATTTGCATCCTCTTTTGTGTCCAAGTTTGCATCAAATATTGTTTATGTTTTTTGCATCCCATTTCGAATTTACTTTTACATCCACTTTTGATTTGTCTAGTTTTGCAACTAATTTTGTGTTCACTATTGCACCCATGTTTGGCCCATGTTTACATACCTTTTTTCATCCAAGTTTTCCTCATTTTTGCATTCAAGTTTGTGTCCCTTTTTTTTTACATTCATTGGAGTATCCACATTTGTTTCACCATAATTCATGCTAAGTTTTATGCCTACTATTGTGCCCATGTTTTCTTCCACTTTTTCATCCATGTTTGAGTCCTATTTTGTGTTCAAGTTTGTATGAACTATTGCATCTACTTTTTCATCCACTTTTGTTCAATTTTTCTGTCTTGTTCTGCATCTACTTATGTTGTGTCCACTTTTCATCCAAATTTACGTCTATTTTTACCCCCATTTTTTTGTTTACTTTTGCATCCATTTTCCAACACACATCATATCTTTTGCATTGATTATATTTCTTATGACATTGAAAATTATGAACAACTGATGACAATGTCAATAATTATAACGATGATGATAATGAAGATGATGACGATGACATGAATTGCGATTGTTATGATAATGACAATGATGATAAAGACGATGGGAGTTACAATGACAATGATGATGATGCTAATGACCTTGGCCATTCCTCCCAATTTTTAAATGTTATCATGGTAAAAATCATAATAATTATCTTTGGCGTCATCTTCCAAGTCATCATCATCTGATCATCATTATCATTATTTTCATCTTGGTCATAATCAAGAACAATAATGGCATGAATGATGGTTATGATGTTCATGATGAAGATGACAAAAATTATGATAAAACTTATATTAGTTATGATGATGGGGATGATGACAATTATAATGACGATGATAATGGTAGTGATGTTGATGATCATCAATCATTTCTAAAAAATAAAGTGGTTATTTTGCTTTCATATATCATGTGTCCTAAGGTTGGTGATATTTCTTATGATACCTATAATTATGAACAATTGACGACAATATACAAAATCATGATGATGATGATGATCATGAAGAAGACATGAATGGTGATTATGATGATAATGAAATGATGACAATAATGATCACATTGATGGTGGTGATGATGCCAATAATGAAGATGATGACCCTCCCTCTAAACTAGCGAGGTACTCATAATGAGACAAAAAAGTACTCTCAAGTTGAAATATTCATATAAGAAGGGATCTAGATTGATAAGCATCAATGATGATTTACATCATCATAGCCAAAATTTTCAAAATAGTAAGGCCTTGACTAACAAGTTTATCTCTCCATTAGATCAGAGCACAATGTTGGGAGGCATAAATTTGGACACCACTGCCTTTCAAGGCACTTGCCCCACCAAGATGTTTACCAGGTATGTCCTCACATGATCATTTGCTAATCCACTATCATAATATTTGACACCAAAAAATGTCAATCCTCATGACTATTCTTATCTTGGATTAATGTACTTGACTTATGGCGATTAGTCCTATTCAATGTCCAAATTCTCAAAGAATATTGGTCCCAGATGTTTATCCAATCCACCATTATCCCTACTAGTGCCTTTACTAGGCTTATGATTGTTAATCCTAGCCATAGTACATGACGCATGGATAACATGGTGTCTACCCTCACTCCCTCTCAACCAGGGAGGAAACATCCACAAGCATAAGATTTTCTCAAGAATACCCATCATTTTCGTAGAGAATAACATCATCAATTTGTTTTCATCACATGACGACTTTATGATTAAGCATTCATAGATTTGTGGCAAAATATTTCCCCTTTTGTATTTGTGATGAAATACAATAAAAAAGTGAAAGCCAAAATCATTAAACATACACTATATTGATTTATCTAAGTTTAAACTCTAAGGTTGAAGTGAAAATTCATGTAAATCTTATATCTATGAGTTGTGCCAAACTTATGAAAACCTTATTCCCTAAGTCCTATATATAAGAAAATGAAAAAGAAAGAAAAATAAGGGCCAATAAATGGTAACTCATGTATTCACTCCCTCTTTGGAAAATATATGAATATATACACTCCTAGTCACGCTTGATCACATGTATGTGATGGTCAAGTCATGAATTCTTCTTTTCTCCTTGCATTTTCACTTCATCATTTAAGCACCTAATTGAGGATCTAAGGAATGTTTGTTTCCTAAGGCTTTCATGTCTACTCTTGGTTTACTTATGTCACACTACTGTCAATTTATGTGACAGAGTGAAATACATAAGTTTTTGGAGTTATTATAGAGGTGTATTGAGTTCGTAACCACACACACATGTATTACATCTCATTGATCCACATGTGTGGGTTGGAGACTCATTTCTTGACAACTTTAATGGAGACTACTTTGTGGCTTTAATGGTATAGCTTACAAAATATCTTGTTAAACATTTCAATTCATTCTTTCTTTTCCTTGAGACACTTATAATATTGAAGTCACTCCCAACAATCCATGGAGATGGGGAGTATAAATTACTTGTGCTAGAAATAGAATTGAGAAATAGAGGTTTTCCATTTGCGATATTGGAGTCATAGACATTGGATACATGGTAGTAGTCCTCAATGTCAATTAACTAAAATTGTATTGTCATAATGCGAAAAGAGGTAAACATATTGGTAACCTTGATGTCTTAATCATTTCAAATAATAACCATTCCACCCAAGTATCTCTAAGCATCAATCACTACTACTTGGAAATTCCTCCCCCATTTTCTAATTATATGAGGTTGAACCTCACTTAATATTTTTGCTTCTTATATCAACATTATTTATGGGTGTTGCATACCATTTTTCTTTTAGGAGTTTGTTTTCGCTTACTATTGACGCCCCTCATGTTCCAAGACTATTTTCATAAAAAATTTACATAGAAAGAAAGTATAAAGTGACTAAAAAGAAACATGTCTCAAGATTTAAGTGCTTGGACAATTCCACTTCATGACTCCTATATTTCCTTAACCTGGGACCAAATGGTGAACTTGATGGCCTTAAGGGAAATTGATCAATGAAAATCTAAAAAAGAGGTGATTTTTGACTTTATCACATACAATTTAATATACTAAAAAAAATATCCATAACAATTTCATCAATCAATGAATCATTAAAAAAAATATCCAAAACAATTTCATCAAGCAAAGAATCATTGCATTATAAAATACAATCTATAAACATTTTGGGAAAGTTTTGCTCAAACATGCTTAAAAATCAACATATTTAATATTAATATTTAACAATAATATGGACAATAACACATTTTGATAAATTAAATAACATATTATCAAGCCTAAAAAATGTCACTAACTGAAACTACAAAGCATGCAACTAATGGAAGTGACCACTCAAGGCCACCACAAGACAATTAATCTATTAAGACCAAGATTAATGGGGACAAAGATCTATAAAGGACAAAGGAAAACCTATTTTAAATTTATTGTTTTATTAGCCTGGTTCAAGATGAACATTTCAAGATATCATGAAGAACATAATTAGTTTTATTGCATTAAGAAAACCCAAGCACATTCTATAACTTAGCAAGAAAGAGATGTATAACACCCATCTCAGCAAGACGACACATGACATTAAGTTACTTTACCATATATAATTTAAACTCCTATCATAAAATCACAAATTTAGCATGAATGGAATGTTTAAAATCCATTTTTATAAAAAAAAAATATAATTTTTCTTATAGAAAAATATACCAAAAACTAAATATATTTTTCTAGAAAAAAAAAATACTAAAACTAAATATATATTTAAAAAAAAACTAAAACATAAGCAAACTAGAATTTGAATTTGACATTCTTGGTCACTTTCGGAAACATATGGTGGAATGTAATCTCTTTATCCTCATCTTTAGCTTTTTCCTAAAAAATAAAAGCATACAAAAGTGGGAAAGAGCCATAAAGCATGGGGAAGCTTTTTCCTAAGCACAAAAGCATCTAAAAAGTGGAAAATTCCTTTTTTATATGAGGAAACATTATTCACCCAAAAGATTTTTCCCAAATTGAACTAATGAGGAATTTTGGAAATCTTCATAGCCTCCACTTTCCTATATATTAGAGGCTTGGCCATTGAAAAAATGATGGGAATTTTGTATTGTCACGCTCTTGAGATCTGTTTTGAGAGGGAGAGTTTTGGAGCTATGAGTTGGGGGAGGTGATTTTGCAACTATATCTGATTGTCGTAACTTTCCTCCAACTCCTTTATTCATATAGATCAGTTGTTCTTCCTTCCATATGTTTCTATTCATTCTTTACTTCTTCTATTTAACTAATGTATGCATGGGTTTTTGGTTTATATTTATTTATTCAATAATATTTATATGTTTTTTATAGTTTTGATTATTAAGATATTATGTTGTGAAGGTTGCTTTATTCTCTCTCTTATGTGTAGGACCAAGCTTTGGAGCTAGCTAGGAGCGCTTCTTGGCTATAAGAAAAACTCCAAGAAGACCTGCGTGCGAGGACTCACAAGAATTCATTCTCTTTTTCTTAATCTATACTCTACATCTTGATCTACTAAGAATCCTAAGCCTTAGAAAAACCTTTCTTTTAATTGGTTTGTCCTAGGTTTCTGAGATAAACTGAGAGGGTTTTGTTTTCATCTAACCATGCATTAAATCCTACAGCAAAATGATATTTAGAAAATTTAATATATTTCACTATGTAAATGAACTTAGTAAAATGAACCCATAGAGGTGGTCATAAATGGAAATAAAAGTAAAACTCTAAACAAGAAGCCAAAAGTGGATTTAACCATGGATGAAAAATTGGGAGTAGAATTGGATGTTAAACTAGCCATCAAAACAATATGCAAACAATGACACAAAAAGGTTTTTAAAGTAAAATTAAAAAAGGGTGCAACACTAGACACAAAGAAGGGAACAAAATAGGGCATATGAAAGGATACCGAATTGGGTGCAAACAAGAATGCAAAAATGGACACCAAAATGAGGATGCAAAGAATGGTGTAAAATTAGGATGCAAAAAAGATGTAAGAAAAGACACAAAACAAGATGCAAAATGGGACTAAAAAATGGTGAAACCAAGGATGTCAAATATGATGCATAACTAGATGAAAATTCCAACTAAAATCTAGGTGCAAAATGAGATGCAAATGTGGACACAAAATGTGGCAGAAAAAAGGATGCAAATTTGAAAGCCAAAAAGGATGAAAAACTAGATACCAAAAAGGATGCAAATTTGGACATAAAAAATGGTTCAAAATTGGACACAAAAGAAGAAAAAATGGTGCAAAAATGGGCATAAAAATGGCTCAATTTTGGATGCAAATTGAGATGCAACAAATCATTCAAAACTTGGTGCAAAAACAAATGCAAAAGTAGACGAAAAAATGGCTCAAAAGTGAACGTAACAATAGACAAAAAATGGGATGCAAAGGTGGATGCAATATATGGTTCAACATAGGATGCAAATTTAGATGCTCAAAAGGATGAAAAATTGGATGCAAGAAATGGTGTTAAAAATGATGCTAAATTGGATGTAACAAATGATGCAAAATTAAATGCAAAATATGGTGCAAAATAGGATGCAAAAAAGGGAGATAAATAAAATGCAAAAGTGGATGCAAAAAATGGTGCAAAAATGCATGTGAAATTTGGCACTAAATCAGATTCAACATATGTTGCAAAATTGGATGGAAAAGATGGTGTAAAAAAAGGCAGAAAAATTGGCACAAAAATAGATGTAAAAATAAGTACAAAATTAGAAGCAAAAGATGGCATAAGACCAGATGCAAAAATTGGCACAAATTGGATGTAAAAAAAGGCGCTAAATAAGATGTCAAAGATGGTGTAAAAATCGATGCAAATTATGACACAAAAATAGAAGCAAAGATTTCCACAAAAGAGGAAGCAAAAAATGATGCAAAAATAGATGCAAAAAAAGGCACAAAACTAGAAGCAAAACCTGTTGTAAAACCAAATGAAAATCTTGGTGCAAAATATGATGCAGAAAATGATGGAAAATTTGGCGTAAAAAAGATGCAAAATTTGGTGCAAAAAAGGACGCTTTAAAAATTGTACAATAGAGCCAGATTTAGTGCCAGGTTGCTCATCCCAATTGAGAAAAAATGCACTAGAATCTGGTGCTAAATCTGGCGCAAATTGCCTGTTTTGTTGTAGTTAGAGCCATACCATGCATCTTCTCTAACTTGCTGCAAGGTCACACCCTTGATTCCAACAAAGACATCTTACTTACCTTTGTGTGTAATCACAGTCAAGGCGATATCGTACTACCCACTACTGGGACTCCTACTCCAAACGGTCTGAGGTCTAGTTGAGACTTATTACCGAGGAGATCCCCTGACATGTTGGTGGGTCTAACACCATCAACATTTCTGGCACTAGAAGGAGGGACAAATGACAAGTTGAGTCCTCAATCTATTTTGAATCTTAGCACATATATCATGGAGTTTTTTACAGTTCAGCCTCTGAAATGTTTGTCCAAAGAATATATCTTTGAAGTTGAGAGGGAGTTCTGGGATGACTTGTCACAAATCACATATGATGGTGAAGGTGAAGTAGCATGGCTTGAGCACTTAGATGAATTCCATGTGCTCATGGAGAGCTTGGAATCTCCCACTGAAACTCAGGCCTATATGCCACTCGCACACACACTTCACGACTACCCATTTCTATGGTGTAGCATGCTGCCTCATAACTACGTGCACTCATTCAAACATTTTAATGATAAAATAGAAACCATTTTTCACCATTTTGATCTTGAAGCACTTGATAAAAAATGTTACAACGACGGAAGGCCTCACATGAATCTGTAATGGAATTTTGGGATTGCTTCCGTCTTCTCTCTTTTGAAGCTCTGATCAGTAAGATGCCTTTCTAATATCTTTTTGAAATATCAAGTATGTCTATACCATATCGATCAATCCAAAAGCGAAAAAAAAAATCTCAAACCCCTCTCAACATACTTCGGTGATAGAGCTGTCCAATCACAAGTAGACATGGTTGTTGTCACAAGTGACTATTTGCCTTCATATCATCAAACAACTCCACCCCCGCAGAGTGATGTGGGAGAGCGTGCACATAATTCTGTTCAACTATCACATCCTCCCACCCCGACTACTCTCAATTTCTGTGCAGATTTGGTTGGGAAGCCCATGGGTTGTCATATCCACTTGTTACCTCAACTTCCATCCCCGAGTTCTATTGATCCTTTGGATTTCACTGTCTTGTGTTCTTCTTGTTGGTTGATAAAAGGTTCCTTTTAAAACTCCTAATTATCCCACATTAATCATGAACCTGAGCAAGTCCTCTTATTTCAAGAGCATACACAGTGTGTGGCTACTATTAATTCAGAGAGTAATGTTTCCTAAATTGTAGTATAGATCTTGACACAAGAATAAATGGATGCATATAATAAACTCCAATTGCAATTATTAAAGGAAATATCAAAACTCAATCCTCTACTAAAATCAAATCTTACAACAATTCAAGTAACAACATCATCAGCCGAGAGCACAGTACCAATAACTCACCTCTTCTTAGCTGATTCAATCTAAACTATACTCAATCTCTATAAAGAAATCAAGATGGAAACGATATCAATTCTGAGAGTCTAATAGCAATAATCAAACTCTTACAGATGATTAAATCAATGCGATGCACTATCTAAATAATTTACGCTGTAATAAACAAACTCAAATCAAATGACAACGCGGTAAATTATAAACAGAACATACACTATTTCAATAGAAGAAAGTAATGAACAACGAATAAAGTAAACTCACAGAAACAAGAAATTATCAAACCAACCAAACTTTAGAAGAATCAGAAATATAACACAAGAAAGCAGTTAAATCCACTAGAGGCCGAGCCCTTAGCCGCCAGCGAACACTGCTAAGCTACTTCAGATAATGCGAGGGAACAACAACTTCAATTATATATTAATCATCGAACTTAAGTAGCATTACAATATAATCACGTTCTCCAACAGTGCAAGTCTGTAATTAAATTTACACTTTGAAAAATAACAAAGATTCCTCCCCTTTCTTCCTACAATCACTTTCTTTTATAATCAGAGAGGGGTAAAGGGTAAATGGTAAATGCGATCCCTCAGGATCTCCCGATCTTGAGGGATTCACAACTAATTTCTAACTTCAGACATCTTTCCTATTCCGTGCCGATCCCTCTGATTTGCTCTCAGTGTTGTATGTAACCGACTCGTTCCTTCCTTTGCTTGTCGGATTTTGCTGTTCCAACATTAGGGAACAACAATCGTTCCTTTTGTCGCTTTCCTGCATAAAGAAGGGTAAAAGTTAGCTAAATCATAACTACAAATAATTCCTTCATTTCTTACCATAATTCCTCAATATATTAGCGCATTAAGATATGAAAAAGATAAGAATCAAGGAAAACGATGATGAAATTAATAGTAAATACATACCCATTTCGTAACTCAACATACTCCCCTACTTACCTTGTTTCATGTCCTCATGAAAAGTAAGTAATTCTGATGAAGTGCAGTTAAAGAGTAGGCTGGAGAAGGAGCATAAAAAATTGGTCTGAAACCATGATGTTGAGCTAAGAGCGCAAAAGTGGGTCATTCCTTTCCTTCAAGCAATTCATAGATGGCCCTGTAACCTTCAGAGGGATACCAAATGATGGGGCTACGAAACTAACATCCTAAGCAATAGGGTCCTTCTCTTAAAATGAGGTTGCTATAGGTGATGAAACGGGATGCAACTGCCTTAAAATTTTTGTAATTAAATGGCTCCCTATCCTACACACTACTAGTGGAGACCGTCCACCTAAGCTTGGATGTAGCGAGAGAGCTTTCTTGAATGGATTGAAAATATGATACTCTATTCTATACAATCTCCTTATGAATAGGCCCTAAAATTTTAATCACCCCTTCCCTTGTCATCAAACTCTTATGGTTGGCAAGCATTTGCAAAGGGTGCTTGGGTTCACTTTTAACCCAAAGATACAATCCATGTTCTTGTCTTTGGAATGCGTTATGAGCTTTGAACCATTTAAGTTGATTGACTGCAAATGAGATAAAGGCTTGGAACTGGGCATATCCCACAAAAGGGTTAGGGTTCTTTTCCACCTCATCCTCTAACACAAAATTGTGTAAGTAAAATTCACAAATCAACCTTTGAAATTTTAAACCATGCTGTTTGCAACAATTTATAAAATCTTAAACTGTTTTTAATTCGATTGGTTTTCCAGCTCTCATAGCTTTAATTTTCAATAGCATCATTCTAACAAAAACAAGGCACAATTGGTGGTCGGAGCCTTGCATGCCAAGACATCTGTATATAATGAGCAGATGGTATCTGTCCGAGCTACGACCCTATCTAATATGTGCTTGATTATCTCAATTTTCTCTTCTGCTTTTCTGTATTTGTCGAAGGTCTCGCTCTCTGTTGCATCATTTCCCAAAGCTGTCTTTGCAACTCTTGGTATTTTTGCTAGGAAAAAGTTTCTTGTTCAAGCCGTTCTAACGCAAGCCGAGCTTGTGCTAACTCTTCCTGAAGATTCAGTATAATGGGGTCATTGGGTGTCATGACGTCTTTAGCTTGTATGCTTGTCTGAGTGCTTACGCTATGAGAAAGGATGTTTTCTGTCTAAATCTCTTTATTATGGGAGGTCCAAGCCTCTATCTGAGTAGCCATGCTATAAGAGGGTACATCCTCTGTCTAAGTAGCTATATCTATGAAAATTGCATGTTGTTCTTCTTGAATGATGACTGGTTGAGTGGGTATGGGCTCAGTTTGAGTCCCTGTAGCCCTCCCTTCATATGATTCTATCTGTACAACTACGTTTTCTATCTTTGGGGTTTTGTCCGGGACCTTTCCCGTTGTGATTTCCTTTATTTTTCTTCTGAGCCTTTTTACTATTTTGCGAAGCTTCTGCTGTTCTTTCCTAAGCTTTTTCAATTTGGCTCTATACTTTTTCAGAGGAGCAACTGTTCTGCTGATAGTCTCATTAATAGTTTTTGCTTCTAAAGAGCCTGGTTACTCACCCTGGCTCTATTCTAAAAAGACTGTGTCTCCTGATTGATTATCAGCTTCCCGAAGCATCTCTGTCTCTTTTTCTTCTTCTTGGCCTATGTTCTTTGTGCTTAGGCCTACCTGGCTATTTTCTACTGGGAGCGTGTCACTAGTTTGGTTCTCTGCTTCTCGAATGGCCTCTACTTCTGTTTCTGCTTCATGGCTTGCATAATTTTAGGGAGATAGAATTATGGCATTGCTTGAATTCTCAAGAGATTGGGTTGCTCCCAAATTAAGATTGAGCGGGGTTTCAGGCTGCATGTAATCATTCATGTTGGCCTGGACCTGGGCCAATTCAAAATAGTGCAACAAGTCACCTTGGGAACTTGTGCTTGGTGTTGAGGGAAGTCTCGATTCATTTCTTTGTTCATCTCCAGAATGCCTTGTTCCTTCCTCATGGTCTGATTCAGGGTTATCCTAGCCTTCTAACTCTAGCTGCAAGTATTGTTCACTTACTGGGTTGGATAATTCTATAGGTTGACTAATACTGCCTTGAGGATTTTCGACGGCCCCTAATTTTGACCTCAGCCTTGTGGATCGTCTGTGCTTTTGAGGTATGTTCCTTACAAGGGTATTCCTCTTCCTTTTTGGAATAAGGTTAGGTGCAAGCATGGCTAAACCTCCTTCGAGAGTTACTATTAGTTCATCCCAGCTTGATTGTTGCTGGGCGAGGTTATAGCTAACTATTAGGCTGATCAAATAATGGTGGCTTACTATGGTTTCTATGTGTTGGGACCGTCTTAGCCTCTTGGTAGTGTCATGTAGTAAAGAATTCAATAATGCAGGTCAATTTACAGAGCACTTTCGTTTTAGAACTGCTAAGAGTTTGAGTTGACCCGGCCTTACCACGTCTTTATGCCCATCGCATGTAATGTAGTTCTGGACGATTCTTGCTAGTTGTCCCCATGGTTCTCCAAGAGAAGATGGATGAACACCTTTGCCCTTTTTTATCAACTCCTGTCCTTCATCCCTGAAAGCCTCGATAATGTCATGCAGCTTCAACCGCTTACCAACCCACACTGGTCCTTCTGCTGGTAACCCAGATAATTCTGCTATCACAACGTCTAATACACTGATTTGCCCGCCCCTTACCATGGATTGTCCATTCTGTATATTTCGTAAGAATTTGATGGAAATTTCCTCATTGGGTGGTTGAAATCTCATAAAGCATGCTATCCACCCGGCTTGAGATAAAAATTTCCCTGGCTTCATCAGAAACAGCCAGTATTAGAGGTTCTCTACGTGCTGTTCTTCCTCCCATAATGCTTGAATTCTGCAAACGATAAGTGTAGCAGGGAAAACACAGTGACGAATAGAGTTGAGTGATGGAACAACAAATGGTTGTGATAGCTTTATCAAGTGATACTTTATAAACATAAATACCATTATTGAGGCTGTTATCATACCACATGCTCTGTGATCGTGGAATGTCGTATCATTATGCAAAATCCAATGAAAAAATGATAGCCCATGCTTAAGTACACTGGAGGTCCCCGCCCCCCTTCGAAATAATAGGTCGCCTACGACCGAATGAATGAAAGGGTAAAGCACTGGCGGTGAAGTATAGGGGTGATGGATTGGCAAGGTACGCCTATTAATGAAAGGATCATAAAGGATAACGGAGTGGTGAAATCAAGGCTTGTACAGAGAATTATCAATAAGTGATAGGCTATCGTGATGTGATATTGATAAGGAAAAAGGGACAACATACGCAAGAAATAATACTTTACTGCCGTTATTCCACTTAAAATTGTTGTGATTGATTTTTTTTTTAAAATTACTCATGCATGAAGGTTCAACGTACTTTAGGGACATACTCTCTCCGTAGAAAAGATAAAAACATAAGAAGAGGGTATTACAATAGTTATTGATGTAAAATAAAGCTTCAATACCATCAGCAGAGCTTTTGTTGCCTGCAGGTGTCCATAGCCTCGATAGAGTTGCTTTCTAACCCTTGGGGAAGTGTCTTATGATGTCCATAGTAGAGACCAATGTGCTGGCTTGGTAACCAGGTTAACACATTGCCATTCACTGGGAAGTAGCGAAAGTGGTCAGGCCAGCTCGTAATGAGACCTCCTGTTTCCAAGGACTTTGTTTGTTTATGCATCCATTGGATCATATCCCTGGTGTGGTGGCCATAGTGGGTATGCCACTGCGCTCCTTTCTTAGGATCATGGTAGGCTGGCTCGTGATAAGACCCCCTATCCTCCATCTGTGGAAAAAAAATCATAAAACTGTTAGTGAATATATATATATACATATATATATTATTATTATTTTTTTACAGTCCCATTTTATACATAGAGGATGGCTCATCATTCCTTAAAAGTAGGGATGGCGGAAGAAGTTTGACATATCAATATAAAAAAATATACCCATAATCTTATTGATAATACACAAAGAGAGTTATACAGGAAAGGGGGAACCAACATGGTACAGATAATGAATCAGTTTGGTTTATAGTGGAAATGAGGACAGTGAAGTGATATAGATAACTGTGTCCTTTTCTTTTTTTGATCATCACAAAGCAATCTTGTTAAAGATGATAGTATTCAAGGTATTTTCCTGTTCCATTAGACTCCATATTTGTTTTCCTTAAATATGTATTGTACCTTTCATGCCATTAAGAGGATCATAAAGAGTGAAACTAGGATGGTCTAGGGATGATTATGCAAGGAAGAGAAAGAGGATGTTCTAAAAAATATTCACAAAGTGTTGTTTCTTGAAGGGAATAACAAAATAAAAAACCACACAAAAAGTGTTGTTCCTTATAGGGAACATAAGCTATTCCCAATAAGGAACAACAAAGAAAAATACACAAAAAATGTGTTGTTCCTTATAGGAACAACAGCTGTTCCCTATAGGGAACAACAAATAAAACAATCACAAAACGGTGTTGTTCCCTGTAGGGAACAACAAGGGAAATACACGCTAAAAATTGTTTTTCCCTGTAGGGGACAACATTTGTTTCCTGCAGGGAACAACAAAGAAAACACACACAAAAATTTCCGTTCCTTACAGGGAATAATAGCTGTTCCTTGTGGGAAACAACAAAGCAAACTACACACAAAAATTGTTGTTCCCTATAGGGAACAACAAGAAAAAATGCACGCTGAAATTGTTGTTCCTTAGAGGGAACAACAGCTGTTCCTTGTAGGGAACAGTAGCTGTTCCCTGTAGGGAACAACAAAGCGAAATACACACAAATTTTTTTCTTCCTTGTAGGGAACAACAAATCAAAATGCATGCAGAAATTGTTGTTACCTGTAGGGAACAACAAGTGAAAATACACACAAAAATTGTTGTTCCCTAAAGGGAACAACGAAGAAAAAATAGAGGAAAAAAACTAATATACAATCTATTATCCAAGCAAATCCAATCAAACATAAAGACAAATTTATGTACAGGTTTAAAAAAAAAGTAAATTATTCACTGGACTAGCGTTGTGGAAGGGTTGTCCTCCTTAGTAAGAATTTGTATTGTGGAATCTTCTCGTAACTGCTGGCAAAAGGATTCCCTTGTAGTCGGTTTGTGATAAAGGCATACTTGATGTCCATTCGCTTTAAAAGAGTAGCCAGACCCATCAATGGTGGCTAATGTAAGGGTGACATTATCATACACCTCTTGTATCTCATAGGGGCCTAACCATCTGGTCTGGAGTTTGCCTAGGAAATCCTGGAACCTAGAATCATACAAAAGTGCCCAATCACCTTCATGGAATATCTTCTTGATGAGGGAATCATGCCATTTCGCTCTTTGTTGTTGGATCAGTGCAGTATGCTGAAGAGCTAATAGCTGGATTTCATCCAATTCATTGATTTGATGTAGCCTGTTAATCTGTGCTTCATTCAGATCCAAGCCTACTTCTTGAGTTATCCTCAATGTCTGAATTTTAAATTCTATTGGGAAGATAGGTTCTTTGCCAAACACTAGCTGATATGGGGAGTATCCTGTGGTATTTCTCCATGTCGTGCGATATGCCCACAGGGCTTCTGGCAATCGGGTAGCCCAGTCACATCTATGTGATGTGACTGTCTTTGTTAGTATAGCCTCGATTACTTTATTGGTACTTTCTACCTGGCCGTTTGCCTACGGGTGGTATGGAGATGTGATTCTGTGCATGATATGATGATTTTTTAATGTAGCAGCAATCTTATGGCCTACAAATTGTGGCCCTCCATCCATGATTATTTCTCTAGGCAAGCCATACTACACGAAAATTTGGAAAAGAAAGTGGATTACTGAGTCCTCCGTTTCCCTTGGTAATGCTTCTGCCTCCACCCATTTAGTCACATATTTTGTTGCAACCAATATATATGTCTTTTGATTACATGATGGGTTTATTGGGCCAATAAAATCTAACACCCAGCATTCAAAAGGTTCAATGACTAACTGTGGATGCAGGGGCATCTTGTCAGACTGTTCAGGGAAGCCCATTCTTTGGTAGCTATCACATTCCTGGACAAACTTCTTGGCGTCCTTAAAAATGGCGGGCCACTAATAGCTCATTTGTAAGACTTTATGCCCAGTCCTGTGGTCTGCAAAATGTCCACCGCAAGGTCCATTGTGGCAAGATTTTAGGATGTCGAAGATTTCATCTTCCCTGACACATCTTTGGATATGAATATCGGCTCTTGTGTGAAAGAGGTATCCTTCGATCCAGGAGAACCGAATGCTGCGTTGTACTATTAGTTTTCTTTCACTGGGCGTCAGGTGCTTGGGTAATTTTCCCACTGCTAGGTAGTTCGCAACATCTGTGTACCACGGTGTTTTCACGGTTACAACAAATAAGTTCTCATCAGGGAACTGGTCTTCTATTGCTGTCGAGTCGTCTGTCTTTGTCACATGTGAGAGGAAGTCTGCCACCGAATTTTCCTTTCCTGGTCGATTCTTTATTGTTATGTCGAATTCTTGCAAAAGGATCAACCATCGTGTCACTCTTCCATTCGTAATAGGTTTATTAGCTAAATATTTAATAGCAGAGTGATCAATATACAAAACCACAGGGTATCCTGTTATATAGTGTCTGAATTTGTTAATAGCATAGATTACAACCAGAAATTATTTCTTGGTCACAGTGTAATTCAACTCAGCAGGAGTTAAATTTTTGCTGATGTAGTATATCGCATAAGGTTTCTTATCTTCCTCCTGGCCGAGAACTGCTCCAATGGCTGTATCTAATGCATCAGATGAAATCTGAAATGGCAAATCCCAGTTCGAGCCCCGTAATACTGGGGCTGTTGATACTAGCCGTTTTAAATCTTCAAAAGCAATGTCACATTTGTCAGTCCATATGAAATCAATATTTCCTATTAATGCATATAATGGTGCAACAATTTGGGAGAAATTCTTTATAAATCTTCTATAATATCCAGAAAATCCCAAAAAACTACGTACCTTAGTTTGTGTGCAGGGGGTAGGTATTAAGAGGATTATCTAAATTTTTGCTGGATCTACCTGAATTCCAGCTGCTAAGATGTAGTGACTCGGGATGAGGCCCTTGGTCATCATCATGTGGCATTTCTCATGGCTTAAGCAGAGCCTAGTAGCAATGAATCTTTGCAGAATTTTTTCTACCGTTTGTAATGCCGCTCGATGTCATCTCCATAGGATGTAAAGTCATCCATGTACACCTCGAGTCCCTTGTTTACCAAGTCTGAAAAAATGTTGAGTATGGCTCTCTGGAATGTGGCAGGTGCGTTGCACAATCCAAAAGGTAAGACCCTTGTAAGAAAATGTCCCCCAGGGGCAGGTGAAGGTAGTCTTATCCTAGTCTTTGAATGGGAGGGGAAAATGATATTTTTGGGTTGCTTTATTAAGCTCTCTATAATCGACACATATACACCACTTCCCATTCTTTTTAGGCACCACAACTAATGGAGAAACCTATTTGCTATTAGATATAGGATAGATGAAATTTACATCTAACAGTTTTTGTAGTTCATCTTTAACAACATCTTTAAGGTGAGGGTTTAACCTCTGTTGAGGTTGTCGAATGAGCCTCACATCTTTCTCTATATAGATGTGATGCATGCATAATTGGGGATCAATCCTTTCATATCTGGGTAATTCCAAGTGAAAGGCTCTTTATATTTTCTAAGGAGTTGAACAAGCCTCTGCTCCTGGTCATCAGTCAGGTTTTTGTTAATGTTTAGGACTTTCCCTGACTCAATTTCAATGGGTTGTTATAAATAGTTGTTGTTGATATTGTCTGGTCATTAATATCTTTTAAGGGATCTTCTTCAATTTCGTTATCCAGGGCTGCTTTGATCATGTGACATTTTATATTGGATACGACATCTGGTTGGTTAATGTAAGTGTTAATTATGTCATCCTCTATTTAATTCTTAAATTCAAGAGCATGTTCTACAATTAGTGGTGATTGAATGTTTTCAGTTAAATATGATACAGGTTGTTTCTATTTTTTATTATTGTTAGGCTTGGCTGAGCGGGAGGATATAAATCTAGATTCTTCACATTACTTCCTCTTGCTATAGTCATACTGCTTGTTCGACAACTTATGTAAGCATCTGCGATTGCTAGCCAAGGTCTTCCCAAAATTAGGGGATGTCGATCTAGCCGGTTTTTAGGATTAATAATCAAGAAATCTGTTGGGTATTCCCAAGAATATACAGACACCATTACATCCTGTGATGTTCCTTCTGGTTTGACAATCGATCAGTCAGCAAGTTCCAGCAAGGTCGTAGTTGGATCCAAGGCTGTAATGCCAAGTTTTTGACAGGTTGTTGTTGTGAGAATATTAATGGCTGCTCCTAAATCAACTAATGCATTGGGGAAGGAACATCCATTTATTTGTACTATGACTATAGGGTTTCCTGGGTCCTCATATTTCACCGATGTTTCTCTGCCTGATAATAAATCGGACAAAGTTCCGACTACGTGGACAGTTGGGGTTGTTTTTATTTTCCTCTTAGGCTTTTTAGTACACAATTCCTTAATAGTTTTTGCATAAATTGGAATGTCCTGAATAGCCTGGAGGAGGGGTATTTTTACACAAATTTTTTTTAATTCTCCCAGAAGATCAAAATCAGGATATTCTATTGGGCGGGGTATAATCAATCTCTCTGGGAATGGTGGAGAAGAGGTAATAGTTTGATCGTGGCTTTTCTGTTTAACCATATTCTCCATTTGAGGTGTTTGTTCTACAGGTAACAGATCTTCTATTTGTATGTTTTTATCCCCCTCTGACTCAATTATCCGTCCAAACCTTAATTTGAGTTCATTACACTCCCTCAACTCAGTTTCTGGCTCCGGTCCTTCAATAATTTGTACAGATTGGACAAGTCTATTGTTGGGATTTGGGTTGGGTTGGGTTGGGAGCTGTGGTCGTAGATTGGGTTGAGGGTTCTATTGCAATGTGTAAGGTACTGGTAGTGTAGGTTGAGACAGGGGGATTGTTCCTGCTAGCTAGTTTGTAGGTCTTTGCCATCTTGACTGCCAGTTATGGTTCTGTGAAGTGGAGGGTGGCCATTGGGATGGATATGTATTGTTTTTCCAGAATGGTGGGAAGTAAGAGGAATTTGGCCAACTATTGTTTTGATTTTATTGATTGGACCAAGGTGGCATAGAGAATGGTTGCTATGACCAATTAGGAAAAGGTGGTTGGTTCTACCACATAGCTCCTGTGTATTGTAGAGAATTGTATTGTGAGGGCTGAAAGAAAGAAGATGGGTCAGTAGGCATACCTGTTTGTCGTGCTTGCGATTAGCAACGCTGATTTAGCAGGTAGACTGGTTCTGTTTCTTCCTCTGCCTCCTTGAAGACTGCTTTTAACCCTGGGAGCGATGGGTAGTTTTCTGTGGCATGATCTTTAGTGCATATGGCACAGGTCTGTACCATATCCAGCGGGCATTCTTTATGACTATGCTTCTTCCTGCATCGAGGGAAAAAGATCACCAGGTTCTGTTATGCTTCAGCCTGCTTCTGCTTGGCTTGCATGATGTCTAATTGTGTCGTCAAAGTTCCCAAGATATCTATTTTGAAATCCTCCAACAAGTTGCTGATTTCTGCACGAGTAATGCTTCTGCCAGAGATTTTGCTGTCCTTGGTGGTCATATCGCGTTTTGTTGGTTTCAATCTCATATTGCCTCTTGAGCACCTGATACACAAATTAATAATGTTAGCATAGTCTTCTTGATATATATCACCTTTACCCATAATATTTAATGTTTCTATCCATTGGTCTTTCATCCATTTAATCAGTGTAGTTTTTATCTCATTATCAGGCAAAGACAGAGTTGCGTAGGGAGACCTTTGGAGGTTATATTGAAAATGCTCCACATACTCTTCCAATGTTTCACTAGGTCTTGCTACCATTTGGAATATTTCGTCTTTTAGTTCCCTAGATCTGCAATAGTCCTGATATTTTTTAAGGAAAGTAGTTTCATTTGATCCCAATCATTTATGGTGCCCCCACCTAGTCCCATAAACCAACGTAGGGCTGCTCGTTTTAACGTAGAGGGAAACAAATTTAGTTTCTGGGGGTCAGTGGTGTAATCATAACCCCAACATAATACATCAAATTCAAACAGAAATGCATCTAGATCCTCTGATGTGAGTCCATGAAAGGTGGGAATATTTTGTAGAGGGATAGATTTCATGGGTGCCAACGATGGGATACTGTAATGTAGAGGTATGGGGTGCTTGTGGATTATTGGCCATTTGATCAAATATATGCCAGTACCCTTACGGGATCTCTGGAGCTAGAGAGTTATCGCTAGGATGTCTAGAAGGGGTGGGAATGATCTTAACAACACTCCCTTGGTCTGGGATAATGGGTGTCCTTTGCTCGATTACTACTTGAGGGGAACTTGGTTCCTCTGTTTCCCCTGTTTCACCCCCTCCTTCACGAATATTACAAGAATTCCCTTCTTGTGAGGGAATTGGGGGCGAATTTTCAATTTAATTAAAACTATGATTAGTTCCTTCCATTTTACTGTGGACCTTAGCGTAGGCTACAAATGGTGAGCCTGTGGCCTGCAGGGAGACAGTAGGTTGTCTGGAAGCAATGGTTCGGGGATCTACTGATCGCTGAGATTTAGCTTTCTTTAAGATGTCATTAATGAAAGTTGATTGTCCAAGGGTCACCGGTCCCTTAGATTTTTCAGGTTTGGGATGTGGAATTGGATTGTTTTCGGGTCTTTTCTTCTTAGTCATTCATGCAAAAAATTCAAATGTTTATCTCTACCTTAAGTTCCTAACAACTTTGCTGGAAAGCGGGCGGGGGAGTAGGCATTTTAATTGCTTTGTACGCAGGTTCTTACCTTCTGTTTTTAATGCCCAGTTCTCTCTCAACAGACAAGCATCAAACACATACTTCACTTTTCTATAATTGTGCTCAAAAGCAGGTGGAGGAGAAAGCACTTTACTTGCTCGTTACGTAGGTTCTTACCTTCCGTTTTCAATACCCAATTCTTCCTCAACAGCAATTATCATTTATACATCACTCTTTGTAAATGGCTACACTCTCCCCAGCAATGGTGCAAAAATGTTGGTTGATAAAAGGTGCCTTTTAAAACTCCTAATTATCCCACATTAATCATCAACCCAAGCAAGTCCTCTTATTTCAAGAGTGTACACAGTATGTGGCTGCTATTAATTCAGAGAGTAATGTTTCCTAAATTGTAGTATAGATCTTGACACAAGAATAAATGGATGCATCTAATAAACTCCAATTATAATTATTAAAGGAAATATCAAAACTCAATCCTCTGTTGAAATCAAATCTTACAACAATTCAAGTAATAACATCATCAGCCGAGAGAAAAGTACCAATAACTCACCTCTTCTTAGCTGATTCAATCTAAACTATACTCAATCTCTATAAAGCAATCAAGATGGAAATGATATCAATTCTGAGAGTTTAATACCAATAATCAAACTCCTACAAATGATTAAATCAATGCGATGCACTATCTAAATAATTTATGTTGTAATAAACAAAACTCAAATCAAATAACAACACAGTAAATTATAAACGGAACATACACTATTTCAATACAAGAAAGTAATGAACAACGAATAAATTAAACTCACAGAAATAGGAAATTATCAAATGAACCAAACTTTAGAAGAATTAGAAATATAACACAAGAAAGCAGTTAAATCCACCAGAGGCTAGGAACTTAGCCGCTAGCGAACATTGCTAAGCTACTCTAGAAAATGCGAGGGAACAACAACTTCAATTATATATTAATAATTGAACTTAAGTAGCATTACAATATAATTGCGTTCTCCAACAGTGCAAGTCTATAATTAAATTTACACTTTGAAAAATAACAGAGATTCCTCCCCTTTCTTCCTACAATCGCTTTCTTTTATAATAAAAAAGGGGTAAAGGGTAAATGGTAAATGTGATCCCTCAGGATCTCTCGATCCTGAGGGATTCGCAACCGATTTCTAACTTCAGACATCTTTCCTATTCCACGCTGATCCCTCTGATTTGCTCTCAGCCTTGTTTGCAACTGACTCATTCCTTCCTTTGCTTGTTGGATTTTACTGTTCCAACGTCAGGGAACAACAATCGTTCCTTTTGTCACTTTCCTGCATAAAAGGGTAAAAGTTAGCTAAATCGTAACTGAAAATAGTTCCTTCATTTCTTACCATAATTCCTCAATATATTAGCACATTAAGATATGAAAAAGATAAGAATCAAGGAAAATGATGATGAAATTAATAGTAAATACATACCCATTTCGTAACTCAACACTTTTGTTCCGGACTCCACACTTGTTGTGAACGAGGATCAAACTATCGACGGAGTTGATGTTGCACAACCGACCTGTGCTGTCATTTACGATGAGTACGAATGGGAATCTGAACATGAACCTGCGGGAAAGGATGACCTCCTTTTGTTTGCACCTCCTCCACTTTTTCCTGACATCTTCAGTGATGCTGCTATTTCTGATTTTCCTTGTGAAAATTCATCCCTAGATGCATCTACTTCCGATCATTCGCAGAACAGACCCGATGTCAGTCCATCATTTGATAGCAGAGAGGACAAATATTTTTTTGAGAAGCCGCTCTATTTTGCATCTACGCTTTTCAGAAATGCAGAGGGTGAACATTCTTGCTTCTCATCTACCCCTCTGTATGGTTCATTATATCATGAGGATGCCGATGAACTCATTAATTTTTTTGATCGTAGCTGTCGTGATATATTTACTCCTATATTCGATCACGATGTTGTTTCAATCATTGTTGATCTTTGAAAGCCACCCATTTATGATGATCTATTTGTTGATGAATTTGAAACCTCGCAGGCCATCGAGGAACTTTAGCCCGAGCTGATGGTTATGTCAGGCCCTCACTACCATGAGGTTAGTTTGACTCTTGATCAGGAAATTGTTGAACCACCCAAGGCTCCTCATCACTCATATGTATGCACAAAAGATTAATCCAATACTTCCTCCACCTGAATCACATGATCCCATCACTATGCATTAGAGGAATCATATATAGAAAGCACACTTGAAAAGCGTAAGTTGTCTCTCCTTCTCATGTTTGCTTGTCTGTCACAATCAAAGGAGTGCACATGCTTATCATCTGCATGTAGTGTGTCACAACACCATGTTAATTCTACAAAATGCTTGTCTTGTGCTTTAAATCTTTTATTTTTGTGGTCGCGTTCAAACTCAGAGTGTGTTTGTCTTCATTATTATATATTTCATGTTTGTTGGTTCACATGACTGTCCTTTTCGCGAACCATGCCTTCACCAACATGGGGTCAACCAATGCGTTGATGGTTTCATTGGAAATATCACTTCATGTGATCATGCCCATACATCGTTAGTTTAGGAGTAGGAGTAGTGTTTGATTTGTGTCTTGTTTGTTTGCACACATATTTTCCTTCTTACTTCGTTATTTTGTTTGCTTGTTTACATCCCTGGGTTAGTTTTGCATGAAACCATGTATGACTCTCAAGACAAGCAGGGTAAAGTAAAAGAGGACTTGTACAACTATCAACACTTGGTTATCTATTTTCCTCTCTCTTTATGTAGAACTTGTTGTCTTCATTCAATGATAGAACAATGGAAAATACATTCTGTTCGAAGTGAATCTTGGTGAAAACATAACACTTGCACTCTAACTAGTACCACCTACTCTAGTTGGTTGTTTTTGGGTTAACCCTTTTCAACTCAGTTAGGTAGAGTAAGGTGAGGGGGAAAAACTTATCAAGTATGTCAAAGGTATATATAACATACTTCTCTCAAGGAACAACCTCTTCTTCTCTTAATAAGTCAGAATCCTTCTTCCGCATCTAATAAAAATAAGTTCCTATGCACAGTTCTTTGAAAATGAAAAAATGAAAAAATGAATAAGGCGAAAGAAGAGAAAGGCTTCCTGCACAAAGAGGTGATGCAAGTAACTCCGTCGGGGTACTAAGTAGAGTCGCTGGTAGTGGAGCGATGCCTGTGTTCCTGCATGTCTCCATCGAGGTACTGTTCAGGCTTGTGGCAACAGAGCAACACGAGAGTTGAAACTTAAACTATGACAGCGATATCACTTGTGCACCAATATACCCCTCATCCCCAATCGGAACGACTAAGTTGGCTTGGTTTGAAATGCGTGCTGATTGATCAAAGTAATGGCAGGTGCTACATCTTTCACACAAGTTAGTGTTAAAGCCATGATGATCGAAGGATCGAACAATACTTATATAGGAGTTAAACTTTCTTTTCACGAAACAATGTCCATTTAGAGAGCTGTAGTTCTACCAGTGTGTCGCCAATGTTGTAGCGGCTACAACCATCCTCCAAAATTTTGCCTTAAATTCATTTTGGAGCTTCCCTACCAACCATCCTTAGCATCATGTATTGCATTGCCTAGGTTCTTATGCTTTCAGTTGGGTTTATTTGGCATAACAACTTGTGTTTTCTATCTTGTTTGCCTTTCACCCGCAAGCTGACCTCCCCTGACTTGGTCTCAAACCGACTCTTATGCTAACTTGGAAAACTGCACAGCACTGGCGTGAAACCAATCTTGCTCTCCGAAATTGTGTAATGCATCCTTGTAGCCAACACTGCTCTCTATAATTGCACAGAGCAGTCAAACCGCCTTCCCCAAGAAAATTGTGCAGAGAAGCTCATCACCAAGATTGCTCTCAAAATTTGCACAATTCTGACTGGTAGCCTTGGCTTTAGTCCAAAAATTACATAGAGCTTGAGGGTCAGCCAAAGCCACTCAGCCCAGAAACTACACAGAAGTCATCCCAAGGCTTGCTGACTGTTGCATGTGCTCATAGGTCGACTGGTTCCCTCTAGGACTGTGCAATCTTGCCTTGCATGCATAGGCAGTTTTTCCCAAAAAAATAAAAAGAAAAAAAATAAAAAAGCATCCCTAGATTTTAGGGATCTATTTTTAGCAGTTGGGGGTTACATGCAAAAATCATTTTAGAAACCTCTTGCTAAGTGTCACTTTTTCCTAGTTTTGTGTCACTTTTTCTGGGTAAGTCCGCTTTTCATTTCTTTTGCTATTTTTTTGTCGCTTTTCACATTTTAGTTTGTGTGAGTGATGTTTTCTTGGTTTTATTGAATGCTTGCTGTTATTTCAATGCATGTTTTCTTGTAGAAGCATTGTTTCAAGTTTTTCATTGCTTTTCCTCACTGTTGCATGCTTGACACTATTTCTGCACTAACGGTTGTCGTTGCGGCGACTCGCTTCACACACTTCATTGTTTTCCCTTTTTACTAAATCATACACTTACTGTAATCAAATGCATGTTCATTTACTCATGTATACACCAACTTTTCACATGCTTTTAGTCCTTACTGATTTCCACTCGCTCATCGGCAGGTTTGAGTTGCCTTGGCTTGGACCTTGCCTTTCCTGGCTTGCACTGTGAATTTTTGAGATGGAAGGCCTTGCCTTGCTCCTAGGAATTGCAAAGATATTGCCTCACATTGGCCTCCTAGGATGTTCTTTGCTCAATTTTGAGAGACAGTGCCTCAGCAAGCCCCCGGGATTGAGTAGTGTAATTTCTCGGGTAGCAGTCATGTTGACTGAAACTGTGCATTGCACGGTTTCAATCCTCAGCAGGCCAAGCTGGACTATTCTCTGCATAGTTTCAGCAGTCAGTCAACTCACTGGTAGACTAGACTATGCTTTGCATAGTTTCAACAGTTAGTCTCCCAGCCTCTCCTAGAGAAAACTGTGCAATTCTTCGAAGCAGTCACCCAGGTGTGTTGCAACTTAGTCCTCAAGTTTCTTTTGTTTTAAACTGACATTTTTCTTGCCATGACCATTGCTCTATTTCTAGGTATCACAAGTGTTCATCAGTCTCTCAGCAGTACAGGTATAATGGCTTCCAAGAGAGCATGGTCAAAGGACACCATAAAGAACACAACTGTAGATGTGGTCGAGCAAGTGTCTGTGAGCTTGCCCATATATGAAGATTCAAAGTTGTTTATAGATAAGGAGATCAAGATTACATGGAAGGACATCAATGACATATTTTTAGGCACCTTTGAGGAGAATCTGGAGGACTGCAGAGTCTATTTCAACATACAAAATTCTGACTTGTACTGGGTTGCATGCAGGTATCCCACAATTCCATGTGCGGACATGATCCACTAGATTGTCTTGCCTATTGATCCAGAGACAATGGTACTGAGTAGTGTCAGTGGAATAAAACTTTCTATGTTCAGGGCAGAGAACTTTCAGGAGATGTATCACTTTCTGCAGTCGGTGAACAAAATGGATGCACTCTTGCCGCTTATATGGCCAAGAAAGTACATCAAACTTCCTGCAGAGTTGGGTGATTGTGTTGGATCAACTCGCAAACGAAGGAAGACCGTTCGATTGGTCCGACATGTTGGCATTGCAGTTGAAGGGAAAAGTAACAAATTCCCAACATCCACCCAAGGGTTAGCAAGTGAAGTTCTTCATATTCGCTTACATGCTTGATATAGTCTGTGCTCATCAATAATTTCCTGGCTTGGGTTGGGCATGGAAACCTTCATAAACTTTTGTGCACATCTATTGCAGGTTGTTCTTCGAGTGTAGTTTCTGTGGAGTTATACTATAACTATCAGACCACTTTGTCACCCCGGTGTGCATGATGATCTTTGAGCATGATCCACCTTGCATGTCACAAGCAACGATGGAGGCATTGGTTAACATAGAAGATTGGTATGCATCAACCCTTGGCACCTTCATCCAGATGTGTTACCGAAGTTTTCCATGGACAAGCTGGTCATGCAAGAGTTTGCATACCACATCTTGACATGGTTGTCAGCGAGACTTCATAGGAAGAAGAAGGAACCTTGGCCCGCTCTTCCTTTGCGAGTCAGGTTGTATGAAATCTAGAGTCTCAAGCATGCTGAGGCCAAGATCGATGAATCCAAGAGGTTGACCTTTGACACCAAAAGTTTCAATCCATATGACCCACATTTCTCAGTGAAGGACCACTGTGCGAGAGTGTATCATCCTTGGATCCACAGGGCATGTCATTGGCCTTAGGAGGACCCATGGAGATATAGCTACAACTCCTCAAGGCTCAATGAACCAATTAGAGTGGTTGTAGAATGGTTAGCAGTGCATAAGGAAGCAACATCTCAGAGATCAGCAACATCAACAACAGTAGAGGGTAGTAGACCTGCACATGAAAAAGGCAAGAGGAAGATAGCCGACAGTGCAGAGGCAGATCAAAGCTACAAGTTAAAGGAAGATCCACTTGTAGTAAGAGCATCTTTGGAGATTGAAGCGAAGAAGGGACAAGGCAATGGAAGGATTGTACAAAGATAGAGGGAGAAGATGAAACTAGAGGAGGTAGAGAAGAAGTTGTAGGAGGTGAAGAAACAACTAAGGGAAGAACAATAGTTGCACAGAAGGGAGAAGGAAGTGCAACAAGAACAAGAACAACAAGAAGCATAATGTGCACACATTGATGAAACTGCACAAATACAGGTTATTGAATCAGAACAACTGGAAGATAGAAAATATAGTGAGTAGTCACAGGAGCAGGACTTTCCTCAAGTGATTGAATAGATGTTGGAGCAGATGGACATGGATGTGGTTCAGCTGGAGCAGGACTAGGATACAGACCTCATGCCCAAAGACCCAGAGGTCACTCGACAAGCCTCACCAGATCCAAGAGCAGAGAAAGTCCCAAGAGATCAAGGAGACATTGAAATCCTTGAGGAAAATCCAGAAGAAGATGTGCACAACATATCCTTCGATGAGTCCCAACACAGTGTTGTGTAGTCACGCAGAGTGCCCACTTCGGATGTCCATGCATCTCCTGCGTATTTTCAAGAACGAGTGATCATGTCTTATGTGCGTAGACATCCAACTACATTGGACGATGCTACAAAGGCATACGCCGAAGACACCAGATCAAGAGTGAAATTCTTGATAGCTAAGAACAATGCTATTGGTTATTTCATAACTAATCATTTGATAATATTAAAATAAACTAAAATCATAATTTATTAATTATAATATTATAGTAACATATGAATTTAAATTAAGCATATATTCGTAATAACTCAAATTAAAACAATTAGAAATTAACAATAGGAATTATATATAAAATTATAGGGAATTAATTAAACAAATTAATTAATTAACTAAACAACTTAATTAATTAATTAAACAAATTAATTAAATAATAAATAAATAATTAAAAAATAAATAAATAATAAAAACAAAAGTTTGAATATTAACAAACTAATTGGATAATGGCCGACCTAATTTCTTAGATTAATTCTTTCATATCCTATATATATACCCTAAAATATAGCTCATGCATACATCATTAATATCTTTAGAATATCTATTGACGCATCCCCTGATGATGGACTCACTTGGTAGTCCAAAACGTTGGGTTCATAAAACTCTATAACAGGCCATTCCTCCTCTATCTAAAACTATCCTCTCCTGTATGGATTCATTATTTAACAACGAGAAAATGACCAAGGAATTGCAAGCGGTCAAGCAGAGAGAAGAGCAAGCTACAACATCCGCCAGAGCAGAGTGGAGGAAAGCGATACTTGATGAAGTATCGTCTCTCGAGACAATCATGTGGAAGTTGTACTTCAGGTTCATTACCGTGCATAAGTTAGTTGTCCATCTTAATGGTTGGTAGTAGCGTTGTGCTAGGAGAGCACACATCTTGACAAACATACACACTACTGTCGATTCCATGCATATATGGACAATGAGGTACAAGGGAGCCCCGTTGTAATTTGCAAAGATGATGAAGCCAAAGATAATAGAGTTGAAGGCACTCATCCGGAGTTAGATCTGGAACTATGAGGAACCCCCACATCTCATCACGAGCTTACATGCTTCACATGCACAAGCGTTTAGGAACATGGATGTCATTGTGCACACACATGTGATCCTGTCCATTGGCACACTCACCGAGGCAAAAGAAAAGAACCAAGTATGACTAGAGCTAGACATGTACTTCGAGTAGTTGATGACCATAGCCACTAGCATAGATGTACAGATGAGCACAGACACTATGCACAGGTATGTCGATGGTCTTGATGCACTCAAGACCATAATTCCCATGCTACATGATGAGTTGGACAGAGTTTCCAGATCAGTATACTCGGATGTTATGGAGGCAAAAGATCGCTTTTAGAAGGATGTCACCACAGAGTATGTAGATACCATAGCACACTACCAATATTGGCATCAGTTTGCCACCAACGATCATCAAGAGGATGTCAACGAGTTAGTCTTCCCACAATTGTCTGAGTTTCAGTGATGTCTTGTATGGATTACTCAAGCCCATTTTTGTCTCACATGGGTACATGTGTAGATTGTATTGTAAAGTGAAAGACCAAGTGTCAATAGTAGAATGTAAAGAGTCATGTGTAAGTTGAAGAGTCATGAGAGTAGCTCAAGAGTCACAAAGGGGAATGTCAAGGGTCACCCCAACCTTTGCTATATATAGAACCTCATAACTCATTGTACCGGGTTTTTGGGAGCCAAGGTTCTGATAGGTATAACTTAGAGAAAACTTGGAGTGTATTGTAACGAGTCTTGGCTTCTCCATAATGAAGAACGAGTACATCTCTTTGGAGGATCAGGCGTCAATGGCTGTAACATTCCACTATTTGGGCTAATGGCTGTCATGGTTGTATGTATGATTGGATCTTTTACTCTTTTAATATAACAAAGACAACATGTTTCATCGATGTATTGTTATTGTAGTTTGACTATTTTGGTTACTCTAACAATGTATGTAGTCGTAACTTACGCATGTATGTATGGAATATTCTGTATATGATTGTATGAATATTACCGAAGCATTTTGTTGGATTAGCTCATCACTCTGGATTTTCGACTATTCTTCTTCCCATCTTGTGATGTCTTTCAGCTCGTGTGATCCCTTCCAGGCTGCGTACTATTATAGGTGTCTAAGGGGCGTACTCCTCTCCCCTTCCATGTGTTAGAGCCATACCATGCATCTTCTCTGACTTGTTGCAAGGTCACACCCTTGCTTCCAACAAGGACATCTTACTTACCTCTGCGTGCAATCACAATCAAGGTGATACCTTACTACCCACTACTGGGACTCCTACTCTAAACAGTCTGAGGTCTAGTTGGGACTTCTTACCAGGGAGATCCCTTGACACGTTGGTGGGTTGAGCATCGTCAACATTTCTGGTGGTATAAGGAGGGCTAGATGACAAGATGAGTCCTCACAATCTGTTTTGAATCTTCGCACATCGATCATGGAATTTGTTATAGTTCACCCTCTGAAATGTTTTTCCAACGGATATATCTTTTAAGTCGAGAGGGAGTTCTGGGATGACTTGTCACAAATCATGTATGATGGTGAAGGCGAAGTAGCATGGCCTGAGCACTTAGATAACTTCCATGCGATCATGGAGATCTTGGAATCTCCCACTGAAACTTAGGCCTGTATTCTGCTCACACACACACCTCACGACTACCCATTTCTATGGTGTATCATGCTGCCTCATAACTCCCTTCACTGATTCAAACAATTCAATGATCAAATAGAAACTATTTTTCACCATTTTGATCCTAAAGCACTTGATAAAAAAATGTTACAACAATGAAAGGCCCCGCATGAATTTGTAATGGAATTTTGGGATCACTTCCATCTTCTCTCTTTTGAAGATCCGAACAGTAAGATGCCTTTCCAATATCTTTTTGAAAGATTCAACTATGTTTGTACCATATCGATCAATCCAAAAGCGAAAAAAAAAATAATCTCAAACCCCTTTCAACATAATTCGATGATGGAGTTACGCAATCACAAGAGGACACGGTTACTGTCACAAGTGACTGTTTTCCTTCCTCTCATCAAACAACTCCACCTCCGCAGAGTGATGTGGGAGAGCGTGCACATAAGTCTGTTCAACTGTCACATCCTCCCACCCTCACTACTCTCAATTTCTACGCATATTTGGTTGGGAATCCCATGGGTTGTCATATATGTACTTGTTACCTCAAACTCTGTTCCCACGTTCTTCTGATCCTTCAGATTGTATTGTCTTGTGTTCTTTCGTTCCGGTCTCCACACTTGTTGTGAACAAGGATCAATCTATCGACAAAGTTGATGTTACACAACCAACCTGCATTGTCATTTACGATGAGTATGACTGGGAATATGAACATGAACCCACAATGAAGGATGACCTCCTTCTATCTGCGCCTCCTCCGCTTTTTCTTGACATATTTGGTGATGCTACTATTTCTGATTTTCCTTGTGAAAATTCATCCCCAGATGCATCTAATTATGATCATTCGCAAAACACATCTAATATCAGTCCATCATTTGATAGTGGAGATAACAAATATTTCATTGAGAATTCACTCGATTTTGCATCTAATGCTTTCAGAAATGAAGAGGGTGAACATTCTTGCTTCTCATACCCCTCTGTATGATTCATCAGATCATGAGGATGCTGATGAAATCATTGATTTTTCTGATCGTAGATGTCGTGATCTCTTTACTCCTATATTCATTCACGCTGTTGATTCAATCGATGTTGATATTTCAAAGCCACCCGTTTATGATGATCTATTTGTTGATGAAGTCAAAACCCCGTAGGATGTCAAGGCACTTTAGCTCGAGTTGATGGTTATGTCAGGCCCTCGCTGCCCTGAGGTTAGTTTCATTCTTGATCCGGAAATTGTTGAACCACCCAAGGCTCCTCATCACTCATCTGTATGCACTGAAGATCAATCCAATACATAGATTTTACTTCCTCCACCTGAATCACATGATCCCATCACTCATGCATTGGAGGAATCATACACAACAAGGACACTTGTAAAGAACTTGAATTCCCTGTCAAGGTTGTACGCAACACTAAATTTCTCTTCATACCTGTAGGCCTTATCAAGGTTGTGCGCAATGCTTGTCTCAACCTTTTCAAGGTTGTACGCAACACTGAATTTCTCTTCATACCAGTAGTCCTTATCAAGGTTGTGCACAATGCTTGTCTCAACCCTTCCTCCATAACGCCACTTAAAATATTCCTTTACTCTCTCCAAGAAAAGAAAATGTACATGTCTTCCTATAACTTCATCTGCAACAACAAGAAACACAAATCCATCATCCATTAGGTATTAGTATGCATGTGTGGTGTAACTATCGAAAAGAGTAAAGGTGATATGATTAGACTTGCATTAAAATTCATGTCACCAGTTACGAGGAATAGGCCAATAAGATGTCCAAAATTATAAATAATAACATTGTAGATAAATGATAATAATAATAATAATAATAATAATAATAATATATATATATATATATATATATATATATATATATATATATATATATATTTTTTTAATAAATAATATTTTTTTTCTAAAGTTTAACTTTGTGAAGTTGAAAATTATTTAACTGGTTTGACCCAAATAATAAGTAGTCAGCATAAGAACGAATGACTAGTAGAGCTATATAATTTGCGGGAATTGAAATTAGGTAGTGAAAATAATAATCCCTCATATAACCACTTGAGCTAAATTCAAGTAACTTAATATTTTAAATTATATATGAATTTGTTTTAGTATTTGCAAATATAAATAACTAGTAGAGCTATATGAATTAAATAGATAACAAGCCATAATAAACATCAAAACACTTTTTAATTGTACATATGAAAGTTGTTAAAATTTATAAAAAATATAAAAAATAATTAAACTATAACTTTATTTAAAATAATAAATCATTATCAATGAAAAAGAATTAATATATAAGTTAAAGAGATATAGGTTTAAAAAATATGTAACAATATTCTTAACCATGGAGATTCACCCCCAATTTATCATGGAGGCCCTTAATCTGTAAATAGGCCTTGTTACAATACCATGGCTTACCAATATCACATGTCAAAATAAAACCTAATTCATTTCATATAACATTTGTTTATATGATTTTTGTGTTTAATTAATGGATTTAATTAAAAGAAAAAAAAAGACATAACTACTTTGAAAATAAATCTCAACCTTTGATTTGTATATACTATTATGAATATTCTATGGAAGTTAAATATTTCCCATCCACCTAATAATTAAATTAATTAAAATTATGGAAGCCCTATTCAAAAATAGCTATGCCTAGTGGCATAATTAGTTTGAACAATAAAATTAATTAACAAGGCATTTTAAATATTATATAAATTTGTATTACTCTTTTTAAATCTAAATAATTAGAAAATTTTCAAATCCTTACCAAAATTTCAATATTATATGAATTTTTTGATTTTTTTTTTATCAATTTCAAAGATTTATAAATTTAGACATTATATTGAGGGGTGGAAGTAGGGGGAGGGGTTCTGTATAACCCTGAAGGAAACATAGTTAAGAAATATGCATGAGGATTGGGTCAAAAGACAAATGACCAGGTAGAAATATATGGATTCTTACAAGGAGTTACATTAGCCAAAAAATGATAGGTAACAAACATTAGAGTCTTAAGGGACTCACTCATCATCATCCAACTCCTATGCAAAGGAACTTTGCTTAGGGACAAACATTTGGAGAATCTATTGAAAATAATAAAAACGATCTTGGAGGACATTCCACAAAAAAATACTTCCACATTTTTAGAAGTCAAAATGATGAAACTGACAAATGTGCCAATAAATCCTATAAGCTTTAGGCAAGGAAATTATAAATGAATAGGGAGTTGGGTTGGTGGAATCTTCCATAATCCTAATGACTCAAACACTACTAAAGAAGGAAACAATGGTATTTGCTGCAAAAAACAAAAAATATCATTATAGCGTAGATTTTACTTGTAGATTCAACAACTTATGTGATATGATAAAAGATAAGACAAGAATCTACTCTACTCATCAACGAAAACGAAAATTGATCGATGAAAAAACTAGGCAGAAAAGGAAGAATTTCAATCACACATAACACAATATTTTTCTAGGGAAAATAACTACTCAAAACCCTGACTATCTATATTTCATTAACCAGAAGATCTGAGAAGAAAATACAATGCTTGTTCAACGTGAACAATTCCTGCATAAGTACAATCTATCTCTCTGCTTCACAAACTAGCTCAAGCCAACACTTAGCCAAATCTTATGCCTGCCAAGCCCCTACTTTCTTGCACAATCCCTTATGGAATTAGCCCATATTTAATTGGGGAAATCCCTCACCACAACTACACAATCCATCATAGGCCTTCTACTGATTGCATGCACCATTTGCACAACTCGGAAAATTATACAACTGATAGTACATTGTCCCCGAGCTCTCATCTCAACTGGGTCTTCCTCTGAACTGATATGCATGAGTTATTTTGAGTGATTTATCGATTATCTGATTTATCATTGCATGTGAATTAAATCCAATTTAAATCACTTGCCCACTCTCTAGTTCCTCCAACAATTAGATCTAGTTTAACTGAATTTGACTCAGTTAAACTGAATTAAATAATTACAACTCAATAAGAACTCAACCCGGACCCATAAAATTTAGGGATCATTCTACATGACTCTAAATAGAGTTGCAACTCGAATTTACTGAGCCAACTAAGTCAACTTAACTTAGTTAGCTCCTGCAAGTTGCTATGAGAATAGAATTTCAATTTAATTCCTAATTTAATTCGAGGACAAATTAAATTAGGATTTTCTTGATGCTCTTTTTAACATTACTTGTTGCTATTTTCAACACTCCCTCTCAACAAGAAAGGAATTCAACTCTATCTTGATTCGATACCTTTGGAATGTTCTGCATGCAACCCTTATCTCTAGTGTTGTTGCTACTGCAAATTACGAAACTAAAAAAAACATCCAAACTGAATCAATATGATGCATCTGTCACCAGAGTCTCTAATTGCTACTAGCTATTGCATTGTCTACTGAAAACTCTACGTTGTTGCTAACTCCGCATTGTGCCATTTGCACTACTTCAACCTCTGCTCTGCGCTTCTTAGTATCTGACTGGTGCTAGTCTCTGCCTCTGACACTTTGACATTTGACTACATCAACCACCATTGATCCATCCTGCTATTGTACTGTGGGCTCCCGTAGCAAGGTAATGATCCATGACTCAAAAACACCTCAATGGATCCTTCCCAATTGATGAAACTCTTGTACTAATGTTTCATATCGTCCCACCTCACACCTAGAGGCATGGATGCATGTGCTCCCTCTGTCCACTTGGCACAAAATTCCCCCCTACTGAAGGTTTCTGCTTGAGTGGATGTCTCCACTCGGTCTACTCTTCGCTTCTTATATTGTGGCTACTCCACAACTTGCTGAGGATGCTTCTGAGGCTGCATGTTCAGAGGTAATTCATGCTCCCTCTCAACCACCAAGTCTCTAACATTTTCCTTGCTCCTCAAGGCTTTGCATGCATCTTGTACTGTGCATACAAGTTCTTGAATCGCACACCAATCTATTTCATCTGTCCCGCCATCACAAAATTTTCTGAAAAAGAGATGATTTTAAATCAGTGACATCTCCCTCATCTGAACTTCGATTCGGCCGATGTTTTTTTTTGAATTTGGGTATTTTTTCACAAGGAATCCAGATCTTTTTTTTGTTTCTGAAAATTTTTCACAAAAAATTTCAGATCTTCTTTGCAAACTCGCTGCCCAAAAAATTCTTGCTCTTATACCATGTATATTTTTACTTGTAGATCCAATAGCTCATGTGATAATCTAAAACATAAGACAATAATCTACTCTACTCATCGGCAAAAACAAAAATTGTTTGATGAAAACACTAAGCAGAAAAGGAAGAATTTCAATCACACATAACACAATATTTTTCTGGGGAAAGCAACTGCTCAAAACCCCGACTATCTATATTGCATTAACCAGAAGTTATGAGAAGAAAATATAATGATTGTTCAACCCAAACAATTCTTGCAAAAGTACAATCTGTCTCTCTGCTTCACAAACCAGCTCAAGCCAACACTTAGCCAAATCTATTGCCTACCAAGCCCCTACTGCCTTGTGAAATCCCTAAGGGAATTAGCCCATATTTAATTGGGAAATTCCCTAACCATAACTGCGCAATCCATCATAGGCCTTCCACTGATTGCAAGCACCATCTCTACAACTCAGAAAATTATACAACTAACAGTACACTGTCCCTGAACTCTAATCTCAACTGGGTCTTCCTTTGAACTGACATGCATGAGTTATTTTGAGTGATTTATTAGTTATCTAATTGAGCACTACATGTGAATTAAATCCAATTTAATTCACTTGACAACTCTCTAGTTCCTCCAATAGTTAGAACTAGTTTAACTGAATTAAATAATTACAACTCAATAAGAACTCAGCTTGAGCTCCTAAAATTTAGAGATCACTCTACATCACTCTAGATAGAGTTCCAACTCAAATTTATTGAGCCAACGAAGTCAACTTAACTTAGTTAACTTCTACAAGTTGATATGAGAATAGAATTGCAATTTAATTCTTAATTTAATTCAAGGACAAATTAAATTACGATTTTCTTGATGTTATTTTTAACATTTATTGTTGCTATTTTCAACATATAGGGTCAAGAAATGTAAATCAAGTGCTCGGATGGGGGGGATGTTAGGGGGTTCAATATCAAAATGGAAGTGAGGGCCCGAGAGATGTCGTGGCACCCCATTTAAGATCAATGCATGCATGCGATACTCTACACCATCTTCACTGAAACCACACAATGTGAAGGATACAATGCAATCTAGTCCTATGCCTCTTGAACATGGAAATGATCACATCTATGTTGATGACAATTATGAAGAATTATGCTCATCATTAGAAGGACACACGTGGGAATATGAGAATGCAATTTTAAATAATGAAATCGTTGTCTCACACCCTAGTATGCCTTGCCAATTTGGGATCTCAATTCAGGCGGAAAAGCAAAGGACTCTGCGAACGAACTTGGCAAGTCCAGTGGAGTGAATTCACCCAAGTTGGTAAGATTATTCTCTTCAAAGGTGTAATTGGATTACATGTTGGTGTTTTTCCTTGTGTTGAGTTATGCATGTATAATTGTGGTGCTTGGATTGAACAAGGGAGCGAAGAAGTTTATGAATGCACAAATAAAAGTGTGTTTTTTTCCCCGGTGATTTGATTTGGCTCTCAAAGGGAAACTATGGAAATTATTTAGTAGATGAAAGGGCCATTGACATATTTGATAACTCTTGGGGTTGTATTTCAAGTAGTCAAATATCTGAACAATATAGTGAGGTTCTTCAGAAAGTCTAGCCTAGAGCTTCTTAGTAAAATTTGATGACATGCAAGATTGGCAACTCACTAGTTCAAATAATTGAGTGGGAAACCAGGTTAAACACTTGAGTGGGATCAGGACATCAATCAACAGCTGAGGAAAGTAATGGGGTTATATCAAGAGAAAGGTAGGGATCTGAGAGAAACATAGGTCCATCCTTGTCTCTTCTTGCATATGCGGACCAAGATGTAGTATAGTAAAGACCGAGAACTTAACACCAACAACATGGAGAAGTACACCGAATGAAAGTGTCATGAGAGGGGCACACAGATTCTAGGAAAAATAGACACAATGCAATTGGACATGCTCATCATGAATATGAAGCAACAAGAGCAACTAACAATTACTGTTAACTTGATTAAGGAAATCCAAGAACTGAAAGGAAGGTTGGCTAGACAAATGAATGAAACTAAGGCATTACATACACATATATTTGCTTTACAGGACCAAATCTATGCTTTGAATCTCAACCTCAAGGAGCCCAATGCTGCAAGCAGGCAAGAAGGGGGATCACTCCTAGACTTCAATTGGTCATTGGAAGAGGAAAGTAATAACATGCATTGATGTATGCTCGTTGCAAATTATGTTTTTCGTTAGGTAGTTATTGTAGGATTTACTTCTATAAGCATGTAATGAAATTCGAAGCATTATGCAGTCCCTCAGATGTATTAGAAATCACCACATAAAGGGACACGATGTCAAATGAAAAAATGTAATAAATATTCTCGTTGTTTGTTATGACCAAGCACATACTTAATGCAATAACCATGCTCATTCCTGTTAAAAATAAAAATAAAAATTTAGACACTATATTCAAATTTTAGTTTACAATTTTTATTAAACTAAAAATGACCATATTTAAAGTTTTTAATAAAAAAATATAAATTAATTGTATTAAATTTTAAATTATTTTTACATTTTATTTTATAATTTATCTTGAGCTATATTTTTTTCTCTTTAAATGTAAATTATTTGTATGGAAAAGTGTATGGAGTGTCAACTACCTATATCGAGTGATGTTCCCAACTTAACTTTACATCATCTTAATGCAAAGAGAGTAATTGAAAGTAAAAAATGTCTAATTTTAGCTAAAAGATGTGTAATTCCTTTACTACTTAATAGATATAGAGTTGAAGGGAACATCTAAAACTAGTATTGATTTGTTCAATTAACATGTAATATCTATATATATATATATATATAGATAACAAAAAATATTTTAATATTGATCAAAATAAAATATTTTTTTTTTATCAAGTAAGAGTGGAACCTTTCATTAATCTAAACAAAATACATATTGTACACTTCTTTAACGGAGCCGAGCATGGCAACACCAGCTCTGTGAAACTTCAACAGACATCTGGGATGGCAGAACCCCGAAGCTAATTCCAACAAGACTACAAAAGAATGATGACAAAACATTCTGCCCAACAAAGAGTGCAAAGAATCCAAAATAACACCCAAGAGCTGTCCGTCCTCAGGGCGTCGCTCTGTATAACCATCGAACTGAAAACCTGCTTATCGAACTAGAAGGAGAAGTTGAAAGACTCAACTCTCATGCAACAAATAACCAGAAGCCCTTGATGGTGTGCCCACAGATCGGCAAGCCCATAACATTGCCACAAGTGACCCAAGCACCATCCTTAACCTTCGATTAACTTTCAAACTCGATGACCGTGTGATACTGCCATCGTTGATCCAACGTCCATGAGTTGATTTCGGGTCGATACCTTACCCACACTTTATCCTTTCTTACAGACCCGAAGAGAATCATAAGCCGTCACACTAAACTTTTTCGGGTCCGATTGAAGAATTAACAGTTGTTTATTTTCTCCACCCGAAATCCATAGGATGGAGGAGTTCCAAAGTGATCACGCCAACTTGCCCACGCTTTAACTTGTCTTACAGACCCGAAGGGTGAATAAGCCCTCGCATAATAATTTTTCGGGTCCGTTTGGAGAATTATCTTTCGTGCAGTTTTCCGCCCGAAATCCATGGGATGAAAGATTTCTTAAGAGATCTCATCAACTTGCCCACTCTTTACCGTTTCTTATGGACCCGAAGAGTAAATAGGCCACCGCTCTATAATATTTCGGGTCCATTTGAAAAATTAACCTACGTGCATTTTTCTACCCGAAATCCATAGGATGATGGAGTTCAGGGCAATCTTTGGTCAATCGCCTGCCAACCTGCCCGCAGTTTATCACTTGCTTCTTCCCTGTGATTGGTCCACTTCCTGCTGTTTCCATTGGTCTTATCTCTATTTATTTCTCATACTTTGAAAGTGCTCCCTGTCTTCGATAGCCTATCTGTGACAGTTCTCACGCAATTTCCCTGATGGCATCATCGTCCAGGCATATATTCTATTGTTTTCTGAACAGAGTACTCCTTCATACGCAAGATGATCCGCTAACCTGTTAGCTGTTATGTGCACATAAACAAAATTGAGGGTTCTCAGGGCTCTTAAGTGGGATTGTATGCGTTGATAGACCTGCAATAACCTCTAGTGTTTTTACACTCTTTCTGGTGTTGTACCATTGCATATATTCTTGACCGAATTAATTATCAATTCAGAGTCAGCTTCAATAATGGCATTATGTAAATTTGCTTCCATCAAGATTTCTAGGCATTACTCAAGGCCATGAGTTTTGCCATATTATTAGTGGCAATCCCCAAATGACTATGAAAGATGACTTTTATGTATCCCTGCTCATCTCTTATGACTCTGCCATAACCAGTTGCCCCAGGGTTTCCTTTAGAGGCTCCATCTATATTAAATTTCAAAAAAACATGAGGAGGAGGTTGCCAAAAGTCCTTCTCCACTATTGTATACCTTACAATCTTGCTTATGCCCTGGGGGAAAAGCAATTGGAGACCCAAATGCAATAGTATTTTTGCATCCTGGTCTTGAGGTGGGTTCTCGGGGGGTTTTTTTAGAAGGGTTCCCACAGTCTCTTTGAGCTGTCTAATGATCTGAGCTATGATGCTCTGGGATGAGCCAATTCTTTTCTTGAAAATCCTATTGTTGCATTCTTTCCAGACATCCTAGATTAAAAATCCTGGAACCAGAGTCCAAGATTTGTTGATTATTTCATTATCTGAGAAGTTTTTCCTCCAATTCTTCAAAGTGTCAGTGATACTGAAATTGTCCCTATCCATTTGTCTGAATATTGAAGCCACCCAATTCCACAAGGAAGAGGTGAAAGGGCAGAGGTTGAGCAGGTGTTCCATTGACTCTTGTAATTCACACAAATGGCATCTAGATGGACCGGCTACACCTCTTTTCCGAAGGTTTTCCCAAGTCAGGATTTTTTTATGTTGCACCAACCACATGAACAGTTTGATTTTCATCTAGTGCGGGTTTTGCCATAGTTCCTTCCATACCTTATCAGGGTTTGGAAAGTCGAGCCCTAGGGCCACTCTCTTGGCTTCTTTGAGGTTGAATTTTCCTTCGTTGTTTCTTCCCCATCTCAGTTGGTCAGATGATGTTGATGTCAAAATATTTCTCTATTTCAAGATCTCTGCAAGAGCATCTGCCTGGGCCTTCAAAGGGGTCTCTTCACTATATACCAGATCCTTCCATATTCTCCATTTTCCCTTGTTCCTCGCCTGATCCCAGAAATCACTTACCCTGAGTAGACCTTTACTATCAGTGTCATTCTTGAGATTGGCTAGTTCTTCTCTTAACAGGTTAGGTTCCTGTTGCTAGTTGTCCTCCCAAAACCAAGCTAGGTTTCCATCTCTGATCTCCCAGAAACTATGCTTCTGAACAATTGCTTTATTCTCCCATGCATTGTTCCAAATGTGGGAGCCCTTGATGAGCCCAGACATTCGAATGTGATCCCTTTCTTGCCAATTATTTGCATACTTCTATTTCCAGACCTTGGCCCAAGGGGTTACCAATTCCTTTAGCCATCTCCACCATAGTTTTTCCCCCAAAACTTTGCTTAGGGTTTCAGGTTCATGAATTCCCAAGCCACCATGGGTCTTAGGTTTACAAAGCTTATCCCATGCAACCAAAGCCCATGCAACCAAAGCCCATTTCTTTTTCTCTTCCCCTTTGCCCCAAAGAAAGTCTCTTTGGATATTTCGGATGTGTTGCAAAACTCCTTTAGGAGCAGGAAGAGCTGATAACATGAAGATGGGAACAATTTGTAGGACAAATTTTGTTAGCACTAGCCATCTTGCTAAATTCAAAGACCTGCTTGTCCATTTCCTGACTTTGTCCTGGAGTTTATTGATTACTGGCTCCCAAACTTCCTTGCTCAGAGGTTTGTCCATTAGAGGTATTCCCAGATATTTGGAGGGTAGCTGTTCTCTTTGAAAGCTGAGAATTCTGGTGAGGTTTCTCTGAATAGCAATGTCAGTATTAAAAAAGAAAATATTTGATTTGGTAAGGCTTACCTCTATACCAGCAGCCATGGCAAATTCATTCAGGATTTGTTTGAAAGCTTTAACTTCCTTGATCGTGGGTGTACCGTGCAACATAGTGTCATCCACAAATTGTTGATGAGTCAAGGCATCTCCATTCAGGGTGACTTTGAGACCCTGAATTTTACCTTCTACCTTGGCTGATTTGATCGCATTGCCTAAAACTTCCATCATGAGAATAAAGAGGAAGGGGGAGAGAGGATCTCCTTGTCTGAGACCTCTCAAAGGCCTAAAGGTTCTAGATGGTGAGCCATTAAGCAGGATTGAAAAACTAGTTGTGGTGACAAGGGCCATGACCCATCTTATCCAGTTGTGCTCAAAGCCATACGCTTTTAGTACTTCCCTGATGTACGACCAACTTAGCTTATCATAAGCTTTCGCTAGGTCAAGTTGTATGATCATACCTACTTGCTTATTACTCTTGAGAGAATGTACCACCTTGTGTGCTTGAATGATGTTATTTAGAATTTGTCTTCCTTCCACATATCCAGTTTGCTCCTTAGACACAAGAGTTGGAAGAAGGGGCTTGAGCTTGTTTGCAATTACTTTGGATATAATTTTGTACACCACATTGCATAAAGCTATGGGTCTGAATCTGTCTGGTGTCATAGCTTTTTCCTGCTTTGGAATCAAAGTTATGAAAGAGGCATTAAGTGCCCTCAAAACAGTTTTGGATTTCCTCGAGTCCTCCACCACATCAAGGATATCTTGTTTGACTATTTCCTAGCATGCTTTGAAGAAGTCTACATTGAACCCATCTAGGCCTGGAGCTTTCCCATTTTGCATCTCTTTAATGACTTCGCTGACCTCCTCTTTAGTCACTGGCCTGTTAAGATTGTAATTGTCTTCTCTAGTTACAATCTTTGGAATGTACTTTGTGAAGTTGTTGATAAATTGTGATCTATCTATGAGAGGTTCCTCTGCTATGCTTTGGAAATGTTGTACCAGAGCAGATTCTATTTCTTTTTGGGTGCTGAGTTGTTTTCCTTGAGTATCTATGAGTTTTGAAATCCTGTTATGAGACCTGTGATCCACAGTTGACTTGTGAAAAAACTTTGTGTTTCTTTCCCCTTCCTTAATCCATTGCACTCTTGATTTCTGTCTCCAGAAGATCTCCTCTTGCTGGCATCTGTCTTCCCATTCCTATTGAAGAGAGTCATCTTGTATTTTCCTTTCCTCGGTAAAGCCATCTGTGATGAGGATCTGGTTAATTCCCTGTAATTTCTGTTCAACTTCTTTTTTGGCTTTGAAAATATTTCCAAACTCATTTTTGTTCCAATATTTGAGCCTGAGTTTGATGTGTTTCAGTCTCTGATGCAGTAGGAACATATTAGTTCCCTGAATGGGCATATCTTCCGCCCACCATTTTCCAATATTGCTGATGAAGTCAGGGTGGGTGAGCCAAACATTTTCAAACCTAAAAGGTTTGTTTCCTGGAGTGCTTATAAAAGAAGCCTCCAGTTGGATAGGCCAGTGATCCGAGCCCCCATAAGGGAGGATGAAAGCAGACAAGTCAAGGCCTATGAGAATGAGGTCCTCAGAGATTATAAATCTATCTAGTTTAGAGGAAACTTGAGAAGCCCCTCCTCGCTTATTATTCTAGGTGAAGCTACCATTTTTAGTCTCCGTATCCACTAGATTCATGTCGTTTAGGAAGTTCTGAAATGCAATGGAGTCTCTGCCTAGTGTTCTGGTCCCACCTTTTTTTTCTGAAAGAGATCTGATCATATTGAAGTCCCCTCCTAGAATGCAGGGCATAACATGATTTCTTTCTCTTAGCTCCTCTAGTGAGATAAGAATCCTGAGTTTGTCTTCCAGTCTTTGAGGACCATAGACATTTGTGATCAAATAGACTTCCTTATCACCCAAACGTTGGATCACCATTGAAAGGTAGTTCTTGGATGCTTCACCATCTAGGACTTCAAGTTTCTGGGGGTTCCAAAGTGTGAGAATCCCTATTGCTATGTTGTCTACTTTAACTTCTAGATATTCATACTTGATTAGCCATTTGCTATGTATCTCTCTTATTTTATCTATAGAGCATTTTGTTTCCTGGATAAACACCATATCAAGTTTTTCCTCTTTTATTCTATTGCTAAGATTTCTTTGTTTCCTTTTACTTCCTAGACCCCTAATATTCCAGGTCGTGAGCTTCATTAAGAAAGATTTGTAAATGAGTAACTAGTAAGATATTTCATCTTACCTGAGTTGATCATGAGTTTCCCACACTCTGTCAGCAGCTCATTCTGTCTTTTTCTTCCTCTTTTCCTGCCTGGGTTTTTGGGCGAGTGTCCCGGTGTTACCTCCATCATTTTCACCCCTCTGTTTTCCTGGCTATCATGGTTTCTTTTGACTCCAGAACCCTTTGTTTGAGATCTCCAAAGGAAGAGCTGTTGCACTCTGTCAAACTCCTCTTGTGGTAGAGAATCAACCCCTTTGGTGGTTCCCTATTCCAGGAACTTTTCTAGATCGAGATTCTCCCTTTCAAGAATTTCCTGCAGATCATGGTCCTCCGTTCCAACCTCGCTTGGGGTCATCTCATGGTCCTTGTCAAGTTCCATGGTGCTTGGCAGATCCTCCTTTAGTTTGCTGTTTTCAGGTATATCCTCCATGCTATCATCTTTTTCCTTCTCTGCAGGATTATCCTCCAGTACCTGGTTCGTCCCATTGTTCCCACCTTCTTCTTCTAAAATCTTGAAGCTGTTGTGACTTGGTTGCTTATCCTCGTTGGTTTTCTTCTGGTACTTTTTCCCTCCTTTCCCTTTGCCTCCCACTTTGGTAAAGCCTTCAAGATCTTTGCCTGTGTTGGTTTTATTACTGTTCTCCAGTTTGTTTAATGGGCAGTCTCTAAAGAGGTGCCCGTGCTCATGACATTTGCGACATCTGAATGGGACATGTTCATAGTCCATCACCTACACCCATTCTTCATCATATACTTCTAAAATGATTTCATCCAGAAGTGCTCTAGACAGGTCATTTCTACGCATATTCAGGCAAAGGAGGTGTATTTTCCTTGCAGAGTCGCATATGATATTTTTATAAAATGACCTAATTTATTGCCTATGGCTTTTAAGGATTCTGGAAGCCAATAATCTAAAGGTAGGGAGTAGAGTCTTATCCATACCGGTACTGATGTGAATGTCTCTCATTCCGGGAAAAAATTCATCACCCATGGTCGCATGTAGAGGCCTGCAACAGCATAAAAATACGGTCCTTCTTCGAACACTTTGTCTTTGTCCTCCAAGTTTGTGAACAACATTGTGAAGAAACCCTTGGACCCAAGGTGAAGGTTTATTTCCCCCTTTGGTTTCCAGTGGTTTTTTATCCAAGCATGCAGAGCCTTCTCCATTGGCCATATCCCCATAAATTTGCATATTACCACATATGCCGCCATGTGATCCCTGTGCACCTGTAGCGTTGGATCACTTAAAACAACCCGAGATGTAATGGTTGACCTAGGTTTACAGAGTCCGGTCATATTCTTGTGGTTAGCTCTTTGGTTGCTGCCTCCTCCTATTCTCTTATATCTTCTGACCTCCTCATTATTCTCTTCCTGTTCATGAGCTCTGATGTTTTTTGGTTTTTCTGTGTTGATACTCCCAGTTTCTGCCTCCATTGGTTTCTTGAAGCGGTTTGAAATAGCTTCCCTACTTCTATTCGCAACTGCATGACTGTAGGAGGGAGTGGAACTCCCCCCTCCTCGCCCCTCCATGGTCACCAACACTGCTATCCCGTTGCAAACCCTCGTTCAGCTTGCTCCCTCGCTCTCGCCTCCTATCAAAATAAAACATTTCAATCTTCATATTAAGTAACAAATTTTATATTATAGTAATTTTATGACAAAACACATAAATTCAAACATAGTAGTATCTTGGATTTTGCTAGCCCTCTTCTCGTTGATACTCTTTAAACCCAAGGGTTCTTGCATTCCCTGTGCATGGTAGGGGTTGCGGGAGGGTGTTGATTTGTAACTATCATCAGTTTTCATAATGTACATTTGGTCACTTTATGAAATTTTATTTATCATTGTAATGCATATTTATAAATGGTTGAGTCAAAAGTTTTTTTTTTTTTTTTGTAAGCTTGGTAGTACTTTCTCTATTAATATTTCTAGACCATAGAAGTGTTTTTAACAAAATTTGCAGGTGGCCTCAACCTGCCCGCAGGAAACCAGGTCTGTTGGCCACCTGTCTGCATTAAATGTTGTCCAAAATTTGAATAAAGTTTTCAACACCATCCAAGCAACATTTGCAGTTCTATCTACTATAAATTTCAGCTTAAAAAAGTAAAGGCTATCTGGCATAAAACAAAAATCTGTTTCAGGACCTGTTTCATTCATTAGATGAGTCCACCGAGACTGGGGCTTTCGTGCTGGACCCCAGGATTTCACTCCTCTTCATGTCCTGTAAGCTTTGCTCTATCCTGTTCAGTGCGAGATTGTTTCTGTACACTTGAATCTGGACAACAAAAATTTCTCTATGAAGATCCTTCATACTGGGTTCTGTTGTTCGGGCTTCCTCTTTTTTCTGGGCCTCCTCCTACTCCTCTTGTTCCTTGTATAGTGTCATTGCTCAGGCCACTATGTTCTTCATAACCCAATATTGCTGGATTGTTTTCCGAAACAACGTGTGTCTCCCTCTGGTGTTCCCCAGATCTTTCACCATGGCTTCCCATTCTTCTGTCTCTATATCCTGATTGGTTATATTGTCATTCAGTTCCCTCTCCCACTCTGCAATTTGAGCTCTTACCTCTGGCAGATTTCCAGCCATATACACGTTTATGAGGGTCTGCATGTGCTCCTTCCCAGTCCTTCTGCCTCTTTTGTTAGAACCTCTGCTGGAGGTTGCTTCCCCCGCCTTTGTCCTTTTCCCTGCCTTCCCTGTTCCTCTGGTTCCTCTTTTGCCCGCCTCTTTTCCTTCTTTTTCCATACTGTCTTCGTTCTTGCGTTGTTTTTCTTTTCCCGAGTAGTTCGCCAGAACTGGCTTGCTTACTGGAGCATGATATAGGATCCGGACCTCCAGACGGTGCTACACCCTGTTTTTTTTAGTACCTAAAACATTAACAAAAGAAATTTCTTTATCAATCAGATTTTGTTTACACATAATGGTCTTAATTTTCTCTGCCCTAGGCTTGTCCACTCTCTTTGGGTCTGAAGACTTGGGGTTGCCCTCTTTCTCCCCCTATTTCCCCCATACCTTCTCTGGGGCTAGCAGGCTTCGACCTCCCGATTCCTCTCCGCTCTGCTTATTCCCTCCCCAGCCAACAGGACCATGCGGGTCAGCAGTTGCATATCTACAAGAGTCCTAATTTTGGGTTTCCTTATCAGCATTCAGGTTCGCGTTTGAGGTTTCGGTCCAGGACTCTCTCCACTCAGGTGCCCACGCCCGAATTTTACCCCTGGTTATCCCATAAGGCCCACAGTCGTCAGCCAGGTTTGGGCTCAGATCGAGCCGGGCTAGCCACAACCTTACTGAATTGGCCATAATGGTTTTGGGCTCCCTACCTTTACTAATTCTTTCTTCATTTCCATGCATCAAGTATCACTTGGCTGGAGCAGCATGCTTCCTACACTCTCCATTGTGGACTTCCCAATGGTCATACCATCGGGCCTCATTCCCTTGAATCTCATCTACCCAGAAATGCACTATAGAATTCCTGAGCCCTCTCCCTCCATCAACATTCCATGCATAGACTCTCCATTCGGTCGAGTTAGAATCCTAGATAACCTAGGTCTAGACTTGTTCTGAGTCTTGTCTTCCCTCAGCCCACTCCCCGACTTCCTCTGTAACATTCATTTCTGCGATGCAAGCAAGAAAGGAAACCAAAAAACATACCAATGCTTTGCAGCGAAGCCCATTATCCTCTTGACATCCTCCAGCCTGCGTCCACCACCTTTTGCTGCACTTTCTTTCTCCTTCTCCCTTTACATGCAACTACCTTCTCTCCCTTTTGGCTTTGCCTCTTGTTGCTTTGTCCACCTGTCCCACCTAACTTCCATCCGACCCCCCACTTGGCCTCTTCCTCTTCCCGTTGTCCAATCTTTCATTTGATTTCCTCGGAATGAGGTTCCCCTGACCCTTCCAATACTACCTTCCATTACTTCACTCGTGCCGCCCACTGCTCTTGCCATGGGTTTCCTTCTGACTCCGTGCCACTTTCCTTCATTGGTCTTCCTGCCCTCTCTCTTGATTCCAAGCCTCTGTCGCTCTCTTCCATCATCGGCCACACTTGTACTATCTCGGTACCATCCTCTGCCCTACCTTATCTGGCATGTTACCCTGCCTTTCGTCGCATCCTCCCACCTCCCAATACCCCATCTATCTTTGAGCCCAGGTGGTTGGCTTTCGGTGCAGCTACCTCCCATCCCCTCTTGCCCACCTCATCCATCATCTCCCATTATTCCCTACCACACCCCGATCGGGGGCTTTCTCCCTTTTCCTTGTCATTTTCTAGAATCTCCTCTAGCCTTCTCATCCTCTTCATTTGTCTTAAATATTCTCCCCTTATATCCAGGTTTCTACCTGCCTGCTCGCACCCCCAGTTGGAAAGATTATCTACTACCACGTTACCTGTCCTGTGGACATGTGTCAGGATAATGTAGCCAATCTGTCAAATTAGATTACCAACCTCTTGGATGAGCCTTTCCGTCCTCTAGATTTGGCTGATTTTCTCCCATGATGTTCCTTGCTAGAGTTTTTTCATCATGTCTATTGCCATCTCCGAGTCTCCTTCCACCTCCAGCCTTTGAAACCTTTCCCTTATTGCAATTTCCAATCCCCGCTTCAATGCCTAGAGCTCTGCTTCATTGTTTCATGCAATGCCACAGTCCATGGAAAACAGGCGAATTGTATTCCCTTTGTCATCTCTAAACACTCCTCCAGTCCCTACTGCCCCTAGATTCCCTCTCACAGCTCCATCGAAGTTGAGTTTAATGAATTATTTCTAAAAGGAAATTTTATTTTGAGTCAAAGTCCCATTGTGACTTTTAAAATATGTAAATTTGAATTTTTGAAATGAAAATTTTGGTTACTTTCCTTTAGTCTTGTCATTTACTTTCCAACCCTGCTTAAACTCAATCTTACGCTTCGATTACTCATAACAATGCTTCAACCTTCCAATGACTTCTTCCAATGACCAAGGCTCATCATATTCAATCTGATCCTTGAATGTTAATGGAAATCCACTGATGAATCTATGAGCTTTTGTCTTCTCATCCTTGAGGTAAGGAACATACCTCAACAACTCTAGGAACTTAGTCGTGTACTCCTCATCTATCATAGATCACATCTTTAGCTCTTAGAAATCCTTGGCCTTTCCATGATAGTGCCTCTCTAACAAGTACTTATTCCTGAAGATTCTCTTGAATTCATTCCAACTCAACTCCTCTATCCCAATACCTCTGCCACTCTTTATGTCTTCCCACCAGATATTTACTTTCCCTTTGAGGCTAAAAATAGTTATATTAGCCTTTATGTTCTCTATATAGTCATGCAACTCAAAGAATTTATTAATTCTGAGAAACCATGCCTCTACATCTTTCGATTTCTTCAACTCTCCATCGAATGTAGGTGGCTAATATTTCTTGAACTAATATGGAAAATATACCATGTCACTCCTCATGTAAGGATGATAGCGATGATGACCATGATACCCGTTTGAACCAGAACTCGAGTAGAACCCATATCCATCACCTCTCCTATAAGGTGTATCCAAGAACTTTCCATCTATGACCGTGTCATCCCTAACCGACTTGTGCCCACCATGAAAATTGCTACCATATGCCCCATTAGTTATGTTCTCCTATCCATAATTGATCTGTGGTTTTCCCTGTCACTGCAAATATAAAAATCTCTGAAGGATAACTCCATTGACTTCTACTTTTTTTCCTGTGCCCTGACAAGCCTTTCATATAACTAAATGATCCTGTCATTATCTGCCTTACAACTTCAGGTTTCTACTTTTAAACTTGTCAAGGTGTCTGGTATGTCCAGGGAGTACTCATCTCTGTGCTCTCATCTGATCTATAATGAGAGTCTCATGATCTGTTTTCCACCATTTTTCTAGTCATCTCTGATCCCCTTCTTCCTGCAAACATAGCATGTCATATAAATCAAATATAAACATAATCAACCATACCTCAGTGAAGTTCAAGGGAGGTTATCTCATTTGTAAAATCAGTCCAGATTGGTACAATACATGTATATACATAGTCATATCAATATATCAACGTCATGCATGATAACAACAACTACATACAATGGCCTCATGCATGACAACCATAAGCATGGAAAAACATGCATAACAACTACATAAGCATTGGCATGCATGCATGCCAAACACATTACACCCACCCAGTCCAAATGTTGAACCTGGGAGCTCTGATACTAATATGTAACCACCCCTCCCACATTTACCATCTTTAACCACCCTATTGGGGTAAACATGAGTTGAGGACTACTAAGACATGACCCAACCTCCTAAGTAAAATTAAGGAAGTGGAGTCGACAAACTGATACTTTACTAACCTTCCTCATGAGCTATAGGACACCCAAGAGCTACACAACCACTCCAAGTGCCCAAACCCTAAGCTGGAATGTTTTTATAGTGACTTGGACCCACAACTACATGCATGAAAAGGCCTCAATGCAGTTATAGGCCTCCAACCCCATGCATAAGCTTGTCAGGGTATGGTTATAGCCCAAAACTTCTAGTTCAAAGGGTGTGGTCCCAAATTCTGAGCCACCATTTCATGCTAGCCTCCAGACCACTGCCCAAAACTCAATGTGATTTTCTAGAATGATAAATAACATCAGGATAAGGCCATTCATAAGAAACTTGATCAAGAACTTGACCTAACCAGGCCTACTCATGATAGTCATTTCGTCAAACATATGGTGAACATGTAATCTATAGGTCATGAATGCATATATGAACATAGGGATCTAAAAATTATATGAGAATCACTAAGAAGGTCTAATGCCCTCTCACAATAGCTGCAATAACATTTGTTAGCTCATGAATTCATTAACCATTCATCAAATAATCAAAACATATCAGGAGCCATAGTTAGAACCTATTATGGAACTATGCTTGTAACAAGCATATAACTAGAATAATAACCATGATAGAATATACATCAAAGCCACATAATGATAAGTAAAAGTACTCATAAAATGCCATATGAAGAGAGATCTTATTAACCTATGCAAAATCCAACCAAGTCAGGGACTTCCATGTACCACCTGACCATAGAGTGGGCTTAACCAAATATTTCTTTCAGCCAATCACCCTTGTGCCATATTCCAAGCATGAATGTGGGACTCAAGACATAAACAATAAAGGCTTCCAAAATATTAAACCACCTCCACCCTCATGCTCCTATGATCTCGCCAAAATATGTCAAGATATCACATAAGCAAACCAAAACATAAACAACAATGGCTTCTCAGAGACTATACCACCTCCACCCTCAGGCTATTGTGATCCTGCCAAAACCAGTCAAGAGATCACAATGCCCAAAAAAATCTTGGATGTCTCATAATTTCTTCACCATTACCTTGAGGAATTTTCATGTCTCCACCCACCTGTCGAGGGATTCCTCGAGATCAAACCACCTCCACCCCCAACCCTTGGGAATTTTCCCGAGATCACCTCACTTGGTTCTAAAACCTTCTAGCAATCCAAAGCTCAACCAAATAAAAGAACACCATAATGCCATGGCTATCCGGAAAAGACAAGGAAAGGATGAAACCACTGTCACACCTGAAAAAATCCATGCCAATGACAACAAAAGAACCAAATACACAATTGCATATATTATGCATTCACGAACTAGCTAAGAAATCACACATGCAACCTGTTACCTGCAAGTCTTCCTGTTGAAGTTTCTTGATCCAACCTTCCTTACTTGTCCTTTTCTTTCCTTGTCCTTCCTTTTCCTTCCTTTGCTTTCTTTCTCCAATGCTAGAGTGCTCCAAGAATTCTCTAAGTGTGCAATAGTATGAGATAATAGAGAGAGCTCCAAAATTGAACTGACAAAAGCTAAACCAACAAAAGCTATGAACTAATCATTGAGGCCTCTATTTTCTTCAATTTCCTCTATTTTTCCTTCAATTTTCCTCTCATGCAAATTTGTGACCTTTCATCTCCCTTTTCTCCTATTTTCCTTTATTTTCATAAATAAAATGCCAATTAATGCCTCTTTTCCTTTGCCAATGCCTTTTCCAATTTCCTTAGCCATTAATAAACTAAAAGTGACACCCACTAGGATGTTTTTCCCAACATTCAACTTGGAATACATGTCCCATGACCTTGGTCTTATTCTTTTCCTTTTATTAACTTTATTACGTGCAGTTTTAACTTGGGGTCTGTTACAAGTTTTGATCTCTTCTCATTTATATATTCATGCACATATTCAACCTAAAAACATCCTTGAAACTACCATATGACATTCATAGTACTTAGCCTTTGAGATCCAGAGTTAGATGCCAAACATATCTTAAAAGAAAACTCGAACTTGAGGTCCATATTCAGTAGTAGCCCAACACAACAAAAGTCCAGTTAAAAAATGGAGCTAGTGATTCCACTAAATTTGAGTACTACATTATAAAGGAAGACATATTTAATAATTTATAAATTTATCCAGATAGATGGATTGAATGTGGCATTCCTTCCATAATGTAAATTGACATAGGGTCAAAGACATATGGATTGTAAACGTGGCATTCCTTCCATAGTGGAAATTGACATAGCATCAAAAGGAGATGAATGATAGGAAGAAGATACATCAAAGACATGGTTATGTACACTAGAATTTATGACATAAGGTTCACCAACAAAAAGGAAAGGGAAAAATTTGAAAGAACTTGGTGGAGGGAAGAAACGAAAGCCTTCAGATGACACTGACTTGGAAGAGTGGTAGGTATTGAAGAAAACCTATGCCTTGAGGAAGGTACCACATGGCATAATGCATTACACAAGTTGGAATTATCATTTGTAACAGACAAGTATATGCCATTTAGTTTCATGTGATCTGCAAGGATGATGTACAAAATAAAATAAAAAAGACAAGCATATACATGAATATAGGTAGAAACTCAATTATTGAATGGGTTAACCACCATGGGCACTATCCAGGTGTGACCACCATTATAACAGATAATTTCAAAGGGAAAAAAAATTAAAAATATGATGAAAAGAATAAAATTGAAAAGACAATATACACATCATGACAGGCGATAAATCAATTGTTGAATGGGCTAACCAGCATGGACATTATCCAACTGTGATTTCCATTATAATTGATATAATGAAAGATAAATTCAATAAGGTAGCCCATTTATCTAGTAAATGCATGATAAAACCATATTTTTTTTTATATTTTTACTTGTAGATTCAACAACTTATGTGATATGCTAAAGCATAAGACAAGAATCTACTCTACTCATCATCGGAAACAAAAATTGATCAATGAAAACACTAAGCAGAAAAGGAAGAATTCCAATCGCCCATAACACAATATTTTTCTAGGGAAAGCAATTGCTCAAAAACCCAACTATCTATATTGCATTAACCAGAAGACCTGAGAAGAAAATACAATTCTTTTTCAACCCAAACAATTCCTGCACAAGTACAATCTATCTCTTTGCTTCACAAGAAAGGCTTGGATGAATACAATATACTCTTCTCAACCTTGAGCTCAAGCTGCACAATTATTTTCTACCCTCTGCTTCCCTGGCTGCCTTTGACCAAAACTTAGCCAAATTACTAGCCTTCCAAGCCCGTACTTCCTTGTGCAATTCCTGAGAGAATTAGGCCATATTTAATTGAGAAAATCCCTCACCATAACTACATAATCCATCATAGGCCTTCTACTGCTTGCACACACCATCTGTACAACTTAGAAAAATATACAACTAATAGTACACTGTCCCTTAACTATAATCTCAACTGGCTTTTCCTCTGAACTGACATGCATGAGTTATTTATGAGTGAATATTTAGTTAAATGGTGGAGCAGTGAAGCTGCACTAAAGCTGATCCCAACTACTAGACCTCCTACTAGTTCCTCCAACTGTTTGAACTAGTTTAACTGACTATAACTCAGTTAGACTGAGTTAATTAATTACAACTCGAAAGAACTCAACCTAGATCCCTAAAATATAAGAATCACTCTACATGACTCTAGATAGACTTCCAACTTGAATTTACAGAGCCAACTAAGTCAAATTAACTTAGTTAACTGTTACAAGTTGCTATGAGAATATAATTTCGATTTGATTCCCAATTTAATTCAAGGACAAATTAAATTAGGATTTTTTTGATGTTATTTTTAACATTTATTGTTGCTATTTTCAACACTCCCTCTCAACAAGAAAGGAATTCAGCTATATCCTGATCCATTACCTTTAGAATATTCTGACATGCAACACTTCTCTCTAGTGTTGTTGCAATTGAAACTTCTGAAACTGAAAAATAATCCAAATTGAATCAATATGATGCATCTGTCACTATAATCTCTGACTGCTACTAGCTACTGCACTGTCTACTAAAAACTCTGCGCTGCTGTTGACTTTGCACTGTGCCATCTGCACTGTTTCTAACTTTGCTTTGCACTCCCCAATATCTGACTATTGCTAGTATTTTCCCCTGTCAATCTAACATCTAACTGCTTCAACTGCTACTGATCCATCCCACTATTGTGTACTATGGGATTCCATAGTAAGGTAATGATCCATGAGGCAAAACATCTCAATGGACCCTGCCCAAATTTCTGCACTCTTGGGACTATGATTTCACGTTGCCCCACCTCTCACCTGGAGGTATGGTTTCTTGTGCTCCCTTTGCCCACTTGGCTCAAAATTTCCCTCTATTGGAGGTATCTGCTTGAGTGGATGTCTCTGCTTCTCCAATTGTGGTTTCTCCACAACTTGTTGAGGTTGCTTCTGAGGCTGCATGTTGAGAGGTAATTCACGCTCCCTCTCAACCACCAAGTCTCTAACCTTTTCCTTTCTCCTCAAGGCTTTGCATGCATCTTGTACCTCAAGAGAATAAATGTTCTTAACTCATACACTAATCCGTTTCACTTGTCCCATGGTGATGAGTCTAAGGAAAACCTTTCCTTTGCTAAAAATCACATCGTAGCCATGGTCTTCTAATACTGCGATAGAAACAAGGTTCTTCCTTAGTCCTGGAACATACATCACATCTGTGATTCTGAGAGGGGACCAGACTCCCTCTAAAAGGTAACTATACTAATGTTGGTCACACTATACCTCCCATCATCTCCAAACTCTATGTTCTGCTTGAGGTCTTTCTCCTCCAAGTCACTGAAGAGATCTCTATTCCCCGTCATATGGAACGAGGCACCACTATCGAGATACCACATGCTTCCCATTACAATGTTGGTCATGCATGCAATGAGAGTGAAATAAAGTTCGAATTGTGAAGTTAGAGCTTCACCTGTTGTTGCTACTGCAGGCTCCTTCTTGCTTGCTTTCTTCTGTGGGCAATTCGTGGCATAGTGCCCATACTCGTGATAGTGAAAACACTTGATGTTCAACAAGTCCTTCTTCTTTCCGCCCTCCTCTCCTTGGGACTTATTTCCTTTGGATATATTGTCTTTGGTGATTAATGAAAAGTCCTCTTCCACTTATTTGGATGAGGTCCCATCTCTGGTGTTCCGTCAAAACTCTTCTTGTACCAAGTCGGACCATAACTACTCCCACTCTGGTAGCTTCTCCCTCCTATTAACTGAGTCCTGGTAACTATGCAGCTCTTGGGAAGTCCTAGAAGTGTTAGGCTCACCAGATCATCTTTGGAAACAATAATCCTGACACTTCCAAACTCATCATGACATTGGGTGAACTTGGTCAAGTACTTCGAAATAAAGTTTCCCTTCTCCATCTTGATCTTTCTGAGTTTTTCCTTCCGTTCCAACTTCTTGTGGTCATTTCTATTTTGAAACAGGTCTATCAATGCCTTCCATATTGCAAATGGAGTTTCCTTACCATTGATATTCGATACAATGTGATCTCCAACTCCTTCTAGGATAATCCTTCTATCTTTTTCCACACACTTTCTCCATTCAACCAGATCTTTAGCATCAGATGCTAGAGGCTCCATAATATCACGATCTATGAATTCCTTCAGCCCGTTGTTTTCTAGCACTGCCTCCATCTTGTCCTTCAAAGATATGTAATTTGGGTTGCCCTCCAACGCATACTCAAGTCTCAAACCGTAGAATGACATACTACTGACTCTAAAGTACGAGCTTGCAAATTCAATTTCACCTGCACAACAAACTTGAATTCTCCTCTTCTATAATGTTTTCAACTCTGATGCCATGTAGATTCAACAACTTATGTGATATGCTAAAACATAAGACAAGAATCTACTCTACTCATCAGTGGAAACAAAAATTGATCGACGAAAAAACTAAGTTGAAAAGGAAGAATTTCAATTGTTCATAACGCAATATTTTTTCAGGGGAAAGCAACTTCTCAAAACGCTGACTATATATATTTCATTAACCAGGATACGTGAGAAGGAAATGCAATGTTTTTTCAACCCAAAAAATTCCTGCACAAATACAATCTATGTCTTTACTTCACAAGCAAGCCTTGGATGAATACAATATGCTCTGCTCAACCTTGAGCTCAAACTGCACAAGTATTTTCTATCCTCTGCATGATTGACTGCCTTTGGCCAACACTTATCCAAATTCCTAGCCTTCCAACCCCATACTTGTGAAATTCCTGAGAGAATTAGCCCATAATTAATTGGTAAAATCTGTCACCATAATTGTGCAATCCATCATAGGCCTTCTACTGATTGTATGCATCATCTGTACAACTTGGAAAATTATACAACTGATAGTACATTGTCCCTTAACTCTAATCTCAACTGGGTCTTCCTATGAACTGACATGCATGAGTTATTGAGTGAATCTTCGGTTAACTGGTGGAGCAGTGAACTTGCATTGAAGTTGATCCCCACTATTAGACCTCCTACTAGTTCCTCCAATTGTTTGAACTAGTTTAAATGACTATAGCTCAGTTAGACTGAGTTAATTAATTACAACTCAAAAGAACTCAACCTGGACCCATAAAATTTAGGAATCACTCTACATAAATCTAGATAGACTTCCAACTCGAATTTATTGAGCCAACTAAGTCAAATTAACTTAGTTAACTGTTACAAGTTGCTACGAGAATAGAATTTTGATTTAATTCCCAATTTAATTCAAGGACAAATTAAATCAGGATTTTCTTGATGCTATTTTTAACATTTCTTATTGCTATTTTCAACATTTGTTGTTTTCAACAACACCAATAATAACAATTAAACAAGCATAATTTATGAAGGATATATGATGTGAGGTCACATTTATGAGTAAGAGTTTTTTTATTAACTATTGTGCATAAAATATTTAGTTTTCATGCTTAGTTTGTTCATCATTTGTGGATTCGGAACTCATATTGAATGGTACACAACTTAACATTTGAATTCTCACCTTGGATAAGTTTAACTTAATGTTTTGAGTACCATTTTCTTAGATACAACACAACATATAATGCTTGTATATCTTGTTTGTGGGGACACAATTCAAAATGGTTGCAGTAGAAATCTATCAAGGAGACACATTGAAAATGAGTAGCAAGGATTGTGTTAATGAGGCTTTCCAGTACATGTAGATATTCAAATGTTTCTCTATATTGTTTAGAAGTTATAAACATAATAGTTATTTAAGGGTTATCCATGCAATTGATCCAAATATATAGAATGTTTTTTTAGACATAATTATGAAAAATGTTAAGCCAAATCAGCCAATTAAGTTTCCATCTCTTCTCATTTATATATTCATGCACATCTTCAACCTAAAAACACCCTTGAAACTACCATTTCACCTCCATAGTACCCAACCTTAGATGTATGCCTACTTTCCTAGAAAGTAGAAATTGTTAAAAGGTGTAACTAGGTTCGGTCTTCATAATGACATGTAATTATGATTTTATGTAATGAGATGTAAAAAAGGAAATTATTGTATTGACTTGCTTCATGGGTTTCATGAGCAAGAGATTTTTTTTTTGAGTCAAGACTCCCATTAAGAGTCTTTAGGAATTATTTTTCATCTAGTCATAAAATGATAGAGTCGTTTCCATGTAATGGAGTCATGTTACACTTTGTATAGAGTCAAACTTGTCTATGTAAGTATCCTCCAAGACCTTGGCACTTATCCTCTTCAAGTCAGCCTACAATGATGGAAGAACATGCTAGAAGAATTCAGCCTAACCTCTAGTGATCATGTTGGCCTAAAGGACATGAGATGAGGTGTATATAAAGCCTAACTCAGCCTCACTTGAATGTAAGAAAACTCGACAAGAAGAAGTGCGAAGAAAATGTAAAGAAGTAGTGCAAAGAAGAGGCTAAAAGGACAGTACGAAGATCGGTTTCTTTTGGGCAAGCGAAGGAGGTTTCGTCTGGGGTCAACGAAGAAGAGTTTATTTTAGGGTAGTGAAGAAGAGATGATTCTGGGGTAGCAAAGAAGAGGTTTCTTCTGGGGCAGTAAAGAAGAGATTCTTATGGGGCAACAAAGAAGAGGTTTCTTCTGGGGCAACGAAGAAGAGATTCTTTTGTAGCAGAAAAGGAGGCTTCTTTTGGATACTTGTTATGGGTAAGCAAGATAGGGATCTAGATATCGATATTCTCTAGAGGAAACCAGTGAGATCATAGAGACCAAGTTTTTCTAAAAGGAAGGCGAGAAGAAGCAGTGTGAATAATACATACCGATTTTCTCTAGGAGGAGCCGAGGAGAGAAGTTCGAGATTAAGAAGAAAGTCGAGAAAGGGAAGAGGCAGAGCATCAAGGTTAGTGATAAGGTTCTTGGGAGGATACTAGAGTCAAGGGCCTTTGTCATGGTCTTGGTACTCATCAATTGAAGGTCTAGAAGAAGAATTTTGATCGAGTTTTCCTCTCAAGAGGTGAGAGGTTTTGGCCCTAGTTGATAAGCCTACATACTGTGTCACTTGTTTTTTATTGTGCATGTTGATAATTTTCTTGATGAAAAGAACACAATAATAACATAATGAATAAAATATTATAAGCTAAGAAGTAAAATTATATCACAAGAAATTATCAAGCAGAGAAATCTTTTAACTATTCATGCCCTAGATTTCTCAACATGGAATTAGAGCTAAGGTGTTGAAGACAAGAAGGGGAATTCAATCAAGAAGACATCAAGCAATGGAAGAAGGATAATATCATATTCAAAGTCAAGATAGTCAAACCTTAGATCGAAGAAATCTACACTAGTAAGAGTCTTGAAGCCATCTTCAAGAAAGAAGGAAGACTAAATCATTCAAGGAGGATCGTGAATCAATCTCTCAAGAAGGAAATCCTCTATCGACATCAAGATTAAGAAGGAATAAAGCATCAATATCTCAAGTATGTCTATGACTATATATGATAATAAATAAAATAAAAATTTTGCAAGGAAAGCAATAAATTGGTTGGGGCTGGAAATTTCCTTGCATGGAAGAAAAGGACAAACCTAAAACTTATTGAGAATGAGGTCATGGATCACATAAAGGGATAAATAACCCAAACTCCAAAGGAAGATACTCAAGAACATGCTATAATTATGAAGGGAGAAGTGAGAGCCCAAAGGATTCTTATAGAATATATAAAAGATTCGCTAATCCCATATGTATCAAAGTTGGAGACTACAAAAGCTATATATGACAAATTGGTAGAGTTTTTTTTTGTAAGTATTACAACAGAAGTAATCTCGTTAAGGAAAGAACTCTAGAAATTGAAGATAGACAAGGAATATGGAATAGCCTCATACTTTATGAGGATATCAAAAATTCGATATCAACTACAAGAGTTGGGAGAAGTCATGTCTGATAGAGAGATGACCACAATGGTATTGAATGCACTACCGAAAGAATGGGGTAACTTCACTTGAAGTTTATATGGGAAGAAAGAGAAATTTATGGTCACTCTGTAAGATCAAAGAAACCATACTAAAGGCAAAGGTTGATGTTGGACCAAATGAGCAGAATCAAGCATATGCTTCTATGGCAAGTAGAAAAGAGAAATTTGGAAATTTTGGTCCTCAAAAGAAAATGAAGAACATGGCTAAGGTAAGATGTTATGGATGTCAAGATCTTGGGCACTATAGAAGATATTGTCCTAAACGTAGTAAGGACAAGAGGGATAGGGAAGAAGCCCACATTATCGAAGAAGCTAAATAGCCTGAGACAAAGAAATTTAAGAATGAAGAAGTAGAATATCTCTACTATGACTAAGATGATCTTCTTCACTAGAAGGTACTTTTCACTTTTAATTTATAGATAGGAGGTGGTGTAAATAAGATAGGATGCATCAGATTAGAAAATAGCATTATGATAGAAGCATTAGAAGTAAGATCTCATGACATGGGAAGAAAAATAATGTTTGGAAGAAATTCTATTGATTACAAAGAATGGAAGCTATTGGAAACCTCATTGAAACCTCAACCAATACTTATATAAATAAGAAGAGGTCATCATCAACTGGGATCATCATACAATAATCAATAAGGAAACATATGCCGGGTGAGGACATGAAATATCCTTAAGTTCATCTCATGGAATCCTTATCAAAGGATTCACCTATCTATAAAGAAAGCAAGAGTTTCATCAGGAATTTCAACTCACAGGATTCAAGGGATGATGGTATGATGACATAACAGGAAAGTAGGTCTAAAGGATAAAGTTATTTCGTTCAAACAAAGCTGCTACAGGAAGCCTGGATGACTGAAAGGAAATATTATGTATGTATGCTTACATAGGATATTACAAAAGTCATGTCATATTGATATGTAAACTGCTGTGGATATTCCACTGGACAGTTCATCACAACATATATGATAATATTATATTAAAAAAAATGAGATTCTACATCATTATAGTTTTATTTAATTTATAGACTTGTAAAATTAACTGTAATTAACGCATGCATGTAAAATTAAATCAAGTAGAAAATTAGAGAACAACAAACACACACACACATAATACACAAGATATTCTCTCTGGGAAACCCTTTCGGGAGAAAACCCAGCTGGAAGGTGAGGTCGCTTCGCTCTCTTTCTCTGTTTGGAAATATGGCTACAGATACAAAGAAGTAATGTTTGTGGCCCATGGGATGATACAGTGCACAAATCATCTGTGTGTGCTCTACCTCCTATCTCTCCTGGCTATTTTTGCTCAACCGTGGAACAAAATTCTCTCAAAAGAATGGACTATCTCTTCCTCCTAGTGGGCCGATTATAACATAACCCGATAGCCTACTAGTGGTTAAGTTTGACTACATCAAATCTTAACTAGAGTTACAAAATAGACTCTTCTAGAGTCTTTTACATCAAAAACATGTGGCTAGCCCCTTTTCCATGAATAATGGGGGCTGACATGACATCCTCCCGAACTATAGGTGTGAAAACAAGAAGGTCAACTTCTAAGTGGCATAACTTTTGCATACGGACTCTCATTGATGTGATTCTTGTGTCGTTGGAAAGCTCTATGTTTTTAGAATAACATGAAAATGTTTTGTTCTTTATCATCAAATTTTTACCCCCCAAAAACATCGTTTGATGCCTCAAAATGCACCCGGAAGGTTTCAGACCCCGTATCACCAAATTGGGTCCCGCCAGTAAAAACGATACCATGAGCTGATTCCTCCACTTTCCACTCCAAATGCATCGAGATGGATGAAAAAAAAATATAATGATCCAATTCAGATCACACCTCCCCATTTTGGGAGGATTTTGGTCCCCAAAATATTTTACTGAATGAGGTGAGGAAATGTTTCCTCCACCTTCTCTCTAGTGTACCATTTAGCTTTGCTTGGAAGTTGTCCCTTCAACCCAATCTTCCAAAGGTCTTGTTTCCCTTGTCTTGTAGTTCTAGACCTCTTCTGCAAAATTGTATCATCTGTTAACTCTGCGTAAGCGTCCGGTGCCAAATCCTCCACAGAAGGTATAACCCATTCCTCTTCCTGATCTAGCATGGAAGGCTCATAGAGTTTCAAATTATCCACATTTACAACTGAGTAAATGCACATATATGGTGGTAAACTGAGTCGATAGACATTATCACCCACCTTTTCTAGTATCTCAAAGGAAAAATACCTTAGAGCCTTGATTTTCTTACTGGGCCATTGCAACCTCTCCTTGTTCAAATGTAGTTGTACTTTGTCTCCCACCTTGAATGATTTATCTGTTTTGCGTTGATCATGCATGGACTTATACATCACCTGTGACTTCTATAGTTTTTCCTGTACCTGTAGATGGATTTGCCTGATCTTCTATATATTTTTTTTCAGCCCTCAAAGCATCTTCTGTAAGGTCTTCCTTCACTCCTCCTTACTTCCCATGCAATATCCAAAGGTGAAGGTGGAAAATATCCAAAAAAAAGTTTCAAATGGGGACTTTCCTATAGAAGTGTGGACTGCTATGTTATAAGAATGTTGTATATATACCAGATTTTCATCCCAAGTCTTCGGATGCTTCTAGTTGTAGCCCCCCAGAAGCTGCACCAAAGTCCTATGGACTACTTGAGGAGTACATAGAAGCGGTGCAGACCCCCTAAATACTTGAGGAGTACATCTGGGTTCTTTGGAGAGATACCCAACATTATAGCCATCTTTATGAATTCTGTGGTGTACTCCTGGACGATTTGGCCTGGATTTTCCCTTAAGTAATGCCATCAGATCCACTTGTCTTCCACGTACCCAATGGGATAAAACTGTGACTTAATGAGGGTTTTGAAATCCTCCCACTTAGTCACTAGATGTTCTCCCTTCAACCTTAGGGATTCTGTGTGGCTCTCTCACCAAGTCAGTGCATGGCCCTCCAATTTCAGTGCGTGAATGAGATCTTCTAATCCATTTGTTGAAACTAGTGGTTTAGCTACAGAGCATCGATCTCTTCATGGTATGTCTTGATATCAACTTTTTCTTCCACTTTAAACAGGGAATTGTTCACGACACTCAAACTGGGTTGATCTTTTCCGAGTTCTTACTTCGGCTGGTTATCTGTGTCATCACGATCTCCCGGTCCCCCTTATGATTTTTCATCTGCATTCAAATCCACTTCTTCTCCAAATATCCCCAAATTATTTCTTAGGGCCGCCATGAGGAGAGTTGATATTATAGTTTATATCTGTGACTTGTTCTTTGAGCCGCGAAAACCTCACCTCTGCAGGATCACAAGGTTCATTTACAGATTCGTCGCCCATGATTAGGGTTTTATGATTTTCGGCCTCACTGATCTAGATCCATCCAATATCCAAAAAATACACAAAGAAACTCGCTCTGATACAAAATGATTTGTAAACTGCCGTCACAACAGATATGATAATATAATATTATAAAAATATCATATTCTACACTATTACAATTTTATTTAATTTCTAGCTCTGTAAAATTAGCTGTAATTGGTGCATGCATGTAAAAGTAAATCAAGAAGAAAAGTAGGGAACGAAAAAATAAGCTCACACGTACATAATACACAATACATGCTCTCTGGGAAACCCTTTCAGGAGAAAACCCAGTTGGAAGGTGAGGTGCTTCACTCTCTTTCTCTGTCTGGAAATATGGTTGCAGATACAAAGAAGTAATGTTTATGGCCCGTGGGAAGCTACAGTGCACAAATCCTCTACGTGTGCTCTACATCCTATCTCTCCTATCTATCTTTTCTCAACTATGGAACAAAATTCTCTTGAAAGAATGCAATGCCTCTTCCTCCTAGTGGCCTAGTTATAACACAACCTGATAGCCTACTAGTGGTTAAGTTTGACTACATCAAATCTTAACTAGAGTTACAAAATAGACTCTTCTAGTGTCTTTTGCATCGTGGCTAGCCCCTTCTCCATGAATAATGGGGGATGACGCAACATCCTTTTGAACTATAGCTGTGAAAACAGGAAGGTCAACTTCTGAGTGACATAACGTTTGCATACAGACTCTGATTGACATGATTCTCATGCTGTTGGAAAGCTCTATGTTGGTAGAACAACATGAAATGGTGTAGCGCTTAAGTGAGAAATTTTTACCCCCCAAAAACATCATTTGATGCCTCAAAACATTCCTAGTAGGTTTCATAGCCCATTTCACCAAATTGGGTCCCGCCAATAAAAACTGTCCCGTGAGCTGATTCCTCCACTTTTTCCCTCCAAATGCATCAAGATGGATGAAAAAAATATAATGATCCAATTCGGATCATATATGGTTGCAGATGATATGGATCAATGTTTCCATCTTAGGAAATATGATCAAAAGAAGAAAGGATCTCCTCCTTTGAAAGATTGCGGAAAGGCACAAGTCAAGATGAAATCAACATAATATGTTCTCATATGAATCATGAGGAAGATAATTGTAATTGAGGAACTCTGATTGGAAGCTCCTGGAAATGAAGTGTGAAAATAAAGGAAGAGATCGTGAAATTATGCAACAAAGGTAGAATGAATTCAACATCCGAGACCAAGAAGAGTTGACTAGAATATCTCCCAGAAAGATATGAAGACTCTAATAGGAGTCAGAAAAATATGGAGACCCTTGACAATGGATATCTTTGGGAAATGTGTCAATTTGCATACAGGATGCTAATACCTATAGGAAGATGTCATGATTAAAGACAACCATAAAGGTTTTTTTTTTTAAGTGTTCATATCTTATTTTTGAACTAATATCTAAATGGGCGTATGTAGGACTGCCAAAGGGAAGATCTGTGGATGACTTGCAAAAGGACCATATTGAGGGATGTAAGATCCTTTCATAAAATATGGCATGAAAACAGAATGACATAAAGCAAAGTGAATGGAAAATTGATTGATCACCTTTTGATAATATGAGGACATGTCTAACTCATGGATGAAAGTGATGGATGGTTTGTGCCCTATGAATAAGTCCCCGAAATATGAAGACTCCATGTCAGAGAATAAGTTGATGACATCGAAGGAAGGAGCTCTTCAATAAGTTGGTTGTTCCATGATATCTACATGAGGAGCTGCTATAGGTCCCTAGTTAAGAAGGAGCCTGCAAATAATTTTCTTACTTTGTAGAAACTTGGAAATTCCTAAGCCAAGCTGGAGCTTAGGTACATTATTTTTGTAGGAATGACTAAATTCCTTTATTGGAATATGTCCTCCCCATCTAAGAGGGAGAGATATACATGTCATTTTTGTCTTACTTGGGAAGACTGAATGGAGGATTAGGTAATCATTTGGCATTCGATACTCTTTGAGACTGAGATAGGGAATCCAGTAGAAGAGTAGTCGTGGAGGACTGATATTATTTGAGGGTTGGGGATTCCAAGATAAGAATAGTCCTCATGGAACACACCCTAAGTACCCGAGTAGGGGGTGTTCTGAGAGAGACAATGATGAGAGTGTCTATAAATCATTGGTCTTGCCAGCATTGAGCTCATATATTGTGGAGAGATGGAGCTATTAATCAAGGCCTTGATATGTAACAATGCTAGTTGATATGATGTTATACAAACGAGTTACCAATTCGAATTATTATTATGAGAAATTATTTAGATTGAGAAAGTCCAAGTACCATGATGAATACCTCCCTAGTTAAGAGGGAGTGTTGAAAAGTGTAATTAGGTTCGGTCTTCATAATGAAATGCAATTATGATTTTATGTAATGAGATTTAAAGAAGAAAAAATAAAATTATTGTATTGGCTTGCTTCATGGGTTTCATGAGTAAGAGATTTTGTTTTTGAGTCAAGATTCCCATTGAGAGTCTTTAGGAATTATTTGTCATCTAGTCACAAAATGATAGAGTCATTTTCATGTAATGGAGTCATGTTACACTTTGTATATATTCAAACTTGTCTATGTAAAGTATCCTCCAAGAACTTGTCACTTATCCTCTTCAATTCGGCCTATAATGATGGAAGAACATGCTAGAAGAAGTCAGTCTAGCCTCTAGTGATCATGTCGGCCTAAAGGAAATGAGATGAGGTGTGTATAAAGCCTAACTCGACCTCACTTTAATATAAGAAAACTTGACAAGAAGAAGTGTGAAAAAGAAGTAAATAAGTAGCGTGAAGAAGAGGCTAAAAGGAAAGTGCAAATATAGGTTTCTTTTGGCAAGCGAAGGAGGTTTCTTCTGGGGTCATTGAAGAAGAGATTCTTCTGGGGCAATGAAGAAGAGATTCTTCTGGGGAATGAAAGAGGAGGTTTCTTCTGTGGCAATGAAGAAGAGATTATTTTGGGGCAGTGAAGAGGAGGTTTCTTCTAGCGCAACGAAGAAGAGATTCTTTGGGGCAATGAAGAGGAGGTTTCTCTTGGGGTAGCAAAGGCAGTTTCTTCTAGATACTTGTTCTGGGTAACTGAGATAGAGATATAGAGACATATATTCTCTAGAGTAATCTAGTGAGATCATAGGTACCACATTTCTCTAAAAGGAAGTCGAGAAGAAGCAATGTGAAGAATAGAGACCGAGCTTCTCTAGAAGGAGCCAAGGAGAGCTATTCGAGATTCAGAAGAAAGTCAAGAAAGGGAAGAGTAAGAGCATCAAGGTTAGTGACAATGTTCTTGGGAGGATACTAGAGTCAAGGGTCTTTGTCATGGTCTTGGTACTCATCAATTTAAGATATAGAAGAAGAATTTTGATCTAGTTTTCCTCAAGAGGTGAGAGGTTTTGGCGTTGGATGACAAGCCTACATATTATATCACTTGTTTTTTTATTGTGCATGTTGATAATTGTCTTGATGAAAAGAACACAATAATAACATAATGAAGAAAATATTATAAGCTAAGAAGTAAAAGTATATGACAAGCAATTATATAGAAATTTGACGACATGTAACCATCCTTTGAGCTAGTGAATCCACTAAATTTGAGCACTACATTATAAAGGAAGAAGTATTTAGAAATTTATAAATTTTTCCATATAGATGGATTGTAAATGTGGCATTCATTCCAGAATGGAAATATTCACATGGTCAAAAGGAGACAAAGGGAAAGAATACGATGCATCAATCACATGTTTATGTACACCGACATTTACCACACAGGGTTCACTGACAAAAAGGCAAGGGAAAAAGTTGAAAGCACTTGGTGGAGTGAAGAAACAAAAGCATGTAGATGACATTGACTTGGAAGAGGGCTAGGTATTGAATAAAACCTATTTCTTGAGGGAGGTAGAAATGAGCATAGAGAGATAGAAAAAGGAGAAGAGGGAAAAAAATAAAATAAGACAAAACTAGCAAAAGGGAATAAGTAGCAAATGAACTGGATATTGAGCTACCCTACACAATCTTGGTGGATGAATTGACTATAGGATGGGAATTTTTGGACTCCATACAGAAAACAAATATGGAGAAGTTAAGGCAATAGATAGAATTACATCATGCACAGAAAGAAAAAGAGAGCTTTAGGCATTGAAGAAGAAACAAATTTTAGGAGTAGAAAGACAAAAAAGAAATAGCAACCAAAAAACAAAGATGGCCTAAAAAAGACACAAAAATATTATACTCAACATTGAGTTGATTTAGTCAAAATTTATAGTCAGCATTGTTTAGTTTCTTAATCTTGCATAAGTTTTTAAACTAGTGCTGCTCTCTTTCCAAGCAACATGTTGACATCTAGTTTGAAAAAGCAACCATTTTAACTAAAATGGTAGACTACTCTGCTTCAGAAATACATGTTGTTAACAAGATTTGGCGTGGAATTTTTAGTTGTGATGTAGAAAATGTCTTTGTTGTTTGTGTTTTGTAGTCATTAAATTTGTTCAGAAAGAACTATGATATGATTCTTGGCATTTTCAATCCCCAAGGCTGGTTGGAAATAATGCATCCTTGACCATATGTTTCCTAAGATAATTAAAGGAATTCATTTTCTTTCTTTGTGAAAATATTTAAATAGTTGCAATTTGATTTTAATTTTGAAGTGTGCAATAGTTACAAGTGATTTTGGTCACATGAATGATGATCCTTAATGTGGGAAAGATATGTGGACAATATTACTAGGATTGGTAGGAACGACAAAGGTAGCACCTTTCTCCTTGAATGAGTGGCAAGATAAAAGATATAGGGGTAATTTTTGCAAGTTCTCAGCTACCAAAAAATGATGCAGAAAAATGTAATTTATGAGAGCTTGGTTGGCTGACCTCATCAAGCTCAGAGAATATCAATGTCCAAAAAATATTCCCAGGCTGATGATTCTTAGAGATTATCTAGTTAAATTGTACAATGTGTTCCATAATTGATTTAAAGTGTCACAACAATATATTTTGTTCTTTTTTGTACAACAATCATTTGAATAGATTGAAAAAGTAAAAAGCAGTTACTTGGTTTCAGTGGCACTTGAAGTTATTATCCCATAAAGAAAACCAACATTATACTAATAGATGCATTCTCATCATTGCCTCCATCTATAGGTTGTTTCTATTATGCCTCTATTTCATTTCATTGTAAAGTCATAATTGGAAATTGTAATGTCCACAATATAGTTGCGTCCTTATGCTAACATTGTTCTTCAAGAACGACTAATCACTTTAGAGGAGTGATGAAACAATAATTGGTCTCCAAAATCAATATTGTCATAAAGATGATGATATAGTAGCTTCTTTCTAACGAGGGTTTCCCTATGATAATGTGTTATATAATATTGTTATTATAAATGATGATAACTATAGAGGAGTAGTGATAAAATAATTTGGTTTTAAAAATATCTTGTAATAAAGACGATGATGTAGTAGCTTTCCATGTTTCTTAAGGAACCATATTCTTTGTGGATGCCCTAAGGGAGGTATACCTCCCACGGGAAAGTACAACAATCAATATACGTGGTGGACACAACTCCACCAAGGCAGGTTGACATTAATATGTGAGTACTTGCTTTCCATGCCTTGTCAAAGAAACTTGGAATCAAGGATATTGGAATCAAGGATATTGAGAGGCACTGAGTCATCAAGTATTGCAACAATTTTCACAAGTACGACTAGACCAAGATGGAATATATAAATATCTAATTATAAGTAGTGGCCAACATATATGGGTTAAAATTGAAGAAAATTTTAAGGACAAGGGTAAGGAGTTTGGTTTCGAAAACACACTATAAACAAACGAATATAATTAGTAGCAGCCAATATAAATGGGTTAAAATTGAAGAAATTTTAAGCACAAGGGTAAGGAGTTTGGTCTTGCAAACACACTATAACCAAAGGAAGATAAAGGCAAGGTAAGCACACTGACAAAGGGCAAAGAAAGGACACTGACCAATAACATAACCATTAATTGAAGCCTCCCACAAAGCCTATCGCCTAGTTGGACATCCTAAGAAAGACCTAGGGAAGTGACAAAAAATAAAAAAAAATTGGATGGCACTCGAGAGGAGAGTGTTGTGCAAGATGCAAACCTATGTGCTTGCACCAATGCCAAAATTGTTTCATATGTAAGATAAAGGAAATAAATGTTGACCCCTATGCTACAGTTGGTGCTTTATAGGTGTAACTGGAAGAGCCTGAGGAGCTAGAGGATAGGTAGTGCCTTTTTCCACTAACAAATGTGGTGAAGGCCATACACTTTATTAATAACAATGACAACTAGAAGAACTTAATCTCACTAGATGCTATGAAGGGTCCAGATCTACCAATGACATTGTACTCCTAACAATGTACAATCGGGTGGTTGGATAAGGTATGTGACCTACACTTAGTTAGCACTGTTGTTTGTCCTACAACAATCAAACCTTTAGATGAGGTGCTTTATGGTGTGACTTCCCTTAAACTCTATGATGTTTTGCTTGTTATTGATCTAGACATGTGGAAACAACATGATATGTATCATTCAAACACAATTTCAAAGCCCACAATGTCATCATCACCTTCAGATATCAATCCTACATGATCCCAAAGGTAGCATATTTAAACACAACCTATTTGATTAGTGGAAAGCATTAGAGGAATTTGATTACCTAATTTGGGAGGTTTTCTCTCTTAATGGTCAAGTAAAGAGGAGAAATAGTTATTATTGCAACTTCCAATGCTCCTACAAGTGTTTTAACAAAGTATTAGAAGCAAGCAGATTAACTTGCAGTAAAATACCAAGGCATATTTACTTATGCCACTTGAATACCCATTTCATTTTCATGGAAGGAATACTACAACCTTGACAATTGGTATCTCTCTTGCTAATGGTCCTCAATACCATTGCATTCTTTTGGATAATAATATATGAAATTCCTAAGGTCCCAAGTCAAAAAAGATTATGAGTTTAGGTATGGTATTTGAAGGAATTGATTTTATTTTAACATTACCTGAAATCTGACATTGGTGAAATGAAGTTGATTTAGTCCATGGTCCATTTCAAATGTTATCTATCCTTGCACTTACAAGAATATTGGACAAAAATGTTTTCCCAATAGATCGGGCAGACTTTGACTAATTACAATAAAGACCTGTTTAGTAGTGCACAACATGGTAGTGGACGTCGAAACCAATAAAATATTTATTCGACCACATCATCAATAATAAAAGAGATTGAACCTCTTATACAGTTGAACACCAAAAGAACAACATCAACTAGATCAAACCCTAATATATAAGTATGGTAAATGGTAATACAAAATGAATTTGTATTAAAAAAATAAAATTGAACAAATAAGTATGGTGCAAAACAAACAAATAAAAAAAATAAAATTGAATTTAAGTATCTCTTAAAAATATCTTAATTTCATTTTTCTTGCCTCTCTTATTTTTTTGTATTTGTTCGTTTTGTAAGAGATACAAAAAAACGAATTAAAAAATGAACAAGTAAGAGATTTTGAGAGATAAAAAAAAAAACAGATGAATCAAATGTAAAATCTTCCAAGCACGAATGACCAACATGCAAAACCATGTGCTTGCACCAATGCCAAAAATGTTGCATACATAATATAGAGGAAATTAAATCATGGATGTTGACCCCTATGCTATAATTGGTGCTTTATAGGTGTAATGGGAAGAGCCCGAGGAGATGGAGTTCCTTTTCCACTCACAAATGTGGGTGAAGGCCATACAATTTATTACCGACCATGACAACTAGAATAAATTAATCTCATTAGATGTTGTGAAGGGACAACACTACTAATGACATTGTACTCTTAACCATGTACAATCAAGTGGTTGAATTAGGTACGCGACCTACACTTTAGTTAGCAATGTTGTTTTTCATGCAACATTCAATCCTTTAGATGAGGTACTTTATGGTGTGACTCCCCTTAAAATCTATGATGTTTTGTTTGGTATGTATACACGTGGAAACAACATGATATGTATCAACTTAGAGCCCACAATGTCATCATCACTGTGACCACCTCCTCCCATATCTACCCACTTTAATCAGCCTACCCAGGATAAACATGAGTTGAGGGTCACTATGATAAGACTCATCCTCCTATATGACCTTAAGGAAATGGAGTTGACAACTTAAGACATTATTGACTTCCCTTGGGTTCTACAAGACCCCTAGGAGGTAACCAATCACTCTAGGTGTCCAACACCCTGAGCCAATTCTCTTTTTCACTGACCTAGAGCCATAGTCGCTCCCTAGGAAAGGCCTCCAAGCGACTGTAAGCCTCCAGTTTCTCCCATAGGCATGCTTCTCAACGATTGTGGAATTTTCTAGTTAGTTCTATGCCATTGAACCTGAATTCGATTCTTTTCCACTTTTTCAGGGCTAGGACTCAGGCCTCTACCCAAAACTCAATGAAACTTACATAAATGATAAGTAACTTAGAAGCAAAGCTTCTAAATCAAAAAATTGAACAAGAACTTGACCTGATCCTTTCATCAAACACATGGTAAACATTCAATCTACAGGTCATGAATGCATATCTGAACATATGGATCTAAAACTTATCTGAGGTTTAAAAAGAATGACCAATGCCTTCTCACATTAGCTGTCATAACAACAACAATTATGTCATGCATTCAGTAACCGAACATTCATTGATTAAAATGTGATAAGAGCCATACTTAAATTTGTCATATAACCATGCTTATAACCAACATATAACCATATAGATAACAATGATAGGAAATCCATTATTAGATAACAAGGAACTTAGATATTATTAACCACATGCAAAAATCCAACCAAGTCATTGACTTCCAAGTACCACCCCAACCATATATTGGCTGAACCAAAATTTTCTTTCAGTCAATCACCCTTGTGCCATATTCCAAGCATGAATGTGGGATCTCATGGGATAAACCAACCCATAAATAACCAATGGAATCCATAGGTTATAACCACCTCCACCTCCACACCATAATGTGATCTCACCTAAACTGGTCCTGAGATCACAAAACCAAACCAACCAAGCTTGGATGCCTCAGAATCATCACCATCACCATCCCTTGAGTAATTTTCCTATCCCCACCCACTTGTTGAGGGCTTCGTTGAGAAAAACCATCTCCACCCCAACCCTTGGGATTTTCCTGATACTGCTGACCTAGGTTGTCATTGATGTCAATATGGCAATATTCTAGATACTAGATGATCCATGAAGGGGAAGCAGAGCAGATCCATGAAGAGATAGGAGCAAGGCCCAGGATAGCCAAGCCATAAGCAAGAGTCCTGTTAACAGAGGAGTTAACAAAGGAGGCATATCAAAGGAGGTCATTGAAAGACATTGCAAAGACAAAGGAAGACATTGGAGCAAGAGGAGCCACATCAGAGGAGCATCGCATGTAATCCATGCCCAAGAAGAACTGAGAGGAGTTAGCATATTGACGGGCAAAGCAGAGCTATCAAGAGAGCAAAACAGAGCTATCAGAAGCCATCAGAGAGAAAAATAGATCTATCGGAGCTATCGGAGCCATATCGGGAGTAATATATGCCAAGGAACCATATCGGGGGTAATATATGCCATTGATGCCAAAGAGCGGAATACATATCTATATATATATATATAATAATATAATATACATATAATATAAATATATATATATAATATATAAATATATAATATATGCAGAAGAGTTAAAGGAGGCAGAAGAGTTAAAAGAGCGGGAAAACATAATATATATGCAATATACACTATCGGAGGCGTAAATAGTGTATATATCGGAATAAACTATCGGAGGCAGAAAAATACATATATTGAGTATAGAGGCGGAGTACATATATATCTCAGTGATATTATAAACGGCGGGTTCTACTATGAGTCACTACCCAAAACCCTCGACTGCGTTATACATGTGCGGACCCGACACTATATCTATCCGGGTGTATAAAAAATGAAGTCCGCTTTCAATGTATTGCATGGTTTTCCAGTATATTTCATATATTCTGGCTTACTATATAATTGCTATATGTTTGCGGACCCGCTGCAACATTATGAAAAGATTTATTGGCATATCACATCCGCCCATCGGAACTTGCATATCGCAATATACAAAGGCGATCACCCTGAAAGCGCTGATTGCGATATATGTTGCGGACCTGATGCAACATTGTAGTTTGATTTAATATCATATCGCATACACAGGAGAATTGGCCGTCGGCCATCGGCGATGTCATGTGTCATGGCACGACTGCCGATTGCGATAGCACAGGCGGACCTGATGG